>CM038047.1:42577209-42994709 GCA_021397845.1 Areca catechu
TTGCAAAAATGAGATTAGCTAGTCTCTGGTTACCTGATCCAGGTTGGAGCAAATTCTAATTGTATGTTCATCATTATCATCAGCTAAGGATACGAGAATGAGGTCCTCAGTTGACTCCCCTTGCTATTCAATTAGGTCATCTCGAGTGTCAATACCTTCAACTGGATAGTCCTTGATGGTTCTTTTTCCTTAAAGCTTGATGCGATAATAGTGTTACACCAGGCTTTGATCTTCATGGACCTCTCCAACCCCATATGCTATTAGGAACTTTATCTTTAGGCAATAAGTGGAGACGATGGGCTCGGACGGTGTTAAGACCTGGTTATCCAAGAATGGTATTATAAGTTGAGGGCATCTGAATGACCAGGAAGTCCACCCGAGTGATAGATGGTAAAGGATAATGCCCCATTCTTACTGACAGGGTAACCATTCCCTCACTTGGATCACATCTTTTGTGAATCCTACTAGAGGAGAGTTCACTCAAACCAGTTGCTTGGACGACATCCCTATTTTTAAAAGTACATCAAAGTATAGAATATTCATTGATCTTCTATTATCAATAAGGATACGATGTACATCATAATTTTTAACATTCAATATGACAACCATTGCATCATCATGCAGGAACTGAATACTGTTGTTATCTTCTTCGAAAAAGACTACTAGCATTATACGCCTTTTTGCTAACTGGGCAAGTCGGCACACCCCCTAGTTATCATTTTCATGTTCCTCGATGGCATGGGATCATCTCTTTCAGGAGGTGGAAGTGGCTGTGGCTGTTCAATTGATCGATCTTGGCCACTCCCTTAGCCTTCTTTGTTACTGAATGAATTAGTTGAGATGACCCCACCTGACTAGTTCTTCAATTACATCTCACAACTGGATACACTTTTCGGTATCATGGCCATGGTCCTAAGGTATAAATAGAATTTGTTTTGATTCCTCTTTGTCAATGGCATCCGCATTCTTTGAGGCTTGGGGAGATGCCCCTTGATCTCTATTAGCACCTTTTTTCTTGGTACATTTAGAGGAGTGTAGGTATAGAACTTCCTCAGCGGTGGTGCTTGAAGGGCTTCCTTGGGTAAGCCATCTTTGAAGAGCCTATTCCTCTCTCGAGAGGATTTAGAGCAAGGCTAGGATCTCCCCTCACATCTCAAAGAGGGTTTGTATCCTTGCATTTCCTTCCCACCCCCATTGTAGATGTGGGCCTTGTATTTCCTTACATAATGGATCTTCTTCCATCATGAAGGCTTCTTCCATCCAAGCATATTTTCCAACTCGGGCTAGCATTCCTGCAAAATCCTTGGAATATGTTTTGGTTAGTGACTTCTTAAGATCATTTGTTAACAATCCTTTTGCCAGGGCTGACATAGCGACCGACTGTCTAGGTTGTGGATTTCCAAGATAGCTGTGTTAAAATGGCTCACAAAGATTTGGATCGTCTCTCCTTCCTCTATTTGAGAGTATGGAGATAATTCAAACATTGTTGTGGTCTCCAACTACTGACAAAGTGGTGGTGACACTTGGATTAGTTGTTCAAAATAGTGCAACAATCCTAACCTCAAACTAGAGTACCAATGCCGAGCTACTTCCTTCAAAGTAGAGGGAAAGGCTCGATAGAGGATGGGGTTAGGAGTCTCGTGGAGCATTGTTACTCTAAAACTCGCTAGGTGATCATCGAGATCGGTGGTTCCATCATAGCTTTCTAGTTAAGGAATTTTGAAATGCCAGGGAAGCGTTGCTTACATGATCTTATCATTGAATGGTGGCTCATTGTTGACCCTATCACTTTGTACTGAAGGAAAATTATGAATCACCTCGATTCGGTGATCCATCTCCATGAGCCTCTGATCGATCTCAAGGACTCAATTAGTTAGAGCTTCGAACTACTGTAGAGATTGATGGTTAGGAGTAGAGTTGTGCTCTAACCGAGAACTCTCAAGATATGGTCTCCTTGCCCCTGGGCTTCTATGATAGTGACAATGGTGCTGAGTGGTCCCTCCATGATCCTTTAGAGGGACCTATGATTGCTCCTATGGTGGTGGCACCACTTCGGCCTTTGAGTGTTGCATCACCGGTGGCAGCACACATATAGGTAATACCAAAGGTTAAGAGGCCATGCATGCTGCAACCGGTAGAAAAGGTATAGCTAGAGGTAGTGCAGGGGTAGCTTGAATAGCTTAGATAGCCACCGCTAGATTCTGGACTTGTTCGACAAGCAAGTTGAATCGATCTAGGCTTACCACCACTACTTGTAGTGGTGGTGAGACTCCTGTTAATGCGAGATAGGATGGATCGTTGGTCGGGCTCTTTGTCGCTCTTTCTACCAGTCGAGAAGCTGTAGTGTTGGTGCAGTGAGAGGCGATTTTCTTAGATGGTGTGGCCTTCCTTCTTATAGATTACACTCCCCATAATTATTCAGGCCCTTCCTTTAAGCTATTGGTGCTAAAATTCTTCAAGCACCAGAGGAAGAGCTGGAGCTAATGTTGGAGGTGCTAAGGTAGATAGTACAGGCCGGTCTTTGGAAAAAGATATATGTAAAAAAGCCTTACCAAGAGTGGCTTTGGCGATGCCACTCTGATAGTCAAGTCAGTATGGATACCAACAGGGAGGAGTGTGAGCTGGAAGGCTTGCATTCTGACATAGCTCAGTCATATTGGTGTAGCTTAGCTGTATTGGTAAGCCCATTCTTAAGAGTCCCTTGGTTAATGCATACCTGATGGCTCCCTATCTAATGCATTGAGGGCGGTCAGCAAGGCTTACAAATATCTTGGAGCATAGAAATTGGCTTCTGTCATCATCCGCCCGAGAACTTCTGGCCGAGCATCTTGGAGGTGATCAGTAGGGCTCGTTGATACTTTGGGATATAGGAGTTTACCTCTATCATCATCTTCTTAAGGACTTATAGCCGAGTATCTTGGGGGCAGTCAGCAGGGCTTAACAAGGCTTGTTGGTACCTTGGGGCATAAGAGTTAGCCTCTACCATCATCTGCTTGAGAACTTCTAGTCGAGCATCTTGGGGGTGGTCGGTAGAGCTTGCTGATACTTTGGAATATAGGAGTTGGTCTCTGCCATCATCCACCTAAGGACTTTTGGCCAAGCATCTTGGAGGTGTATGGTAGGGCTTGCTAATGCCTTGGGGCATAGGAGTTGGTCTCTGCCATCATCCACTTAAGAACTTCTGGCCAAGTATCTTGGGGGTGGTCGGCGGGGCTCGTTGATACCTTGGATAAAGTGTGTGTTACTCAGCTAGTATAGAACTTGCACCACTATGTGTCCCATGTGCTTGATCCAACCATATTTTTTCCTAATAAGTAATGTACTCTTCATCTTCTTGAGTCATCTTGATCTGATCATAGTTTGAGTAAGTATCCATGAAGCATTGTCGGGCCAATCGGGGTGGAGTTCTAGCTATAATGTCTTGAACCAACTAGAGGTCGGTTTCTCCATGATTCATCTGGAGAAAAAAAGACAAGCAAGATGAGTTTCCCGTTTTGCCCTCCCAGGCTATAAAACTACTGGTCGGTGGTTTTTATCAAGCCTTTATTTTGTTTTTCATCGATGCTCTTCGCACTAGGGGCTAGTTCATCATGGAGACAAGAACTGTGACTGATGGAAAGTTTGTTGGTAAGGAGCTCTCCCTTAAGAAGTTAGAAAACTTGCTTAGTGGGGTGAGAAAGATTATGACTAATAAGGATTCTATTTGCTAGAAGATTTTCTCTAAGGAGATCAGTAATTGGGCTAAGTAGCAACAATGGGATCGACTAAGACCTTTGTGTGCTGCTATTTTGCCACAGTTGCTGCTGCAACTCTTGCATCATTATGACCAGCATCTAAACCTATTGTGCCAAGATGGTGAGTAGGTTCTGGTGGGTCACCGGTGGTGGGGATAGAGGAGTGAGAGGTTCCAACACCTAGCTGGGATGCTTCTTATGATACGAAGAGCATCTGGTAAGGCTGATGAAGGTGTCTTGCACTCGAATGATCACCATAATGCTCCAAGATCCTAGGATTTCTTCAAGACGATGCTTTCCCCCTACCCAGCATACTAATTTGTTACCACCAAATCACTTATCCCCGGAACTTGGTCGGTGCTAGATGGTCCTACTACCTTCTCCCACTACCTTCTTCGGTGGGATGAGGTATGCTCCCGTGCACCTCTCGAGTGGAGATCTACAAGAATAGGTCCTCTTGACTAGTGGTTACCGACGGGAGACCCTTCAATGCTTAAGTTAGTAGGAAGAGTTTGGGTAACAGTAGCCGGAGCTAAGAGCCATGGTATGAAAAATGCTAGAATGAGCATGCAAAGAGGGGTGTAAAGACCTACATCATAGGGGTCCCCTCTTACTAATTTATAGAGTTACATGGAGTAACTGAATGTCACTAGAGAGGCAGCCTCCTCTGATATGTATAACAGATTTTGCTAAGGTGGCAGAATATTATTCCTGGAATCTTTTTCGCTAATACCTTTCTATTAGGATGGTAGGATCTATTAAGATCTTGTTTGTGATGATCTATGCTGGAATAGTTATAATTGAATGGGTCATTACCTACTTGGACATTATGGATCCCAAGTAGGTAGTCGGTTTGGCTATTATTAAAAGGAGGGCTTGGCCTCATCCCAAGCATGCTTGACTTGGTTTACTTAAGTAACTAGTCGATCTAGAGTAAATAGTCAATACTGAGTAGTCGATATCGAGCAAGTACTCAATCTAGAGGCTTGTGGCTACTCGATTGTGGCCATCTTCTCTTTCATTAGTACAATAGTTGGTGAGAGTAGGCACTTACCTATAGACTTCTTGAGACTAGGGTGCTCTAGTTGTCCAACATTCCTATCTATACTTGGTTGTCTATTGTTGCTTTAACTTAGTCATCGGTCCAGTCGAGACCGAATTTGATGGCCACAACAATACCCAACAAGAAAAATACCTTGAGGCCTAACACTGCTACCAAGAAAAACTCCATTACTACATGTGGTTTGCTACTTTAGACCATAATCTCACTATATTTTGTACTTAATATGTACGAACCCTTACTACATATTACAAAACTAAATGCATACTTGATGTAGAATATGATACATGAATGATTTGAGATCAGTAATTAATTAACACAATTCATAAAACACTAACCAAATGATGATAATTCTAAGCAAGTTTAAAAGATGTTGCTAAAAGAAGAATAATTAGATTAAACTAGAACATAAATCGTTACCCTAAGAACAAGCAATTTAAAACTATATGAACTCAAATCAATGGTGTTTAAGAAAATATCCAGATTAAGATAGTCCTCCTAAAATATATGAGATTTATATTCAATAAAGATAATAGGACATCTCACAAAATTACCAAACAACAGACTCAATTTATTATGGAAAGATACTTATGAAACGAGTCAAATCAGAACCATAGAAAAGTTAGACCATTTGTGGGGCTGACTTTAACTGTTTGATGATTTAGATTTCAGTTGTTGAAATCTAGATCTTGACTTCTCGATTGATTGGCTTCTTTATAGAAGGCTCTTGAAGATGAAAACTAGGTGTTAAATAATCTAGAACTCACTTGAAGACAAGATGCATGGATTAGGAGAATCTAAGGGTTGATTCAAGCTCCAAAACTTCTTAAAAAAAATTTTAAAAAAATTGTGCAGGTATGTGAGATGGTAGGGAATAGGATTAGGTAATTGAAGGTAGATTTGGGCATGATATGGATGGGTGGAGAAGCTTGGTAGAGGTGGCACTCAGGTAAATCTGGGTATAAAATTTTTTACATGCTGGGGTTGATTCAATACATGCTGGGGTTGATTCAATAGGATAAAAAATTCTAGAAAAATAATTTTGAAGATTTATAAGTTGAAGAAGAAGCTCCTAGATGTTGGACTTCTAGAAAAAAATGGAAAGTAATTTGGACATGGGGTTAGGAATTTGTGGAGGTTAGAAGGTTGCTGATACAGAAATGTGGGAATAAGATGTGAAGAAGAATGAAGAGCAAAGATGGACCTCTTACCCTCCCTTGCGGGCACTATGGATCTCTCACCCTCTCCCTCTCAGGAAATCACACCAAACATAATGAAGAAAAAATAGATTAGTAATTTTCATTTATTTAATAGCTTGAGTATATCTCTTTTTATAGATCCATGAAAGAGTCCTATTCCAAGTAGGAATATAAGTTCCAAACCTAATATAAATCTATAATGACTAAAGACCTGACTTATGAGGAGTACTAAGTATGGAAGGACACCTAAGGGGGCACCACATTGTTTCTTATGCTATAAAAAAAAAGGGGTGGCATAAATATGGAAAGGCAAGAATATGGGAAGTGCCAATCTAAGGTTTGTTTATATTGGTTTCTTCCATAAGTCATGTTCGTACTTTGGTTCTAATAGTTAATCTAAATAACTTAATTAAATCAAGCCAATTAGGAGATTAGACTAAATACAGACTCAATTGATTCAATTGACTAAAATAAGATAAAATTACTTTAACTTGACTAGACTAGACTGAAATTAAATTGAAGGGCTTTAATTGGCTGCTTCTGGGCTCTAGTATGATACTTTCTCAATCCAGATAGGCTATGCTGTAACTTAAATAATTTTCTTCTGGTTGCTTTGATATATATGCCAATTCTCCTGTGGCAGGGAGAACTCAACACTATCAAGTATGGATAGACATTGCTCTTGTATCACTCTAGTAAATATGGGTCAATGTGCTATAGCTCTTCTCAAGTGATCCAAGTGTCTTCTGGTCATCCTCTCCATCGAATCAAGTATCGTTGATAGCTTCGACTTTTGGTAAAAATGATATGCTCATCCTAGATTCTCTCAATTTGATCTTATTTTGTCAAGGTTTTTATTTATGGACACTCAAGGATTGACTTGCTCTCAAAGAATGGAATAGGTCCAAATGACTCACTAGGAATCATTGCTAGCTCTTTATAAGCAATAAGATTAAATATATTAAAAGTAGAACTAATTCTTAATTCTGGGGGTAAGTCCAAAATATATGCATTCGGTCTAATTTTCTTTATAATTTTAAAAGGACATGCTCCTTGAGCATATAATTTCTTTACGTTTCCTAGTCGGAACTGCTCAGGCTAATCCTAATCATGATTTCATCTCCTTTTGTAAATTCTTTGACTCAATTATGCATATAAGCCATTTGCTTATATACTACATTTCTTGCATTAATTCTTTTACTGATCTTGTTATGTAGACTCTTAACATGCTGGGCAAATAACTCAACAGATCCAGCCACTCTAGCATGCATGGGCAAAGGAATGAGGCCAACTAGTTTTCTAGGTTGATAATCATGAACTCCTCAAATGGACTCTAATAATTATATTATATATATATGAGTATTAAATTAATAATTAATTATCCTTAGAATGGTACTTTTATATATTTTTTGGTAGGAAAGTAGGTCATCAATGTGTAGAGCTCGAATTATGGAATCCAACAGTGCAAATCGGACCCAAATCGGAGTTCATATGAGCCCACAATCAATTTTAGAAAAAAAATAGTACGGTTTTCAAAGCAGCACGTTTTTTGGAACATCCTTTAAAAGCTTATAGCCAGTTTACCGTGGACCGGCTGAATGGTCCACAGATCTCCTGCTGGTCCACCGCTACCATTGCCAGTGGTCCACGGAGCAGGACCGTAGACCAAGAAGCTCCGTTTGCACCCAAATTTGTCGGAGAGATTCCCCTGCTGCCGCCTAACCCATCGATGCCTCCACTGCCGGCCGGAGAAGCTCCAAATGGCCAGAAAATGGCTGGAAAAGGGCTGTTGCCCTTCTTCATCTTCTCTTCACCGTTCGGCCATCAACCAAAGCCACCGGACTACCCATTCTACTCGCCGTCGGCCGGAGAAGACGCTGGTATACTCTCCCTCACCACCAAGAGGTCCTCGCAGCCGGAACCCATGGTTCCCAAGACTTCACGGTCTTCCTCCCTGCAACTCCTACCACGTCCCAACTTCTTCACCACCGTCCCATGACGCCCAAGCCACTGGAGCTCCTGCCCACACCCCCTTCGCCAGAGAAGATGCCGGCGCCAGTCCTCTCGACACCGAGAGCCTTCCACGATCGAAAAAATCATGCTGCCGCCGCTCCACTGCCGGCCTTCCTTCACCAAATCACCGTGTCGGTCGCCACTACCATCTTCAAAGCCGCCGGTCGGAGTCATCACCGCTCCTCCCGATGTCGAGAAGCTTTTCACTACCTTCTTCCGTTCAGTTCTTCGGTCGCCCAAAGCCAGTCGGCCATTTGCTCCTTGGTGCCATCCCTCGCTGGTTTGTGATCACAGATACTTGTCGGACTTGGACCAGGATGCTTGAAGAAGAGGAATGCCGGAAGCATAGGAACGAGAAGATAGGAACGCGGGGTTGGTTGGCGGACGCGGAGGAAGCCTGCTGGGATCGCGCGAACGGGTGCGAGGATAGGGAGATAGCACCGAGATTCTTGGACATATTGAGATAGGAAATCACCACGGTTCCCACGCGGGCCTGACACGATGTTTTCCATCTATAAAACCGGTCATTTTTTGCTTCGACGAGGATTCTGACTTTCATATCTCCGCTCCACCTCTCCGCTCTATTCTGCATTCCACTTCATTCCACTTTATTCCACCTATCCACTTCTATTTCCTGGGATCCTGACTTGTTGCTGCCGTGCTGCCGCCGCTTCCCATCACACAGAGCCAGAAATCAAAAGAAGGGAAAGAGGGACCCTTGTTCCCGCAATTCTTTCATTTTTTTATATACTCTATGTTACAGTCGTGACAGTGACGTGGCCAGGCTCAGGTACCACGGAATGCGCTCGGGCCACGTGGAGGCTTCTTCGGTCGAGTCAGCGCCACGTCTTCAAGACCAGGTTCGACAAGGCTACAGCGCCCGACAATTCTCTAAGGCAAACTGCCCCCGCCGAGGTCGAGCTCGGATCGGAGCTCCTCTACCAACTCGATGGCGCCCAAGCCCAGAGATATCCGCCCAAGTGAGGTCGGCCAAAGCCAGGAGGCCTCCTGCCACCTTGCCAGGT
This sequence comes from Areca catechu, assembly GCA_021397845.1. Classification (NCBI taxonomy): domain Eukaryota; kingdom Viridiplantae; phylum Streptophyta; class Magnoliopsida; order Arecales; family Arecaceae; genus Areca; species Areca catechu. Next base: position 42,586,241 of record CM038047.1, read on the forward strand.
GTCCACCCAGGAGGAGTCCGCCCGGGCCGAGGTCGGCCGACCCTTCGCCCTTTGCCAGGTGGCCTCCCGGAGACGGGTCCACCTCGACCGAGTCCAGGCGACCTCCTGCCACCTCGCCAGGTGTCCACCCAGGAGGTGTCCACCTAGGCTGAGGTCGGCTGGTCCTTCGCCCCTTTGCCAGGTGGCCTCCCGGAGACGGGTCCACCTCGGCCGAGTCCGGGCGACCTCCTGCCACCTTGCCAGGTGTCCACCCAGGAGGTGTCCACCTAGGCCGAGGTCGGCTGGTCCTTCGCCCCTTTGCCAGGTGGCCTCCCAGAGACGGGTCCACCTCGGCCGAGTCCGGGCGACCTCCTGCCACCTCGCCAGGTGTCCACCCGGGAGGGGTCCACCTAGGCCGAGGTCGGCTGGTCCTTCGCCCCCTTGCCAGGTGGCCTCCCGGAGACGGGCCCACCTCGACCGAGTCCAGGTGACCTCCTGCCACCTCGCCAGGTGTCCACCCGGGAGGGGTCCACCTAGGCCGAGGTCGGCTGGTCCTTCGCTCTTCGCCAGGTAGCCCCCGGAGACCGGTCCACCTCGGCCGAGGTCAGGCCGCCCATACGGAGAAGATCTCAAGGAAGAGTCGCGGGCCCCGAGGCCATCCCTCGGGCCGTATGAGTCCCAGACGGTGCCCCGTACAGAGGGCGGCGGCATGCGGAACATCACTTGCATCGGCCCGACAAGCTCCACAGCCGAGGGGCACGATTCTGACAGAACAGGCCCTATAGATGGATGGCGCCCATGCTTGGGAGAGAGAGCGCTCTCGCTGGGCCCAAGGCCTGACCGGCCGTCTTGTCAGCGCCGCCCTCCCTTTTTCTCTTCTGTCTTTGCCTTTTCCCTGCTGGGCTCGGCGGACAAGGTCGGAAAGCCGCCTGGCCCCCCTTCACCGAAAAGGGAAAAGAGAAGAAGACAGGGGAGGGGAGTCTCCCAGGAGGAAAAGACAAGCGCACGACGAAAGCACGACGAAAGGAGATAAAAAGGGAGGAATCTGGGGACAACGGAGGTAAGCGAACAAGCCTGGGGACAAAGGAGAAGCAACGGCAAAAGGCCTCGCTCCGGAGAGTGAAAACCAGAGATCCCGAGAGGGAATCACTGGGCGTGAGCTCGGCAAGGAGGCCCAGCCGAGATTCTGGTCCTTAGAGCGTCTCTCTCACTAGTAAACTCTCTAAGTCTGGAACCCTTTCGGGGGTCCGTCTGGAGAGTCTGTTCCTTCTCGTCGTCTACTGACTTGACCGTCGGAGCTCCCTCGCCGGGATCCCCGGCCAGGGTCTTCTAACCCCTTTTTTGCAGGTTCGCCACAGGAAGGGAGGCTCCCTCGCCAGGCGGTCAGGAGGGATCGGCGGATCCGTGGCACGGGCGCGGCGACGAGAGCGGCAACAGATTGGTGCACCAGGTAGGGGGGCAGGACACCCAACCCGATCGGGGGCCAGCTTTCTGCAGGTGTCGCGCTCTCTGACGATGGTGGTCACTCGTGGCCGCGAGGCGTCCACCAGCCGCGTTGAAGAGGTTCACTCCCCCCCAGCGGCCCTCAGCCCGGAGAGGGAGCTTCCGGCTCCCCCTCCTCTTGCACAGCAGCCTACCCCGGCGGATGGACCCCTTGCGTCTGTCATCCAGCAGCTGCAGACCTTGACCTCAGCGGTCCGGCAGCTTCAGCATCAGCAACGGTCCCTGGCCACCCAGCCGCAGCCAGAGACCCCCGCGGCCCGAGCCGTAGGGCAGCGTGGGAGCCTGCGCTCCATCCAGGGCAGGCCATCCCATCCGAGGGCCGCCTCCAACCCCCGGGGGAGCCACCAAGCTCCCGCAAAGAGAAACTACTCCGGTTCGGAGGATCACGAGAGCCGATCCCCAGCCGACGGGGCCGAAACGGCGCATCGCAGCAAGCGACGCCGAGGCCAGACCTCGCGCCGAGATCGATCGGCGCCCCCTTCACCCGCAGTCTCGGTGGAAGACTCCACCGACGAAGCCATCAGGCGCCAGGCCGAGAGGCGCCTGGAGGAGCATGAGCGCAAGCTGGCGGAGTTCGCCCGCCGATTCGCCGACCTGCAGAACTCGTCGGCAGACCCGGCGAGCTACGACTCCCGCCCCCCTTTCTCTGAAGAAATCCAGGCGGAACCGATCCCGAAACGGTTCCGCATGCCGCAGGTGGATCCCTACGATGGGACCACCGACCCCCTGGACCATCTGGAGAGCTACAAAGCCCTCATGAGGGTCCAGGGGGCCACTGACGCTCTCCTGTGCATCGCCTTCCCGGCAACCCTCCGGAAGGCCGCTCGAGTTTGGTTCACCCGCCTTGAGCCCGGATCCATTTGCTCCTTCCATCAGCTGGAAGGAAGGTTCGTGGCACACTTCGACGCTTGTCGAAAGGTGCCGAGAGAGGTGGACAGCCTCTTCTCCATCCGCCAGCAGGACCAGGAGCTGCTCCGGGACTACATCACCCGGTTCAAGACCGCGGCCCTGGAGATCTACAACTTGGACGAGCCCGTCGCCATGCTGGCTTTGAAGCGCGGGCTCAAGACGTCCCGCCTGACCTACTCCCTGGACAAGAAGCCGCCCAGGACGTACTCCGAGCTCCTCCTCCGCGCCCACAAATACATCTGAGCGGAGGAGGCTGACCGCACCCGTCGAGAGTTAGACGGGAAGACTTCGAAGAAGCCGCTCCCGAGGGACACCCCGGGAGCTCGGAGGCCCGGGCCGTCTGCCGACCCTCACCCGAATCCAAGGCCGAGGGGCGAGGCCACTCCCGAGCAGAGGTACACCCCTCTCCTCGCACCTCGGACGAAGATCCTCATGGAAATTGAGGGCGAGCGCTACCTCCGCCGACCTCCTCCTCAGAACCCGAGAGCCGTCCGAGACAAATCGAAGTACTGCCAGTTCCACCGCGAGCACGGGCACGACACAGAGGAGTGTCGCCACCTGAAGCTGGAGATCGAGGAGCTGATTAGGAGGGGTTACCTCAGGAAGTTCGTCAAGAACGAGGCCCCCTCTGAAGGATAGCCGCTCGTGGCCTTACCGCCCATCCCTGCGATCGACAACCGCCCAACGGAGAAGCCCGTGGGCATGATCTCACGCGGGTCCGGTCGGGCGACGAAGAGAACTCGGGAAGTCGGGAACACGGAGGATGTAATCCCTCCCCGGGGGGGGGAGGGAAATGACAATGTAAACAACGATGCCGTGGTGGTCGAGATGACCATCGCGAAGCATCCTGTACATCGAATCATGGTTGATAGTGGAAGCTCGGCTGACGTACTTTTTTACGATGCTTTCTCCCGCATGAACTTGTCCCACGATCAGCTGAAACCGGTGCACACCCCCCTGGTAGGTTTTACGGGGGACTCCGTGGGGGTCGAGGGGGAGATTACTCTCCCGGTCACCGCCGGATCCCCACCCCGGTAGGCGACCGTCCTAATAACATTTACCGTCGTCAGGCTCCCCTCGCCTTATAACGCCATCCTCGGGCATCCCGGGCTCAACCAACTGGACGCCACCATCTCCACAAGAAGGCTGTTGGTATAGTTCCCCATGCCTTCCGGGCTCGGGGAGATGAAGGGGACGACCCAGCCAGTCCCGTTCTGCCTTCAGACGGTCCCGGGCGCCAGGAGCCCGAAGCTCGCCCATGATATCGACGACCTCGATCTGAGAGAGAAGGAACCCAGGGGAGGGCCCGTAGAGTGCCTGCTGACTTTTCCCCTCGGTTCGGATCCCCTGAAGACGGTGCAAGTCGGGGCCCAGCTCCCTGAGGAAGAACGAACCCGCCTGCTAGAGTTCCTCCGTGCCAACGCTGACGTGTTCGCCTGGTCAGCAGCTGACATGCCGGGCATCCCGCCCGAGGTCATCATGCACAGGCTAAACGTGGACCCAAATTGCCGCCCGGTCCGCCAGAAAAAGAGAAGCTTTGCCATGGAAAGGCAGAAGGCGATCAACGAGGAAGTGGAGAAGCTCCTCGCCGCCGGTTTTGTGCGGGAGGTCCAGTACCCCAGCTGGCTGGCAAACGTGGTCATGGTAAGAAAGAGTAGTGGTAAGTGGAGGATCTGTGTGGATTACACCGATCTCAACCGAGCTTGCCCAAAGGACAGCTTCCCTCTTTCAAAGATCGACCAGCTGGTCGACACCACCTCAGGGCATCGCCTCCTGTCGTTCATGGATGCCTTCTCCGGATACAACCAGATCCGAATGAGCCCGGAGGACGAAGAGCACACTGCCTTCATAACTGACCGTGAAACTTTTTGCTACAGGATGATGCCATTTGGCCTCAAGAACGCGGGGGCAACGTACCAGCGCCTGGTCAATAGAATCTTCAAAGACCAGATCGGCCGCAACATGCAGGTGTACGTGGACGACATGCTGGTAATGAGCAAACCCGAGTCGGACCATGTGGCTGACTTGGCGGAGACCTTCGGCAACCTCCGACGCCATCAGATGAAGCTGAACCCGGCGAAGTGCACCTTTGGCATCTCCGCCGGGAAATTCCTAGGATTTATGGTGACCCAAAGAGGAATCGAGGCCAACCCGGAGAAGGTCCAGGCCATCCTGGATATAGAGCAGCCCGCCTCCAAGAAGCAAGTGCAGCAACTAACCGGCCGAGTTGCGGCCCTCAGCCATTTTATCTCCAAGTCGGCGGACCGCTGCCATCCCTTCTTCAAGGTACTGAGGAAGATGAATGACTTTGCTTGGACCGAGGAATGCAGCAGACCTTCGAGGAGCTGAAGAAGACCCTCGCATCGCCACCATTGCTGTCCAGGCCCGAGGAGGGAGAGGAGCTTATCCTCTATCTAGCGGTTACCCCAGAAGCCGTCAGCTCAGTCTTGGTTCGAACCGACGGCCAGGGGGCCCAGCGGCCGGTGTACTATACCAACAAACTTCTCCGTGACGCGGAGCTCAGGTATTCTCGGCCTGAGAAACTCGTTTTTGCGCTAATAGTGTCTGCCCAGCGTCTCAGGCCTTATTTCCAAGCGCACCCCATCGCTGTCCTGACGGATCAACCGCTGAAAGCAGTGCTCAGCTGACCCGACACCTCGGGATGATTGGCAAAGTGGGCACTGAAACTCACCGAGTTTGACATTACGTACAGGCCAAGGTCGGCCATGAAGACACAGGTGCTAGCCGACTTCTTGGTCGAATGTGCAGGCTTGGGCAAGGAGCCCGAGGAAGGCCCCTCAGGCCGGTCGATGGGGATAGGCACCGACGAGCCCAGAGAGGACACCTGGATCCTCCATGTAGACGGAGCCTCAAACTCCGGCGGGAGCGGGGTTGGGCTCATCCTTGCCAACAGCAACGGGGTCGTCGCCGAATGCGCACTCCGTTTCCAATTCCCCGCGACAAATAACCAGACGGAGTACGAGGCACTTCTTGCCGGACTGAGAGTCTCCCACGAGCTGGGCGTAACCAACCTCAAGGCTTTCACTGATTCCCAGCTCGTGGCGGGGCAGGTGTCCGGGGAGTACGTCGCACACGACCCCCAAATGGCGAGATACTTGGAGCTCGTCAAAGAGGGCACGTCCAGATTCCGATGCTTCAATATCTTCCATATCCCCCGCAGGGAGAACTTCCGCGCGGATGCTCTCTCTCGACTGGCGACCCTGCCGGACACGATGCTAGGATGCGCCTACGTGGAGCACCTTGAGGTCCCAAGCCTCGAGGCACCGGTGAAGGTCCACCAGGTCGGCCATGAACCCAGCTGGATAGACAAGTATGCCGCATACATCACCAATGGCACCCTGCCGGAGGACCGCGAGGTGGCTCGCCTCATCAGGAAGAAGGCCGTGCGGTTCGTCCTGATGGACGGGCAGTTGTATCGAAGATCCTACTCCTACCCCCTCCTCAAGTGCGTAGGACCCACGGAAGCAAAGCTTGTGCTCCAGGAGATCCATAAAGGCGTCTGCGGGAACCACGTGGGGGGCAGGGCATTGGCATACAAGGCCCTCCGTCAGGGCTACTTCTGGGAGACGATGAAGGAAGACACCGCCGACTTCGTGAAGAAATGCGACCGGTGCCAGCGTCACGCCATGGTGCAACGGCAGCCCTCCAACCCAATCTCCCAGCTCTCAGCCCCCTGGCCGTTCGCCCAGTGGGGGATGGACCTCCTGGGCCCATTCCCGCCGGCGTCTGGCCAGCGGAAGTTCTTGATAGTGGCCATCGACTACTTCACGAAGTGGGTCGAGGCCGAACCCTTGGCAAGGATCACCGAAGCAAACGTCGCCAAGTTCTTTTGGAAGTCCATCGTCTGCCGCTTCGGCCTCCCCCACACCGTGGTCACTGACAACGGGCGCCAGTTCGACTGCCGGGAGTTCGAAGAATTCTGCAGCGACCTCAGAATCAAGCATCGCTTTACTTCAGTGGCGCACCCCCAGACCAATGGGGAGGCCGAAGTCACGAACAGGACCATTCTTCAGGGCCTCCGCATGCGGCTGGACCAGGCCAAGGGCAGGTGGGCCGACGAGCTCCCCAGCGTCCTCTGGGCATACCACACCACCCCGAGGATGGCTACCGACGAAACCCCATTCAACCTCGTCTTCAGAGCCGAGGCAGTCATCCCGATCGAGCTCAGCCTACCCACACTGCGTGTGGAGCAATATGACGAGACAGAAAACCCAGCCAGGATGATGCTCAACCTTGACCTTCTTGAGGAAACGAGGGACAAAGCCCGAATTCGAATGGCGGCGTACAAGCAACGCGTGGCCAGGTATTACAACTCCCGAGTGCGGCCGAAGGTTTTCCGTCCCGGAGATTTGGTCCTCCGGCGCGCTGAAGCTTCCCAGCCATGGGAATGCGACAAGCTCTCGCCCAACTGGGAATGCCCATATCAGGTGGCAGAGGCCCTCCCTCATGGCGCATATTACTTGGAGGAATTGGGGGGTGCCAGGTTCCCCCGGACGTGGAACGCTTCGAACCTGAGGTTGTACTATCAGTAATGTAAGGTTCCCTGTTCCTGTAATAAAGTTCCCCCGCTTCAAACACTCCCTTCTCACTTCGACAAGAAAGCCCGGAGAACAGCTCAGCAAATCGCGCAAGGCTTGAGAAAGCCTGCGGCATCGAGCTCAGTCCGGAGATCCTGGGCTTCGGCCTGGAAGGTGGCGCAGAACCCAGTTCGCCCACACAAGCCCGGAGAACAGCTCAGCAAACCGCGCAAGGCTTGAGAAAGCCTGCGGCATCGAGCTCAGTCCGGAGATCCTGGGCTTCAGCCTGGAAGGTGGCGCAGAACCCAGTTCGCCCACACAAGCCCGGAGAACAGCTCAGCAAACCGCGCAAGGCTTGAGAAAGCCTGCGGCATCGAGCTCAGTCCGGAGATCCTGGGCTTCGGCCTGGAAGGTGGCGCAGAACCCAGTTCACCCACACAAGCCCGAAGGACAGCTCAGCAAACCGCGCAAGGCTTGAGAAAGCCTGCGGCATCGAGCTCAGTCCGGAGATCCTGGGCTTCGGCCTGGAAGGTGGCGCAGAACCCAGTTCGCCCACACAAGCCCGGAGAAAAGCTCAGCAAGCTGCGCAAGGCTTGAGAAAGCCTGCGGCATCGAGCTCAGTCCAGAGATCCTGGGCTTCGGCCTGGAAGGTGGCGCAGAACCCAGTTCACCCACGAAAGCCCGGAGAATAGCTCAGCAAGCTGCGTAAGGCTCGAGAAAGCCTGCGGCATCGAGCTCAGTCCGGAGATCCTGGGCTTCGGCCTGGAAGGCGATGCAGAAACCGTGTCGCCTGCGCAAGTATGAGGGCGATCCCAAAGACGGATCCGCTTAAGGCCTACTTTGCCGCCACGCGATCCGGGAGGCCCCAACCTTCGATTTGAGCAATGGAAGGACCAGGCCTACAATCGCTTCAAGCATTCCATGCCGACATCTCAGAAAGAAGGAAAAAGAAAGGTGAGATGGGATGAACTCGAAATTTTATCAAACCAAAATTTTCATTAATACAAAGGATCAGTACAAGCCGGGAGTCCCGACAGGCCGGGAGTCCCCAAAAGAAGAAAATACAGAAGAAGAAAAAGAAAAGACACTACAAAGCAGGAAGAAGGCATCGGGCTCAGTGGGGAGTAGGGTCGGAGCCCTCTGCCGGGGGCGCAGGCGTTGCATCCTCGACTTCTACGGCGGCCGGCTCTTGAGGCTGCTCCGGAGCCGCCGTTCCACTAGTCGACGGCGCCGCAGGAGTTGCATCGGCTGCACCGGAGGCCCTGCTCTCGACTCCCTGCCTTCTGCCTCCGATCACCACCTCGCTGAGGTCGAGCTCGGGGAAGAGGGCCCCCACCTTCTCCCGGCACATCCGGAACCCCTTCAGGAAGGAGTCCATGGTGGCCTCCCGGACTTCCGACGTGTACTCATCGGAAGCCCAGAATTTCGGGACGGCCTCTTGCGCCTCCCGCTTTGCGGCCTCCAGGAGTCCGTTGATGTACGCACTCCGGTCCCTCGCCGCGCTCGCGTCTCGCCGGGCCTCCTCCAACTGGCGCTCCAGCCACTGGGAGTGGGCCTGCAGGCGAGCCCTCTCCGCCACTTCCTCCTCCGTGCGGCGTTGGTGGGAGGTCCGCTCCTCCGACAAGGAAGCCTCCAGCTCCTTGTTCCGCCCCTCAGAACGCGCCAGGTCGGACTGGAGGGCCTGGTTGTTGGCTCGCAGCTCGACCCCCTTCTCCATGAGGTCTTTGACGTCGGCTGCGAGCTTGCCGAGCTTCTTTTCCTTCTCGGCGTCCCTCTGTGCATTCCCTACGAGGAAGTTCCTCAGTAGGAGAACGTCGTTCCCGATCTGCGCCAACAAGAGCAAACCAGGTCAGGATAAAAGGAGTTAGATCTTGAAAGAAAAGGAAGGAAGGAGCTCGGGCTTACCGTGAAAAGCTGCGGGAGGATCCCGAGCAGGGCATCTGCGTAGTCCCGGCCGCCCCGAGCTCGGCGGTCCCGGGCGGTGGAGGCGTACTCCATGATCTTCTCCGCGAGCCCTTTATCGCGGATGACCGAGTCCCGGTGGGTGATCACCGGTGCCGGAGGTGTCAGGCCGGCTCCTGCACTGGCCGCCCCCTCAGCTGTTTCCGCGGTCGACGGGCCGGCGGTGGCCATCGGCTGCACTGTCGAAGCAGCGGTGATGACTGGACCGGCGCCGGACGGAGCTGCAGGCGGTGGAGCCCTCTCAGCAGCGGCGCCACCAGGTCGCGCGGCCGAGGCATCAGCGGCCCCGCCCTGGGGTAGCCTGGGCGGGGGAGCGACAGCAATCGAGCTGGGTACGGTCGCCGCCACGACCTCCCGGCTCGCCTCAGTACGAGCCCTCTTCGCCGCGGGCTCGTCCACCTCAATGACATCTCGCTGGGCTGTGCCCTCCAGGAGGTTCTCCAGCGAAAACTTCATCCCTGCAACACAAAGGAACAGAAAAGTAAGCCGGCTCGGTCTCGAAGAAAAAGGCGGCAGAAGTCAAAGTGGGGCCGAATCTCACCAGTCTCGCGGATGGGACTGATCCCGGCCTCAAAAAGATTCTGCTCCGAAAGCAGAACGTCGAGTGCCGGGACCACGTCGCTCAGGAGCTGGGAGTAGGACTCCTGGTCCGCCGACTCGACCCGAGAATTCCGATTCGGAGTCCGGTCCGGTTCACTCCAGGCCCAGTCGACATCTTCGACTGAGGCGAAGAAAAACCGGCTCTTCCAGCCCTTCACCGAGGAAGGGATGTCGAACCGGAGATACCTGGGCCGGGACGAAATATACCACCAACCGTCATCGGTGGAGCACTTCTTCAAGGTGAACAAGGCCCTGAAGAGGGAGAAACGGGCAACGAACCCGTGGAAGTGACAGAAGAAAATGAAAGAAAAGATGACCCGGATGGTGTTGGGAGCTAGCTGGGCCGGGACAAGCCGGAAATGGCTGAGGAAAGAAAGAAAGAAGGGGTGCAGAGGAAACCGAAGACCCCCAAGGAGGAAGTCTTCGTAGAAGGCTATGCGGCCGGGGCTACTCATGGTGACGCGCTCCCCGGACCGCGGAACAAACAAGCGAATGGAACCCGGGATGCCGTAAGCATCCCGGAGCAGAGAAAGATCGCCTTCGGTCATGGTGGAGGCATGACCGGAGGGACCAGCAGGAAGAGAAGGAGGAGCAGGAAGAGAAGGAAGAGCCGGAAGAGAGCGAAGGGGCACGGCAGGAGCAACCAGAGGAGGCAGGATCCCCCTAGGGATGCCAATGGTGACACCACCGGGTTGCAGACGCCGGCGGATCTCCTCCGGGACCGTCTCCTCATCTGAGGAGGAAGAAGATGGAGTCCTTGGCCGGGATGGACTGGCCTCGTCCGGGTTGGAAGAGACATGGCGACGGCGTGCCATGGAAAAGGGAAGAACGGAGGATCAAAGAGAAAAGAAAAAGAAAGGGAAGGAGGGGAGGCGGAGAAGATGAGGGCACTCACCGAAAATATGCCAGACGAGCGCAGGGCAACAGGAGTTAGCCTGCAGCAAACCGCCCACGAAGCAAGGGGAAAAGGCCTCGTTCTGGAAAGTCCCCTCCCTTTCAAACTCAGCGGACAGCGGCCGTACCCGTCATTCCGCCTCGGGCCACTGGACGATCGCCACATGGGCGCACGCCCGACATCGACGCCTCGTTAGCAGAGCAACGGCCTCTACCTCGAAGAGACGCATTTATTACGGGCAAGTGGGGACGCGTGGCGGCTCCCCATAGGTTTTCAGTCGCATCGAGCCACGGCGACGAGGATCGTGGCAATTATGATGCAAGATCTTCGCCTCCCCACGTCATGTCCGTATTTAATCCTGACGTTCCGTTCTACGACGCCCCGACGGAACGGCGGGCTGGGGGGCAACTGTTATAGCCATGATAGTGACATGGCCAGGCTCAGGTACCACCGAATACGCTCGGGCCACGTGGAGGCTTCTTCGGCCGAGTCAGCGCCACGTCTTCAAGACCAGGTTCGACAAGACTACAGCGCCCGACAATTCTCTAAGGCAAACTGCCCCCGCCGAGGTCGAGCTCAGATTGGAGCTCCTCTACCAACTCGATGGCGCCCAAGCCCGGAGATATCCGCCCAAGTGAGGTCGGCCAAAGCCAGGAGGCCTCCTGCCACCTCGCCAGGTGTCCACCCAGGAGGAGTCCGCCCGGGCCGAGGTCGGCCGACCCTTCGCCCTTTGCCAGGTGGCCTCCCGGAGACGGGTCCACCTCGACCGAGTCCAGGCGACCTCCTGCCACCTCGCCAAGTGTCCACCCAGGAGGTGTCCACCTAGGCCAAGGTCGGCTGGTCCTTCGCCCCTTTGCCAGGTGGCCTCCCGGAGACGGGTCCACCTCGGCCGAGTCCGGGCGACCTCCTGCCACCTCGCCAGGTGTCCACCCAGGAGGTGTCCACCTAGGCTGAGGTCGGCTGGTCCTTCTCCCCTTTGCCAGGTGGCCTCCCGGAGACGGGTCCACCTCGGCCGAGTTCGGGCGACCTCCTGCCACCTCGCCAGGTGTCCACCCGGGAGGGGTCCACCTAGGCCGAGGTCGGCTGGTCCTTCGTCCCCTTGCCAGGTGGCCTCCTGGAGACGGGCCCACCTTGGCCGAGTCCAGGCGACCTCCTGCCACCTCGCCAGGTGTCCACCCGGGAGGGGTCCACCTAGGCCGAGGTCGGCTGGTCCTTCGCTCTTCGCCAGGTGGCCCCCGGAGATGGGTCCACCTCGGCCGAGGTCAGGCCGTTCGTATGGAGAAGATCTCAAGGAAGAGTCACGGGCCCCGAGGCCATTCCTCGGGCCGTATGAGTCCCAGACGGTGCCCCGTACGGAGGGCGGCGGCACGCGGAACATCACTTGCATCGGCCCGACAAGCTCCACAACCGAGGGGCACGATTCTGACAGAACAGGCCCTATAGATGGATGGCGCCCATGCTTGGGAGAGAGAGCGCTCTCGCTGGGCCCGAGGCCTGACCGGCCGCCTTGTCAGCGCCGCCCTCCCTTTTTCTCTTTTGTCTTTGCCTTTTCCCTGCTGGGCTCGGCGGACGAGGTCGGAAAGCCGCCTGGCCCCCCTTCACCGAAAAGGGAAAAGAGAAGAAGACAGGGGAGGGGAGTCTCCCAGGAGGAAAAGACAAGCGCACGACGAAAGCACGACGAAAGGAGATAAAGAGGGAGGAATCTGGGGACAACGGAGGTAAGCGAACAAGCCTGGGGACAAAGGAGAAGCAACGGAAAAAGGCCTCGCTCCGGAGAGTGAAAACCAGAGATCCCGAGAGGGAATCACTGGGCGTGAGCTCGGCAAGGAGGCCCAGCCGAGATTCTGGTCCCCAGAGCGTCTCTCTCACTAGTAAACTCTCTAAGTCTGGAACCCTTTCGGGGGTCCGTCTGGAGAGTCTGTTCCTTCTCGTCGTCTACTGACTTGACCGTCGGAGCTCCCTCGCCGGGATCCCCGGCCAGGGTCTTCTAACCCCTTTTTCGCAGGTTCGCCACAGGAAGGGAGGCTCCCTCGCCAGGCGGTCAGGAGGGATCGGCGGATCCGTGGCACGGGCGCGGCGATGAGAGCGGCAACACTCTAGATTTTATGAAATGAATGTTTTCTTTTTATATATTTTACTTCATACTGATTTATGCCTTTTTATCTTGTATGAAGTAATTTAAATGCTGGGACAAGTCATGATATAGATACGGAACTTTTGAGGTAAGTTTTCTATTTTCGTGAAGAAATTCTTGACTGATCTATATCTAAGGGACTGGCCGTGATCCACAGGTACGGGCCATACTCTCAAGATAGATCATATCTTGGTTGTCTTCACAGGTAATTATTTTCTTATCTCCATTATTTGCATTAGTTTAATATTAGTTTTATTTTCTTTAAGTAACACAAAAATCCCTGTGGATTCGATTCTTACTTCCATTATTCTACTCAAGAGTAGTGGATTTAAGGTTTTAGATCGGTGCATAGCGACGCGCACTAGATTTTTGGCACTGTTGTCGAGAACTTTTGGCATTATTTTTTTTTAAAAAAATCAAAAATAAAAAAACTCAAATTTCAAAAATTTAAATTTAAATTTCAAAAAAATTTAAATTTCAAAATTCAAGATTTGAAAATTCAAAAAAAAAATAAAAATTAAAATAAATTAGTTATTAGTAATTTTCAATCTTGAGTGCCCTGATATAAGGTTGCCCTGGCATAACTGGGAAGTTATGTTGAATGGTTATCCTAGGTACAAAAAGGTTGAGTAAAAAAAAAAAATTCTACTTTTTGCTTTCCATTTTTAGATTGACTTAGGTAAATTTACTTTTCTTCAAAATCCAAAAAAAATATTACGCTGACATCTCATAATTTATCAGGATTAGAGACTTAATCACCAAACTTTAAAAAAATTAGTTTTAGTTTAATTTTGTTTGTCTATAACTTTAAATTTTGGACATCTTGCTTGTTGCATTTCATTTTTCCATAATTAACTTAAGGGCATAACCCAATTAATCAAATAAGGTGGGGAGTTCAATACCCTTCCTTAGTCCACAAATCACTACCCAGCATTTGCATTTACCCAAACCTTAATTTTAAAATCAATTAGACATCCATCCTAAGGATTTCGAGCTTAATAAGACAAGGGAACCATAGAGTTGGACCGGGTTCAGGTCAGTTAATTACTTGGTGTCTAAGGAAAGTGGTTCAGGGATAAGAGCTCGAAGGAAGGTGGTTCTTTAATTGGTTCCATTTGCTTACCTGGCCAATTTTAATTGGTGTCTAAGGCAAGCAACGGGGGGACCCCCACCAACCTTACACTTACCTGGCCAAGTCAGTTAGTTGATCTTAGGCTTGGAGTGCTCAAAGGTAACCTTGGATCAGTTAGGAGCTGTCTAGATCCAGGTTAACCCTAGGATAGTAATTTTGATTGTGTAACTTTTTTGAAAAAAAAAAGAGTTAATTAAAATAATTTCTTTTCTTTTCTCTAGTCTAGAACTCTCTTAGGAATCTCTTCTTTAGACCTTTTCTCATTCTTCTACTTTTATTTAATTAATCAAAAAAAATTTTGAATTTCTGTTTGCTTTAGGAGGGTGTATGTTATTGTATTCTAGGCATCGATTTCTAGAACCTAAACACATATCCCTAGATCCAAAAATAGAAAGAACCAGTAGAGGAAACAGCTTAGGTACTATGGATCCCAATCAAGGAAATCAAGGAATTGACCCTCCATGATAATTGAAGGAGTACTTCACTCCTTCAAAATATACCTATTCACCCTGTATCCAAGTATCCCTGTAGATGCTGTCCAGTACAAAATCAAGTCCAGTGTAATACAAATGTTACCCTCCTTCTATGGAATTGCAAATGAAGATCCTTATAAACACTTAGACAAATTTTTGGAGATCTATTCAACCGTAAAGATACAAAATTTCTTCGATGATGTTTAAGGCTTAAGTTATTCCCTTTTTCTTTGAAAGACAAAGCTAAATACTATTGAATTCCCTAGATACTATAACTATTTCAACTTGGGATCAACTTCAGAGGGAGTTTCTTAAGAAGTATTTCCCCATAGGAAAGATAACTCAAATTTGAAAAGCCATTACCAGTTTTTCCCAATTGGACGGAGAAATGTTTCATGAAACTTGGGAGAGATTGAAAGAGTTGATCAGGAAATGTCCTCACCATGTCATACCAAAATGGCAATTAGTCTAGTGCTTCTATGATGGTATGTCAGAAAGGGACAAGCAAATGGTAGATGCCTCATGTGGAGGAACATTCATGCTTAAAAATGAACATGAGGCATGGCAACTGTTTGAAACCCTGAGTGAAAACTCCTTACATCATATGTCTGCTGCCCATAGAGATCCATCCATAGGATCCATCGGATCCAAGAGAGGGAGAATGTATGAAGTTGGTCACTCTGTAGATATTTATAGCAAGGTAGATGAGCTATCTCAGAAGCTTAACCAAATCTTGCAAGCTAGAAATACTCTCTCCTCATCTCATCATAATCATGATGTCTGAGTTATCTGTTCCAGTCCCAATCATCTGACAGGTGATTGTCCAGTCGCTTACCAATTTTCTAAGCTGCTTCAGGAGCAAGCCCATCAAGCCCAAACCTGAATGGCTCCTCGATCAGGGAAAGATCCATACTCGAATACTTATAATCCTGGTTGGTGCAATCACCTGAATTTTTCATGAAAACCCTAATCTGGAATCAATTCATCTGTTAGGCCCAACTATTAGGAGACCAACTTTAGAAGCATGCCATTTCCACAGTACCCAAATGCCCTATAGCCTCCACAATCTCTGCTGAATAATCATGACCCTTTGTTTGAAGAGAAGGTACTCCAAGCATTGAAGGGGCTGGAAATGAATACCCAACTCCTCCACTCCCACACACAATCCATTGCCAAGCTAGAGACCCAGATAGGTCAGCTAGCTGCAGCTTTCAATTGAAGGGAGGAAGGTAAGTTACCTAACCAGCCATTAGCAATCCTAAAGGTCAATACATGACTGAAATCTCCTTCACTAGACCTGAAAATTTTCCTCCTGAACATGCTAAATCTATCACAACTTTAAGAAATGGGAAAACATTGAACCAGCCTAACTTGACCCAAAATCTAGAAAAGGCTAAGCCAGAGAAGAAGAATGAAGTGCAGAAGGAATCCATTGGTCAAGCACTTGCACCTAAGGCTCCATTCCCTAGTGCTTTAGCATCACCCTTACCATTGGATAAGAAGAATCTGAAAATGAATGAGATGCTTGAGCTTTTCAAGCAAGTCCAAATAAACTTACCTCTCCTTGATGCCATCAAGCAAGTTCCGGCTTATGCCAAATATATTAAGGATCTGTGCACACAGAAACAAAAATCCAAAGCACACATATCTAAGAAAATATAGTTAACTGAGCAAGCCAGCTCAGTATTTCAGTAGATAGCCCCACCCAAACTCAAAGATCCTGGTATCCCAATTATATCTTGTGTCATAGGGGATGGTGCGGGCACCAGACTCAGAAGAAGACTTCAGAGCTCCATCTGGATCTCTGATTAACCTTGCCCGAAGAATTAGGATTTTTTGGTTTTTAATAAGAGTTGACTAGATCAACTTAATTTAGCTTGAGTCTACATTACCTGCATTTTATTTTGTTGAGTCATGTTGACTCAATAGTGGACTAGGGTTTCAAACTGGGATATTACACTTTCTTCCAAGACCAGGCAAGTGGACACCACACTCCCAGTCCAGGGGGCGCCATATCCACATCCAGCAGCTTTTGGTCCCCACTCCACAGATGGCAACCTCCTTCTCTCATGCGCCAGATAAGGAGAAGTCCACCAAGAGACCACCAATCAAGGGGGCGGCCAAGACTTTCCCAAGAATTCCAAAACAAAGAAGGGAAGAAATTCTCTTGGAAGAGAACTTCAAGGGGGCGCCCACTACCTGCCAAAAACAATCAAAACAAAGATGGGAAGGACCTTGACTTAGGGAGGAAGAAAAGGAGGACTCCAAAAGAGTTGATCCAGGGAAGGAAGAAAATTTTTCTTGAAAATCCAAGCAAGGTGGCGCCATCTACCTGCCATTTATAACCCAAATCCTATTTTTTTGGTATTTTGGCCGACCATATGTAAGGGATTTGCCCTAATTTGGAGATCCCCTCCTTTAGTCCCACATGGGAAAATGTGAAACCCTCCTCCCTTGTAATGCCTTATAAATTAAACCCCTCTTGTAAGTTTACAACAATCAGATGAATGAAAGAAATTTTTTTATGAGCAAACTTGTGTTTTCTCTTTTCCGCACTTGCTTCCAGGTGTTGAGCTCCGTGAGGGAGTAAATCCGGGTTCCCTTGGAACCTTGAGGAGGTGAGAGATCTCCAAAACCCCAAACCCTAGGTTAGCCACTCCACTCCCAAACCCTAGCCGCCATCACCCTTCTCTTTCCACCAAGCCCTAGTCTATTTCCCTTCTCACGGCCACCATCTCCAAGTCCAGGCCGACCACCAGCATCCAGCTCCAGTCCAGATACTGCAGATCTACAACAATTCTAAGAGGAAGTCAGATCGGCCTCCAGGAGAATTCAATTTCAGCAACTTCGGCTTTCAAGTTCTTCAACCTGGTAAGATCTTTTCTTGAGTTTCTGAATTCCTTCACTTGTTCCTCTTCTTTCCCAGATCTTGAGTCTAGGAGAAGCCGACCAAACCATGAAACCAGTATTGGAGGATCCATTGCAAAGATAACCGACTCCGAGGATCCCACAATCTGCTCGAGAGAGTTCTTCCACCAAAATCCTAAGAAGATCACTGTCTGGTTAGTAAACCATCTCTTCTCTCTATTTCTGTTCTGTTGAAAGTAAAGAGCGAAACCCTAGGTCTGGGAGTTTCTCAACCCCCAGCGATCCGTTACTTCTGAACTACTCTGATAATTTAGTTTCTTCTAAACTGTGCTTTCAATCCTTACCTAGTTTCCTTCAACATAGTTTAGCTTTACTTTGAGTCGAAGCCAATTTCTGAAATATATATATAAAAAAAAAAGAATTAATCTTAATTTTACTTCCACATACGCTTCTTTGTTCTTTGTTCTGCATCATTTTTGGTATCAGAGCCCTGTCTAGGGTTTCTGTTTGATTGCCTGTTTGAGTCCCTCTCTTTTTACTTTGTCTGCTCGAAGTAGACTCCCCAGGACGTCCGGTCCTAGGAACGAAGCGAGGTGCAAACCTCCTCTTTCCATTCCACGGGGTGTTCCTAGGGCGTGTAGGGGATCCGTTGGGTTACAACTTCGTAGCAGAAATTGTAAACGGGAAAGTGCTCTATTTTCAGTCCGTAATTACCCTATTATAGGAATTATTTCTCACTACAGGTAACTCTAAATTTAGTGATTTTTATTTTTCTGAAACCAGTATAATTGAAACTAATTTGCATAATTTTATCATGATTTATTGGTTTCCATGCAAGTTTTGAGAATTAAATTACTGCAACTCTATTTTTGTGTTCTGTAATCCATTTATTTTTGAGTGTTCATCTCTTAATTCAACTTAAGGGCATTTGAGCATCTAAGATAAGGGGAGGAGTTGATAACCTCTCCTTAGCCCAAAACCACCACCCCTTCATTCGAACCTAAGCCTTTAATCTAAAATTGATTAGACCTAATTTGCCCTAGTGGGCTAGGGACATCAACAAGTCGGGTCAAGGCTAGTGTTGAGTCAATTTGTCTGGTTACTCTGTGTGTGCTTTGTACTCAGTGTCTAGAACGGTGGTTCAGGGATTCCATCCCGAAGGACTTGTGTGCTGGTCCGCCTACCTGGCCAATCTCTGATTGGTGTCTAGGATTGGCATTCAGGGACCTAACACTCCCTTTACACCTGCCTGGCTGAGTCCTGAGTTACTACAGGCTAGCTTGCCACTCTGATTGGGCACCTAGTTTAGGCTCTAGGTTTAGTTAGCCCGTAGTCATTCAGTTGAGTCTCATTTTGTGTGCTTGATTGCATCATGTCTACCCGGAATGGAGTACCCTACCAACCTGGTCAAGCCCAACCTGATTTAGAGGCCATGGTTAGAGCTCTTACTGAGAGTATGAACAAATTAAGTCAGGATATGAATGAGTATTTTGCCAAGCTTAGGGATCGAGTCCAAGTACTTGAGGAGCCTAGGCATCGGGATTGGACTCCTGACCCAGATTTTAATGTGCCTCAACCTCACCCACACCAAGAGCCTAGAAGACCTTTATACCGAGATCCTGAACCTAATCATAGGAGGCCTGACCCAGAGCCTGAGGATAGAGATGATAGGTTCATTCGGAACATCAAGTTAGATGCACCCACTTTTGATGGTAGCCTAAATCCTAAGGTGTATTCTGATTGGGAGGGTGAGATGGACCAGTACTTTGAGTGGTATGCCATGTCTGAGGAGAGGAAATTCAAGTTTGCCAAGATGAAATTAATACGTCAAGCTAGGTTATACTGGGAGAACATTGAGCTGACCACTAGAAGACGAAATGTAGAGCCCATAACCACTTGGCAGGGTATGAAAGAGAAACTTAGAGACAAGTACCTACCCATTTCATACCAGCAAAATCTGTTAGACCAATGGCAGACTTTGAAACAAGGGAACCGATCTGTTTCAAACTACATAACCGTCTTTGATGAATACCTAATGAGATGTGATGTGAGTGAAGCCCATGAAGTCACCTTGTCTAGATTTAGGGCTGGACTTAGGGAAGATATTAAGAGAGAGTTGTTTCTGAGAGAGGTTACTGACCTAGACCAAGCCTATCAGATTGCACTGAACACTGAGAAATTTCAGAGAGGACCCATGCCTTCTAGGATTAGTGCCCCAATCCCAAGAAATGGACCTAGCCAGGTTACCCCTAGCAAGCCTAATCAGGGTATTCCCACCCCTAGGCCCATGGACAAAGGTAAGGCACCTGACACCCAGAGAACCCCTGGTATCGTCTATTTTAAGTGTCAGAAGCCCGGTCATATCTCCACTCAGTGCACAGCCATAGCTTGTTTTAAGTGTCATAAGGTAGGTCATGTTTCTAGCCAGTGCCCTCGTAGATCCCTATATATAGAAGAGGGAGGAGAAGAGAGTTCCGAGCCTAATGAGGAATTTGAAGAAGAAGTTTATGAGGCCGGAATGAATTTGGTTGATGAGTATGAAGGAGAGGAAGAATCCACTGAATCCGACCACTTAGGGGTTGTAAGATGCATCCTGTCCCAGACTAAAATTCAGGAAGATTGGCGTAGGGCCAACATCCTACAGACTTTCCTTAAACTAGGGGATAAGGTTTGTAAAATCATCATAGATAGTGGGAGCTGTGTGAATGCCATTTCTACTAGCACTGTCAAAATGTTAGGCTTAACCCCAGTTCCCCACCCCAACCCCTATAAGGTTTCTTCGGTAGACTCTACTTCTATACCCATCCAGTCTAGATGTCAGGTCCAAATCCAAATGCAATCCTATCAAGAGAAGATTTGGTGTGATGTCTTGCCCATGGGGGTGAGCAGTATAATTCTTGGAAGACCCTGGTTGTATGATCATGATGCCACCCTCTTAGGAAAATCCAACACCTGTGTCTTTAGTTTCAATGGGAAGAAAATCACAATCCATTCAGTTCCTCCTAAGGACAAGGTAGCTAAAGGAACCAGTAAGGTTAAGGAAATGAAGACTGGAGTGAACCTAATTAGTGCCAAGGATCTAGAACAAGAAATTCATAGTGGTTCACCCATTTGGATGTTGACTGCTAAGGAACTTAGGACTCCTACACCCTCAGAGCCTCCTCAGGAAGTTAAGCCTTTATTAGAAGAATTTGAGAATGTTTTTCCCGAGGATCTGCCAGACCACCTTCCACCTCTTAGGGATATTCAGCATTCCATAGATTTAGTCCCAGGAGCTACTTTACCCAACTTGCCCCATTATAGGATGAATCCATCTGAGCATAAAGAATTGCAAAAATAGGTTGGTGAATTGTTGAGGAAGGGGTTCATTAGAGAGAGTCTTAGCCCTTGTGCAGTCCCTGCACTTCTAACCCCGAAGAAGGATGGCACGTGGAGGATGTGTGTTGACAGTCGTGCCATCAATAAAATCACAATCAAGTATAGGTTCCCCATCCCTAGACTAGATGACATGCTTGATATGATGGCCGGTGCCATGATTTTTTCTAAAATTGATCTCAAGAGCGGCTATCATCAGGTTAGGATTAGACCAGGGGATGAGTGGAAAATCGCCTTCAAAACTAAGGATGGTCTCTTTGAATGGGTTGTTATGCCTTTTGGGTTGTCCAATGCCCCTAGTACTTTCATGAGGATTATGACCCAAGTACTTAGAGCTTTCATAGGGAAGTTTGTAGTGGTCTATTTTGATGACATCCTGATCTATAGTAAGACCCCTGCAGATCACCTAGGCCACCTTAGACAAGTCTGTCAAGTTTTGAGGAATGATAGTCTCTACGGTAATCTCAAAAAGTGTGAATTTATGACCAGTAGAATTATCTTCCTTGGATTTGTTGTAACCCCTGACGGCGTGGCTGCCGACCCTGAAAAGATTAGGTCCATAGTAGAATGGCCAGAGCCGACCAGTGTGCATGAAGTCAGAAGTTTCCATGGCTTGGCTACCTTCTATAGGCGATTCATCAAGGGGTTTAGTACCGTAGTTGCTCCTATCACAGACTGCATCAGGAAGGAAGAATTTCAGTGGACCAAAGCAGCCCATAAAGCCTTCCTAGATCTTAAGGATAGGATGACCAAGGCACCCATTTTGAGACTACCGGACTTTTCAAAGGTATTTGAGGTTGCCTGTGATGCTTCAGGAGTAGGTATAGGTGGAGTCCTAAGCCAAGAGAATCATCCCGTAGCATTCTTTAGTGAAAAACTTAATGATGCTAAGCTTAGGTATTCTACCTATGATAAGGAATTTTATGCGGTAGTGCAAGCTTTGCGTACTGGAGACATTATTTACTACCGCAAGAATTTGTGCTGTTTTCGGACCATGAGGCTCTTAGATTCTTGAATTCTCAGAAGAAGCTTAACCCTAGGCATGCTAAGTGGGTAGAGTATATCCAGTCCTATACTTTTGTTTTGAAGCATAAGGCTGGGTCTGAAAATAAGGTAGCTGATGCCCTTAGTCGTCGATCTGTGTTGTTGAATTCTGTTAGGGCTGAAGTCATAGGGTTTGAGCAAATCAAAGAAGAATATGGGTCGTGTCCGGATTTCAAGACTGTATACCAGGATCTAGCTCAAGGACCATCTAGTGAACATAAGGATTATTCCCTTATAGATGGCTTTCTGTTCTTTAAGAATAGGCTTTGCATCCCTAGAACCTCTCTTAGGGAATTCTTGATTTGGGAAACTCATGCTGGAGGTTTAGCTGGCCTTTTCGGAAAAGATAAGACCACCCTGTCTATTGAAGACCATTTTTTCTGGCCTAGCTTAAAAAGAGATGTAGCACACATTGTGGCTAGGTGTCGGACCTGCGCTGTTGCCAAACAGCGAAAACAGAACACCGGCCTTTATACCCCACTCCCTGTCCCAGATCGTCCTTGGCAAGATGTGAGCATGGACTTTGTGTTAGGTTTTCCCAAGACACAGAGGAGGCATGACTCTATCTGTGTTGTAGTAGACCGATTTTCCAAGATGGCCCATTTCTTGCCTTGTTCCCAAATATTTGATGCGTCTAAGGTAGCCACCCTGTTCTTTAATGAGATAGTTCGACTCTATGGCCTACCCAAGACCATTGTTTCTGATAGGGATGTTCGGTTCACCAGCTATTTCTGGAAAACCCTTTGGCATAAGTTAGGGACGAAACTTAAGTTTTCAACTGCCTATCATCTCCAGACTGATGGCCAAACCGAAGTAGTGAACCGTAGTTTAGGCAATCTGCTAAGGTGTCTTGTTGGTGAAAATATTAGGAACTGGGATTTGTACTTACCTAGAGCTGAATTTGCATATAATGACTCGGTCAATAGGTCTACGGGTAAGAGTCCATTTGAAATTGTGCATGGTTACAAACCCCACACACCTCTTGACCTAGCTCCTTTACCAGTCCACACACGGGTCTCCGAGTCTGTCGAAGTTTTTGCACAGCATATAAAAGACTTGCATAAAGAAATTCAAGCCAAAATAAATTTAAGTAACGAAACTTATAAGAAATTGGCTAATTCTCAAAGGCGAGTCAAAACTTTTGACGAAGGAGACTATGTAATGATTAGGTTAAGGCCTGAACGGTTTCCTCCTGGAACCGTTAGAAAGTTACATGCTAGGGGAGCTGGACCATTTAGAGTGGTAAAGAGAGTAGGATCCAATGCCTATGTGCTCGAGTTGCCTCCAGAACTAGGCATTAGCTCCACTTTCAACATTACAGACCTAGTAGAGTATAGGGAGCCAGCTATGATTCCCAGTGAGGCTTTTGAACCTAATCCTGCTCTTGAGAGTGAACCTGACCCTGTGTGTCCACCAACAAATTGGCATGTGAGGAAAGAGCAGATTGAAAAGATCCTGGATGATCAGGTTATCTCTACTCGTAATCGAGGATACCAAAGATACCTGGTCCGCTGGCTAGGAAGGCCAGATTCTGATGACTCTTGGATCTCCCGAGAAGAGTTACAAGAGCTGGACCCAGACCTCTTGGAGAGATACCAGAGCCAACTTGATCCATACTCGACAGGGTCGAGTTCCTCCCACCCTGGGAGAATTGGTGCGGGCACCAGACTCAGAAGAAGACTTCAGAGCTCCATCTGGATCTCTGATTAACCTTGCCCGAAGAATTAGAATTTTTTGGTTTTTAATAAGAGTTGACTAGATCAACTTAATTTAGCTTGAGTCTACATTACCTGCATTTTATTTTGTTGAGTCATGTTGACTCAATAGTGGACTAGGGTTTCAAACTGGGATATTACACTTTCTTCCAAGACCAGGCAAGTGGACACCACACTCCCAGCCACACTCCCAGTCCAGGGGGCGCCATATCCACATCCAGCAGCTTTTGGTCCCCACTCCACAGATGGCAACCTCCTTCTCTCATGCGCCAGATAAGGAGAAGTCCACCAAGAGACCACCAATCAAGAGGGCGGCAAAGACTTTCCCAAGAATTCCAAAACAAAGAAGGGAAGAAATTCTCTTGGAAGAGAACTTCAAGGGGGCGCCCACTACCTGCCAAAAACAATCAAAACAAAGATGGGAAGGACCTTGACTTAGGGAGGAAGAAAAGGAGGAGTCCAAAAGAGTTGATCCAGGGAAGGAAGAAAATTTTTCTTGAAAATCCAAGCAAGGTGGTGCCATCTACCTGCCATTTATAACCCAAATCCTATTTTTTTGGTATTTTGGCCGACCATATGTAAGGGATTTGCCCTAATTTGGAGATCCCCTCCTTTAGTCCCACATGGGAAGATGTGAAACCCTCCTCCCTTGTAATGCCTTATAAATTAAACCCCTCTTGTAAGTTTACAACAATCAGATGAATGAAAGAAATTTTTTTATGAGCAAACTTGTATTTTCTCTTTTCCGCACTTGCTTCCAGGTGTTGAGCTCCATGAGGGAGTAAATCCGGGTTCCCTTGGAACCTTGAGGAGGTGAGAGATCTCCAAAACCCCAAACCCTAGGTTAGCCACTCCACTCCCAAACCCTAGCTGCCATCACCCTTCTCTTTCCACCAAGCCCTAGTCTATTTCCCTTCTCACGACCACCATCTCCAAGTCCAGGCCGACCACCAGCATCCAGCTCCAGTCCAAATACTGCAGATCTACAACAATTCTAAGAGGAAGTCAGATCGGCCTCCAGGAGAATTCGATTTCAGCAACTTCGGCTTTCAAGTTCTTCAACCTGGTAAGATCTTTTCTTGAGTTTCTGAATTCCTTCACTTGTTCCTCTTCTTTCCCAGATCTTGAGTCCAGGAGAAGCCGACCAAACCACGAAACCAGTATTGGAGGATCCATTGCGAAGATAGCCGACTCCGAGGATCCCACAATCTGCTCGAGAGAGTTCTTCCACCAAAATCCTGAGAAGATCACTGTCTGGTTAGTAAACCATCTCTTCTCTCTATTTCTGTTCTGTTGAAAGTTCAGAGCGAAACCCTAGGTCTGGGAGTTTCTCAACCCCCAGCGATCCGTTACTTCTGAACTACTCTGATAATTTAGTTTCTTCTAAACTGTGCTTTCAATCCTTACCTAGTTTCCTTCAACGTAGTTTAGCTTTACTTTGAGTCGAAGCCAATTTCTAAAATATATAAAAAAAAAGAATTAATCTTAATTTTACTTCCGCATACGCTTCTTTGTTCTTTGTTCTGCATCAGGGGACCTCTCAATTAAGAAAGCCTTGTTAGATTTGGGTGCGAGTGTGAACCTTCTTCCAAGCTCAGTATATGATTTGTTCGATTTCGGAGAATTAAAACCCACAACGGTGACTTTACAGTTAGCTGATCGATCGATAAAAGCATCCTATGGAGTGTTAGAGGATGTGTTGGTGAAAGTAGATGAATTTTACTTTGCTGTTGATTTTCTTGTCCTGGATATGGAAACAAGCAATAATCCTAGCCAAATCCTCATCATTCTTGGAAGGTCCTTCCTAGCAACTACCAATGCTTGTATAAATTGTAGGACAGGGGTTATAGATGTTTCTTTTGAAAACAAGAAAATGAGGCTGAACATTTTTAATGCATTCCAAGGACCTCCCACGTATGATTATAATGAGGTAAACATGGTAGAGGAAGAGCTAGAGGAAGTTATCGAGGATAAAACTTCTAGTTTGCTTGACTCAGATCCTCTACAAGCATGCTTAACACATTTCAAAGTGGATGATTTTGATGTTGATGGGTATACTGAAGAAGTGAACATATTGTTAGAAGTACCTGATTTTGTACCACTCCCCTATGGGCCAAGAAATATGAGCAGATAACCTCTCCTTTTGATACACCGATAGCTTTTTCTTATGAGACCTTACCTATAATGGAACAAGAGCCACACCTAGTCATGGTAAAGGACCCCTTTTTTGAGCATGCTACCATCCTTGACCAGGTAGGTTCATCAAATGAATTCAAGGAAGCTATTAGAGAAACAGTCTTGAATTTGCCAATAGACCGCCTAACCAAAATGTTACTGCAAGAATCGAGTAATGCAGTCTGTCAGCACGATAGCTTTGATAATTTGACTGAGGATCTGTGGTGCGGGCACCAGACTCAGAAGAAGACTTCAGAGCTCCATCTGGATCTCTGATTAACCTTGCCCGAAGAATTAGGGTTTTTGGTTTGTAATAAGAGTTGACTAGATCAACTCAATTTAGCTTGAGTCTACATTACCTGCATTTTATTTTGTTGAGTCATGTTGACTCAGTAGTGGACTAGGGTTTCAACCTGGGATGTTACATTTTCTTCCAAGACCAAGCAAGTGGACACCACACTCCCAGCCACACTCCCAGTCCA
The DNA here is from genome assembly GCA_021397845.1 of Areca catechu. Classification (NCBI taxonomy): domain Eukaryota; kingdom Viridiplantae; phylum Streptophyta; class Magnoliopsida; order Arecales; family Arecaceae; genus Areca; species Areca catechu. The sequence goes on from CM038047.1 coordinate 42,612,025, forward strand.
AGGGGCGCCATATCTACATCCAGCAGCCTTTGGTCCCCACTCCACAGATGGCAACTTCCTTCTCTCTTGCGCCAGATAAAGAGAAGTCCACCAAGAGACCACAAATCAAGGGGGCAGCCAAGACTTTCCCAAGAAATCCAAAGCAAAGATGGGAAGAAATTCTCTTGGAAGAGAACTTCAAGGGGGCGCCCACTACCTGCCAAAAACATCCAAAACAAAGATGGGAAGGACCTTGACTTAGGGAGGAAGAAAAGGAGGAGTCCAAAAGAGTTGATCCAGGGAAGGAAAAAATTTTTCTTGAAGATCCAAGCAAGGAGGCGCCATCTACCTGCCTTTTGTAACCCAAATCCAATTTTTTTGGTACCTTGGCCGACCATATGTGAATGATTTGCCCTAATTTGTAGATCCCCTCCTTTAGTCCCACATGGGAAGATGTGAAACCCTCCTCCCTTGTAAAGCCTTATAAATTAAACCCCTCTTGTAAGTTTAAATCAATCAGATGAATGAAAGAAATTTTTTTATGAGCAAACTTGTGTTTTCTCTTTTCCGCACTTGCTTCCAGGTGTTGAGCTCCGTGAGGGAGTAAATCCGGGTTCCCCTGGAACCTTGAGGAGGTGAGAGATCTCCAAAACCCCAAATCCTAGGTTAGCCACTCCACTCCCAAACCCTAGCCGCCATCACCCTTCTCTTTCCACCAAGCCCTAATCCATTCCACTTCTCACGGCCACCCTCTCCAAGTCCAGGCCAGCCACCAGCATCCAGCTCCAGTCTAGATACTTCAGATCTACAGCAATTCTAAGAGGAAGTCAGATCGGCCTCCAGGAGAATCCTGATTTCAGCAACTTCGGCTTTCAAGTTCTTCAACCTGGTAAAATCTTTTCTTGAGTTTCTGAATTCCATCATTTGTTCCTCTCCTTTCCCAGATCTTGAGTCCAGAAGAAGCCGACCAAACCACGAGACCAGTATTAGAGGATCCATTGCGAAGATAGCCGACTCCGAGGATCCCACAATCTGCTCGAGAGAGTTCTTCCACCAAAATCCTGAGAAGATCACTGTCTGGTTAGTAAACCATCTCTCCTCTCTATTTCTGTTCTGTTGAAAGTTCAGAGCGAAACCCTAGGTCTGGGAGTTTCTCAACCCCCAGCGATCCGTTACTTCTGAACTACTCTGATAATTTAGTTTCTTCTAAACTGTGCTTTCAATCCTTACCTAGTTTCCTTCAACGTAGTTTAGCTTTACTTTGAGTCGAAGCCAATTTCTGAAAATATATATATAAAAAAAAAAGAATTAATCTTAATTTTACTTCTGCATACGCTTCTTTGTTCTTTGTTCTGCATTATTTTTGGTATCAGAGCTTTCGTCCTGCATCATTTTTGGTATCAGAGCCCTGTCTAGGGTTTCTGTTTGATTGCTTGTTTGAGTCCCTCTCTTTTTACTTTGTCTGCTCGAAGTAGACTCCCCAGGACGTCCGGTCCTAGGAATGAAGCGAGGTGCAAACCTCCTCTTCCCATTCCACGGGGTGTTCCTAGGGCGTGTAGGGGATCCGTTGGGTTACAACTTCGTAGCAGAAATTGTAAACGGGGAAGTGCTCTATTTTCAGCCCGTAATTGCCCTGTTACAGAAATTATTTCTCACTGCAGGTAACTCCAAATTTGGTGATTTTTATTTTTTTGAAACCAGTATAATTAAATATAATTTTCATAATTTTCTCATGATTTATTAGTTTCCGTGCGATTTCTGAGAATTAAATTACTGCAACTCTATTTTTGTGTTCTGCAATCCATTTATTTTTGAGTGTTCATCTCTTAATTCAACTTAAGGGCATTTGAGCATCTAAGATAAGGGGAGGAGTTGATAACCTCTCCTTAGCCCAAAACCACCACCCCTTCATTCAAACCTAAGCCTTAAATCTAAAATTGATTAGACCTAATTTGCCCTAGTGGGCTAGGGACATCAACAAGTCGGGTCAAGGCTAGTGTTGAGTCAGTTTGTCTGGTTACTCTGTGTGTGCTTTGTACTCAGTGTCTAGAACGGTGGTTCAGGAATTCCATCCCGAAGGACTTGTGTGCTGGTCCGCCTACCTGGCCAATCTCTGATTGGTGTCTAGGATTGGCATTCAGGGACCTAACACTCCCCTTACACCTGCCTGGCTGAGTCCTGAGTTACTACATGCTAGCTTGCCACTCTGATTGGGCATCTAGTTTGGGCTCTAGGTCTAGTTAGCCCGTAGTCGTTCAGTTGAGTCTCATTTTGTGTGTTTGCTTGCATCATGTCTACCCGGAATGGAGTGCCCTACCAACCTGGTCAAACCCAACCTGATTTAGAGGCCATGGTTAGAGCTCTTACTGAGAGTATGAACAAACTGAGTCAGGATGTGACTACCACTGTTGCCCAATTTAAAGAACAAGTCCATGAGGATTTTGCCCAGCTTAGGGATCGAGTCCAAGTGCTAGAGGAACCTAGGCATCGGAACTGGACTCCTGACCCAGATTTTAATGTACCTCACCCACACCAAGAGCCTAGAAGACCTCTATACCGAGATCCTGAACCTAATCATAGGAGGCTTGACCCAGAACCTGAGGATAGAGATGATAGGTTCATTCGAAACATCAAGTTAGATGCACCCACTTTTGATGGTAGCCTAAATCCTAAGGTGCATTCTGATTGGGAGGGTGAGATGGACCAGTACTTTGAGTGGTATGCCATGTCTGAGGAGAGGAAATTCAAGTTTGCCAAGATGAAATTAATACGTCAAGCTAGGTTATACTGGGGGAACATTGAGCTGACCACTAGAAGACGAAATGTAGAGCCCATAACCACTTGGCAGGGTATGAAAGAGAAACTTAGAGACAAGTACCTACCCATTTCATACCAGCAAAATCTGTTAGACCAATGGCAGACTTTGAAACAAGGGAACCGATCTGTTTCAGACTACATAACCACCTTTGATGAATACCTGATGAGATGTGATGTGAGTGAAGCCCATGAGGTCACTTTGTCTAGATTTAGGGTTGGACTTAGGGAAGATATTAAGAGAGAGTTATTTTTGAGAGAGGTTACTGACCTAGACCAAGCCTATCAGATTGCACTGAACACTGAGAAGTTTCAGAGAGGACCCATGCCATCTAGGGTTAGTGCCCCAATCCCAAGAAATGGACCTAGCCAGGTTACCCCTAGCAAGCCTAATCAGGGTATCCCCACCCCTAGGCCCATGGACAAAGGTAAGGCACCTGACACCTAGAGAACCCCTAGTATCGTCTGTTTTAAGTGCCAGAAGCCCGGTCATATCTCCACTCAGTGCACAACCATAGCTTGTTTTAAGTGTCATAAGGTAGGTCATGTTTCTAGCCAGTGCCCTCGTAGATCCCTATATATAGAAGAGGGAGGGGAAGAGAGTTCCGAGCCTAATGAGGAGTTTGAAGAAGAAGTTTATGAGGCCGGAATGAATTTGGTTGATGAGTATGAAGGATAGGAAGAATCCACTGAATCTGACCACTTAGGGGTTGTGAGATGCATCCTGTCCCAGACTAAAGTTCAGGAAGATTGGCGTAGGACTAATATCCTACAAACTTTCCTTAAACTAGGGGATAAGGTTTGTAAAATCATCATAGATAGTGGGAGCTGTGTGAATGCCATTTCTACTAGCACTGTCAAAATGTTAGGCTTAACCCCAGTCCCCCACCCCAACCCCTATATGGTTTCTTGGGTAGACTCTACCTCTATACCCATCCAGTCTAGATGTCAGGTCCAAATCCAAATGCAATCCTATCAAGAGAAGATTTGGTGTGATGTCTTGTCCATGGGGGTGAGCAGTATAATTCTTGGAAGACCTTGGTTGTATGATCATGATGCCACCCTCTTAGGAAAATCCAACACTTGTGTCTTTAGTTTCAATGGGAAGAAAATCACAATCCATTCAGTCCCTCCTAAGGACAAGGTAGCTAAAGGAACCAGTAAGGTTAGGGAAATGAAGACTGGAGTGAACCTAATTAGTGCCAAGGATCTAGAACAAGAAATTCATAGTGGTTCACCCATTTGGATGTTGACTGCTAAGGAACTTAGGACTCCTACACCCTCAGAGCCTCCTTAGGAAGTTAAGCCTTTATTAGAAGAATTTGAGGATGTTTTTCCCGAGGATCTGCCAGACCACCTTCCAGCTCTTAGGGATATTCAGCATTCCATAGATTTAGTCCCAGGAGCTACTTTACCCAACTTGCCCCATTATAGGATGAATCCATCTGAGCATAAAGAACTGCAAAAGCAGGTTGGCGAATTGTTGAGGAAGGGGTTCATTAGAGAGAGTCTTAGCCCTTGTGCAGTCCCTGCACTTCTAACCCCGAAGAAGGATGGCACGTGGAGGATGTGTGTTGACAGTCGTGCCATCAATAAAATCACAATCAAGTATAGGTTCCCCATCCCTAGACTAGATGACATGCTTGATATGATGGCCGGTGCCATGGTTTTTTCTAAAATTGATCTCAAGAGCGGCTATCATCAGGTTAGGATTAGACCAGGGGATGAGTGGAAAACAGCCTTCAAAACTAAGGATGGTCTCTATGAATGGGTTGTTATGCCTTTTGGGTTGTCCAATGCCCCTAGTACTTTCATGAGGATTATGACCCAGGTACTTAGAGCTTTCATAGGGAAGTTTGTAGTGGTCTATTTTGATGACATCCTGATCTATAGTAAGACCCATGCAGATCACCTAGGCCACCTTAGACAAGTCTGTCAAGTTTTGAGGAATGATAGTCTCTACGGTAATCTCAAAAAGTGTGAATTTATGACCAGTAGAATTATCTTCCTTGGATTTGTTGTAACCCCTGACGGCGTGGCTGCCGACCCTGAAAAGATTAGGTCCATAGTAGAATGGCCAGAGCCGACCAGTGTGCATGAAGTCAGAAGTTTCCATGGCTTGGCTACCTTCTATAGGCGATTCATCAAGGGGTTTAGTACCGTAGTTGCTCCTATCACAGACTGCATCGGGAAGGGAGAATTTCAGTGGACCAAAGCAGCCCATAAAGCCTTCATAGATCTTAAGGATAGGATGACCCAAGCACCCATTTTGAGACTACCAGACTTTTCAAAGGTATTTGAGGTTGCCTGTGATGCTTCAGGAGTAGGTATAGGTGGAGTCCTAAGCCAAGAGAACCATCCCGTAGCATTCTTTAGTGAAAAACTTAATGATGCTAAGCTTAGGTATTCTACCTATGATAAGGAATTTTATGCGGTAGTGCAAGCTTTGCGTTACTGGAGACATTATTTACTACCGCAAGAATTTGTGCTGTTTTCGGACCATGAGGCTCTTAGATTCTTGAATTCTCAGAAGAAGCTTAACCCTAGGCATGCTAAGTGGGTAGAGTATATCCAGTCCTATACTTTTGTTTTGAAGCATAAGGCTGGGTCTGAAAATAAGGTAGCTGATGCCCTTAGTCGTCGATCTTTGTTGTTGAATTCTGTTAGGGCTGAAGTCATAGGGTTTGAGCAAATCAAAGAAGAATATGAGTCGTGTCCGGATTTCAAGACTGTATACCAGGATCTAACTCAAGGACCATCTAGTGAACATAAGGATTATTCCCTTTTAGATGGCTTTCTGTTCTTTAAGAATAGGCTTTGCATCCCTAGAACCTCTCTTAGGGAATTCTTGATTTGGGAAACTCATGCTGGAGGTTTAGCTTGCCATTTCGGAAAAGATAAGACCACCCTGGCTATTGAAGACCATTTTTTCTGGCCTAGCTTAAAAAGAGATGTAGCACACATTGTGGCTAGGTGTCGGACCTGCGCTGTTGCCAAACAGTGAAAACAGAATACCGGCCTTTATACCCCACTCCCTGTCCCAGATCGTCCTTGGCAAGATGTGAGCATGGACTTTGTGTTAGGTTTGCCTAAGTCCCAGAGGAGGCATGACTCTATCTGTGTTGTAGTAGACCGATTTTCCAAGATGGCCCATTTCTTGCCTTGTTCCCAAACATTTGATGCGTCTAAGGTAGCCACCCTGTTCTTTAATGAGATTGTTGATGCGTGTCGTAATGCACCGATTTAGAACCTTAATTCCACTACTCTAAAGGGTAGAATAGCGGGAGTAAGGGTCGATCCCACAGAGACTTTGAGGTTATTTTGAAAATAAGGTATTTCCTTTTGACTTAAAATAAACTAAAATAAACTAAACTAATGCAAAAATTAAATGCAAATAATAAATTTGTGAAAATAATTTAGATATGACCTATCTCAAGAGTACGGGCCGTACCCGTGGATCACGGCCCGTCCCTTAGGTATAGGTCAGTCAAAACTAATTCACTACAACTTACCTTAAACGCTAATCCAACATGACTCCAGCATGACTAAAATAAAAATAAGCAAACATGGATTAATATAAAGCAAATAAATTTTATTGCATAAAAATTGGAGTACAGAGAAAATAAAAGTAAGGGAACAAGGGTCCCTTTCTCCCTTTCTATCCGACTCTGACTCTCTGTCACAGCAACAGGTAGAACTACGGACAACAAGTGGAACCTCCCAAAAATTCCTCCTCCGCAGAAATGAATCACCGAGGTATTTATAGCTGAAAAATACCGTGTCGGGTCCGTGTGGAAAGCGCGGTGATTTCTTCATCTCAATCCGATATCCTTATCTAATTTTTTTACGATCATCCCCATCTCAAAAATTAAATTCAAAAATTCTATCGCACAATCCCGCGTCCATTCAGCGTCGTCCGACATCTCTTCTCGTTCCGATGCTTCCTTGTTTTCGGACATCCCGGTCTGAACGACAGGGACGGTGTCAGCGGACGGCACTGCGACGTGCAACATGTGGCTGTGGAAGGGGAAGGGGCGGAGCTGCAGGTTGGGCGGAGAATGGAGGCAGCTTCGGGCATGGACGTGGCGCAGGAACGGCGAACATTGCTCGCATGCTGGGCAGCAGGGACGTGGACGCGGCATCGCGAATGGCTGGGCACGGCAGCGGGCGGAGAACGGCTTCGGCTGGGCACGAAGGGGCGGAGGCGTTCCGTGGGCGGCTGGACGGCGGCGCGGCCGGCTGGGAGGAGACGGCTGCAGTCGGCGTGGATGGCTGGCCGACAGCGTGGCGGGCGGCATCGCGGACGGCTGGGCGGCTCGCGGACTTGGGCGGCGGGGCTTCGGCATGGCCGTGGGCAACTGGACGGCGGCGCGCGGTGGACTTGGATGGCAGCGGGCGGCTTCTGCTGGGCGTGGGCGGAGGGCGGACGGCTCGGCGGCGACGGCTTCGGCTGGGCACGGACGTGGCACGCGGCGGACTTGGACGGCAGCACGGACGGTGCGGCTCGCATGGGCGACGGCAGCAAGTTCCGGCCATTTTTCCGGCCAAACGGGAGCTCTTCGGCCGGCGGGAAGGTTGCCGGCGGCTTCGGCGGCGCCGGGGGAAGCTCTCCGGCAAGTTTCGGCGCGATCGGAGCACGGTGGTCCACGGCTCCGCCCGTGGACCGGCAGCAATGGCTGTCGTGGACCAAACGGACGTGCAGTGGACCGGCTCAATGGTCCACCGTGAGCCAGTAAGATTTTTAAGGCAATGCTTCAAAAACCGTGTAGCTCTGAAATCCGTGCTAAAACCTTCTAAAATCTATTTCGGGCCCGTTTGAAGTCCGAATTACATTCCGTTTGCGTCGTTGGACTCCTAAAATCAAGATCTACACGTTTATGGAGTCAATTCCTGCAAAGTATCACAAAAAGTATCAATTTTAATCAAATAAAGTTGGGTTAATTTTCATTATTCTAATGTCTAACACACCCCCCAACTTAAACTTTGCTCGTCCTCGAGTAAAGGAAATGGATGAGTCTTGTGTACTAAGATGGTCCATGAAATGAAAATTATCGTACTAACCCTAAAATCAAAGGATACATGGTTAGACTATTAAAAAGGTACTTCATTGGATTACCAATTCCTCCTATTTAGTAGTAGAATAAAGTCCATAGAAGTTTTAAGAGTTTTTTCGTTCCCAATTTTCTATCTCACTATCTAAATCTTCCAACTTAGTTTGGTTTTGATGCAATATTTATTTAGTCCCCACTTTTTTTTTTTTTTTTTTTTTTTTTTAATGTAAAGTCAGTGCAATGTCCTGACACCTTGCTTTCTAATTAACCCTTGTAGCGAGCTTTAAGCCAATGACTCCCAAACCAGTTGGCTTTAGGGCATTAGGTGTAAAACACCCCTCGGGCTTACTGACTCGAGTTAAAAAGGCTAAGTCAAGACTAACTCTACGAAAGATTTCGTTACATCCTCACCTTTTGACGCGAACAACAACGCTTACTTAGGCGAAGGGGTCCGGTTACTCAGTGAGAGATGCTAAAATCTTTATTAACCTCAGAAAATGTTTTAACTGGGGACTTTTTATAATGCCTATACCAAAATAAGTAAGATTCATTATTAAGATCAATAGGCCGAAGGGTCTGGAATTACTCTTCTAAAATTTTCTGGACTACACTCTACCACTTATAGGGTTTTCTTGATAAATCATCCCTCAGTATCTTTAAAATTTTCTAAACCATTAATCACTCCTCATTTAGTGAGCTTGATTATTTTCAATTCGAGACAAATTTTTGTACACAAAACTGATTAAAATTTTACTCGAGGATTTGATTTAATTAATTACCTCACCCCCAATCTTAATTTCCATTGTCCCTAATGGAAGAGAATATTAATAACTAAATGGCATGGAAGGATACAACCTGGTAGGGTATGGAATTAGACGTCCTTCTATCACCATGTTCCCGTAATCTTCTTTTATTATTCCATTTATTCTAAAAACAAAGAACTAAAAGTTAAAATATGATCTAAGAAAAGAGCTGGGCTGCCTCCCAGGAGCGCTAAGTTTAACGTCTTCAGCCAGACTAAGTTCATCATCACAGCAACACTGGTTGTTCAAGATCAAGAGTTTCAACAACTTCTCCATCACTGATTCCTTCAATATACGGTTTCAAACGCTGGCCATTCACCTTAAAAACATTCCCTTGCTTATGATCCTTAAGTTCAACAGCTCCATGGGAAAATACTTGAGTTACTACAAAAGGTCCATCCCATCGTGAGCGGAGTTTTCCGGGAAAAAGACGTAACCTAGAGTTGTAGAGCCACACTTTTTGATTAGGCTCAAATGATTTTCTATTAATGAATTTGTCATGATAAGCCTTCGTTCGAGCCTTGTAAATTTTCGAACTCTCATACGCTTCATTTCGTAACTCTTCCAACTCACTTAACTGAAGTTTTCTATGAAAACTTGCATTCTTCATGTCAAAATTAAATTGCTTGATAGCCCAAAATGCACGGTGTTCCAATTCAACAGGTAGGTGACAAGCCTTTCTGATGCAGAACAAATAAAGGGATGCGATGCGGAAGTAAATTAAGATTAACTAATTTTTTTTGTTGTTTTTATATGTTTGTAGAAGTTGGCTTCAAATCAAAGAAAAGTTAACCTAACATTGAAAGATACTAATATGATAATTGAAAGCATAATTTTAAGGAAACTAAATTATCAGAGTAGTTCAGAAGCAACGGATCGCTGGGGATTGAGAAACTCCCAGACCTAGGGTTTCGCTCCGAACTTTCAACAGAACAGAAATAAAGAGAAGAGATGGTTTACCTAACCAGACAATGATCTTCACAGATTTTGGTGGAAGAACTCTCCCGAGCAGATTGTTGGATCCTCGGATTCAGATATCTTCGCAATGGATCCTCCAATACTGGTCCTTTGGTGGGTTGGCTTCTCCTGAACTCAAGATCTAGAAGAGAAGAAAAACAATTGATGGAATCAGAGAGTCAAGGGAAAAATTTACCAGGTTGATGAACTTGAAGATTGAAATTGCTGAAAACTGGATTCTCCTGGAAGCTGATGTGATTTTCCTTGGAACTTGCTCTGGATCTGAAGTAGCCGGACTGGATCTGGATGAAGGTGGATGGCCTGGACTTGTAGAGAGAGAGAGGCCGTGGGAGATGGAAGGAGCTAGGGTTTGATGGATTGAAAATAATGATGGGCGGCTAGGGTTTTGGATTTTTAAGTGGCTAACCTAGGGTTTTGGATAAAGATGGAGATCTCTCACCTCCTCAAGGCTCCAATGGAACCCGGATTACCCCCTCACGGAGCTCAACACTTAGAATAGTGCGGAAGAAGAGAAACCTAGGTTACTCAACACAAGAGAATAGCAAAAATAATTTTTTCTTCATTCATAGATTGTTTGCAACTTACAAGAGGGATGTAATTTATAATGCTTTACAAGGGAGAAGGGTTTCATATTTTCCCATGTGGGACTAAAGGAGGGGATCTCCTAATTAGGGCAAATCCCTTACATATGGTTGGCCAAAATACCAAAAATTAGGATTTGGGTTATAAATGGCAGGTAGATGGCGCCACCTTGCTTGGAATTTTTCAAGAAAATTTTCTTCCTTTCCTGGATGAACTCTTTTGGACTCCTCCTTTTCTTCCTCCCTAAGTCAAGGCTCTTCCCATCTTTGTTTTAGGTGTTTTTGGCAGGTAATGGGCGCCCCTTGATATTCTCTTCCAAGAAAAACTTCTTCCCTTCTTTGCTTGGAATCACTTGGGAAAGTCTTGGCCGCCCCCTTGATTTGTGCTCTTCTCTTTATCTGGTGCATGAAAGAAGGAAGTTGCCATCTGTGGAGTGGGGACCAAAGGCTGCTGGATGTGGATATGGCACCCCCTGGACTGGGAGTGTGGCTGGGAGTGTGGTGTCCACTTGCCTGGTCTTGGGAGAAAATGTAACATCCCTAGTTGAAACCCTAGTCCACTACTGAGTCAACATGACTCAACAAAATAAAATGCAGGTAATGTAGACTCAAGCTAAATTGAGTTGATCTAGTCAACTCTTATTACAAACCAAAAATCCTAATTCTTCGGGCAAGGTTAATCAGAGATCCAGATAAAGCTCTGAAGTCTTCTTCTGAGTCTGGTGCCCGCACCAATTCTCCCAGGGTGGGAGGAACTCGACCCTGTCGAGTAAGGCTCAAGTTGGCTCTGGTATCTCTCCAAGAGGTCTGGGTCCAATTCTTGTAATTCTTCTTGGGAGATCCAAGAGTCATCAGAATCTGGCCTTCCTTGCCAGCGGACCAGGTACCTTTGGTATCCTCGATTACGAGTAGAGATAACCTGATCATCCAGGATCTTTTCAATCTGCTCTTTCCTCACAGGCCAGTTTGTTGGTGGACACACAGGGTCGGGATCACTCTCAATGATAGGGTTAGGCTCAAAAGGCTCACTAGGAATCACAGCTGGCTCCCTGTACTCTACTAAGTTTGTAATGTTGAAAGTAGAGCTAATGCCTAGTTCTGGAGGCAACTCGAGCACATAGGCATTGGATCCTACTCTCTTTACCACTCTAAATGGTCCAGCTCCCCTAGCATGTAACTTTCTATCGGTTCCAGGAGGAAACCGTTCAGGCCTTAACCTAATCATCACATAGTCTCCCTCAACAAAAGATTTGACTCGCCTTTGAGTATCAGCCAACTTCTTATAAGTTTCATTACTTAAATTTATTTTGGCATGAATTTCTTTATGCAAGTCTTTTACATGCTGTGCAAAATTCTCAGCAGACTCGGAGACTCGAGTGTGGACAGGTAAAGGGACTAGGTCAAGAGGTGTGTGAGGTTTGTACCCATGTACAATTTCAAATGGACTCTTACCCGTAGACCTATTGACCGAGTCATTGTATGCAAATTCTGCCCTTGGTAGGTATAAATCCCAATTTCTGGTGTTTTCACCAACAAGACATCTCAGCAGATTTCCTAGGCTACGGTTCACTACTTCAGTTTGGCCATCAGTTTGGGGATGATAGGCAGTTGAAAACTTAAGTTTTGTCCCTAACTTATGCCAAAGGGTCTTCCAAAAGTAACTGGTGAACCGGACATCCCTATCTGAAACGATTGTCTTAGGTAGGCCATGGAGTCTAACTATCTCATTGAAGAAAAGTGTGGCTACCTTAGACACATCAAAGGTTTGGGAACAAGGCAAGAAGTGGGCTATTTTAGAGAATCGGTCGACTACGACACAGATAGAATCATGTCTCCTCTGGGTCTTAGGTAAACCTAACACAAAATCCATACTCACATCTTGCCAAGGACGATCTGGGACAGGGAGTGGGGTATAAAGGCCAGTGTTTTGTTTTCGCTGTTTGGCAACAGCGCAGGTTCGACATCTAGCTACAATATTAGCTACATCCCTTTTCAAGCTAGGCCAGAAAAAGTGGTCTTCAATAGCTAGAATGGTCTTGTCTTTTCCAAAATGGCCGGCTAAACCTCCAGCATGGATTTCCCAAATCAAAAATTCCCTAAGAGAAGTTCTAGGGATGCAAAGCCTATTTTTGAAGAACAAAAAACCATCTACAAGGGTATAATCCTGGTGATTACTAGATGGTCCTTGAACTAGATCCTGATACACAGTTGTGAAATCCGGACAAGACTCATATTCCTCTTTGATTTTCTCAAACCCTATGACCTCAGTTCTAACAGAAGTTAATAACAGAGATCGGCGACTAAGGGCATCAGCTACCTTATTCTCAACTCCAGCCTTATGTTTCAGGACAAAAGTATAGGACTGGATATATTCTACCCACTTAGCATGCCTAGGGTTAAGCTTCTTTTGGGAGTTCAGAAATCTAAGAGCCTCATGGTCCGAAAATAGTATAAATTCCTGCGGTAGCAAATAATGTCTCCAGTAACGCAAAACTTGCACCACCGCATAAAATTCCTTATCATAGGTAGAATACCTAAGCTTAGCATCATTAAGTTTTTCACTAAAGAATGCTATGGGATGATTCTCTTGGCTTAGGACTCCACCTATTCCTACACCTGAAGCATCACAGGCAACCTCAAATACTTTAGAAAAATCGGGTAATCTCAGAATGGGTGCCTGGGTCATTTTATCCTTAAGATCTAGGAAGGCTTTATGGGCTGACTTAGTCCAATGAAATTCTCCCTTCCTAATACAATCAGTGATATTTGCAGCTAAAGTACTAAACCCCTTGATGAATCGCCTATAGAAGGTAGCCAAGCCGTGGAAACTTCTAACTTCATGCACATTGGTTGGCTCTGGCCAGTCTACTATGGACCTAATCTTCTCAGGATCGGCCGCCACGCCGTCAGGGGTTACTACAAAACCAAGAAAGATAACTCTACTAGTCATGAATTCACACTTCTTAAGATTACCGTAGAGTCTATCATTCCTCAAAACTTGGTAGACTGCTCTAAGGTGGCCTAGGTGATCTGCTGGGGTCTTACTATAGATCAGGATGTCATCAAAATAGACCACCACAAATTTTCCTATGAAAGCTCTAAGTACCTGGGTCATAATTCTCATGAAAGTACTAGGGGCATTGGACAACCAAAAAGGCATAACAACCCATTCATAAAGACCATCCTTAGTTTTGAAAGCAGTTTTCCATTCATCCCCGGGTCTAATCCTAACCTGATGATAGCCGCTTTTGAGATCAATCTTAGAAAAAACTATTGCACCAGCCATCATATCAAGCATGTCATCTAGTCTAGGGATGGGAAACCTATATTTGATTGTAATTTTATTGATGGCACGACTGTCAACACACATCCTCCACGTGCCATCTTTCTTTGGGGTCAGTAAGGCTGGGACTGCACAAGGGCTAAGACTTTCTCTAATAAACCCCTTCCTCAATAATTCTCCAACCTGCTTTTGCAGTTCTTCATGCTCAGATGGATTCATCCTGTAATGGGGCAAGTTGGGCAAAGTCGCTCCTGGGATTAGATCTATGGCATGCTGGATATCCCTAAGAGGTGGAAGGTGGTCTGGCAAATCCTCGGGAAAGACATCCTCAAATTCTTTTAACACAGGTTTAACTTCTTGAGGAGGCTCTGAGGGTTTCGAAGTTCTAAGTTCCTTAGCAGTCAACATCCAGATGGGTGAACCACTATGAATTTCTTGTTCTAGATCCTTAGCACTGATTAGGTTCACTCCAGTTTTCATCTCCTTAACCTTACCGGCTCCTTTAGTTACCTTGTCCTTAGGGGGAACTGAATGAATCGTAATCTTCTTCCCATTGAAACTAAAGACACAGGTATTGGATTTTCCTAAGAGGGTGGCATCATGATCATACAACCAAGGTCTTCCGAGAATTATACTGCTCACCCCCATGGGTAAGACATCGCACCAAATCTTTTCGTGATAAGATTGCATTTGGATTTGGACTTGACATCTAGACTGGATGGGTATGGAGGTAGAATCTACCCAAGAAACCTTATAGGGGTTGGGATGGGGAACTGGGATTAAGCCTAACATCTTGACAGTGCTAGTAGAGATGGCATTTACACAGCTCCCACTATCTATGATGATCTTACATACCTTATCCCCTAATTTAAGAAAAGTCTGTAGGATGTTAGTCCTACGCCAATCCTCTTGAACTAGATTCTAGGATAGGATGAATCTTACAACTCCTAATTGGTCAGATTCATTGGGTTCCTCCTCTCCTTCATACTCCTCAACCAAATTCATTCCGGCCTCATAAACTTCTTCCTTAAATTCCTCACTGGGCTCGGAATTATCATTCTCTCCCTCTTCTATGTAAAGGGATCTTCGTGGGCACTGGCTAGCAACATGACCTACCTTATGACACTTGAAACAGGCTATGGCAGTACACTGACTGGAAATGTGACCTGGTTTCTGACACTTAAAACAGGTGATATTTGAACTAGGGGTTCTCTGGGTGTCAGGTGCCTTACCTTTGTCCATGGGCCTAGGGATAGAAGTACCCTGAAAAGGTTTACTAGGGATAACTTGGCTAGGTCCATTCCTTGGGATTGGGGCACTAACCCTAGAAGGTATAGGTCCTCTCTGAAATTTCTCAGTGTTCAGTGCAATCTGGTAGGCTTGGTCTAGATCAGTAACCTCTCTCAGAAATAGTTCTCTCTTGATATCTTCCCTCAGTCCAGCCCTAAATCTAGACAAAGTGACTTCGTGGGCTTCACTCACATCACATCTCATTAGGTATTCATCAAAAGTAGCTATGTAGTCTGAGACAGATCGGTTTCCTTGTTTCAGGTTTTGCCATTGGTCTAACAGGTTTTGCTGGTATGAAATGGGTAGGTATTTATCTCTCAGTTTTTCTTTCATACCCTGCCAAGTGGTTATGGGCTCAACATTCCGTCTCCTAGTGGTTAGCTCAATGTTCCCCCAGTATAACCTAGCTTGACGCACTAATTTCATCTTGGCAAACTTGTATTTTCTCTCCTCAGACATAGCATACCACTCAAAGTATTGGTCCATCTCACCCTCCCAATCAGAATACACCTTAGGGTTCAGACTACCATCAAAAGTGGGTGCATCTAATTTGATGTTCCTGATGAACCTATCATCTCTATCTTCAGGCTCTGGGTCAGGCCTCCTATGATTAGGTTCAGGATCTCTATATAAAGGCCTTCTAGGCTCCTGATATGGGTGAGGTTGAGGCACATTAAAATCGGGGTCAGGAGTCCAATTCCGATGTCTAGGTTCTTCAAGTACTTGGACTCGGTCCCTAAGTTGGGTAAGATCCTCATGAATTTGTGCGCTAAACTGGGCCACAGTGTTTGTCATATCCTGATTCATTTTAGCCATACTTTCAGTAAGAGTTCTGATCATGGCCTCTAAATCAGGTTGGGTTTGACCAGGTTGATATGGCACTCCGTTTCTGGTAGACATGATGATTCAAGCAAGCACACAAAATGAGACTAGACTAAATTGACTACTGGATCACTAGACCTAGAGTCCAAACTAGATGCCCAATCAGAGTGGCAAGCTAGCCTGTAGTAACTCAGGACTCAGCCAGGCAGGTGTAAGGGGAGTGTTAGGTCCCTGATTGCCAATCCTAGACACCAATCAGTGATTGGCCAGGTAGGCGGACCAGCACACAAGCCCTTCGGGAATGGATCCCTGAACCACCATTCTAGACACTGAGTGCTAAGCACACACAGAATAACTCGGCAAACTGACTCAACACTAGCCTAGACCCGACCAATTGGTGTCCCTAGCCCACTAGGGCAAATTAGGTCTAACTGATTTTAAATTAGGTCTAGGTTCGAATGACTGGATGGTGGTTTTGGGCTAAGGAGAGGTAATCAACTCCTCCCCTTATCTTAGATGCTCAATTGCCCTTAAGTAAATTATGAGATGATCACTCCAAAAAGAATTGAATTGCAGAACACAAAAAACAGAGTTGTTGTATTTTAATGCTCAGAATTTTTATCGAAACCAATAAATCACAGAAAAATTATGGAAAATAGGTTCAATTATACTGGTTTCAACGAAGCAAAAATCATGCAATTCAGAGTTTTACGCAGGGAGAAATAATTTAGAAAACAGGGCAATTACGGGCTGCAACTAGATTGTCTTCCCCGTTTATAATCCCTGCTACGAAGTTATAACCCAATGGATCCCCTACACGTCCTAGGAACACCCCGTGGAATGGGAGGAGGAGGCTTGCGCCTCGCTTAGTTCCTAGGACCGGACGTCCTGGGGAGTCTACTTCGAGCAGACAAAATAAAAAGAGAAAACAATCAAAACAAGCAAGCAAGCAAATCAGAAACCCTAGACTGGGCTCTGATACCAAAAATGATGCAGAACAAATAAAGGGATGCGATGCGGAAGTAAATTAAGATTAACTAATTTTTTTTGTTGTTTTTATATGTTTGTAGAAGTTAGCTTCAAATCAAAGAAAAGTTAACCTAACATTGAAAGATACTAATATGATAATTGAAAGCACAATTTTAAGGAAACTAAATTATCAGAGTAGTTCAGAAGCAACGGATCACTGGGGGTTGAGAAACTCCCAGACCTAGGGTTTCGCTCCGAACTTTCAACAGAACAGAAATAAAGAGAAGAGATGGTTTACCTAACCAGACAATGATCTTCATAGATTTTGGTGGAAGAACTCTCCCGAGCAGATTGTTGGATCCTCGGATTCAGATATCTTCGCAATGGATCCTCCAATACTGGTCCTTTGGTGGGTTGGCTTCTCCTGAACTCAAGATCTGGAAGAGAAGAAAAATAATTGATGGAATCAGAGAGTCAAGGAAAAAATTTACCAGGTTGATGAACTTGAAGATTGAAATTGCTGAAAACTGGATTCTCCTGGAAGCTGATGTGATTTTCCTTGGAACTTGCTCTGGATCTGAAGTAGCCGGACTGGATCTGGATGAAGGTGGATGGCCTGGACTTGTAGAGAGAGAGAGGCCGTGGGAGATGGAAGGAGCTAGGGTTTGATGGATTGAAAATAATGATGGGTGGCTAGGGTTTTGGATTTTTAAGTGGCTAACCTAGGGTTTTGGATAAAGATGGAGATCTCTCACCTCCTCAAGGCTCCAATGGAACCCGGATTACCCCCTCACGGAGCTCAACACTTAGAATAGTGCGGAAGAAGAGAAACCTAGGTTACTCAACACAAGAGAATAGCAAAAATAATTTTTTCTTCATTCATAGATTGTTTGCAACTTACAAGAGGGATGTAATTTATAATGCTTTACAAGGGAGAAGGGTTTCATATTTTCCCATGTGGGACTAAAGGAGGGGATCTCCTAATAGGGCAAATCCCTTACATATGGTTGGCCAAAATACCAAAAATTAGGATTTGGGTTATAAATGGCAGGTAGATGGCGCCACCTTGCTTGGAATTTTTCAAGAAAATTTTCTTCCTTTCCTGGATGAACTCTTTTGGACTCCTCCTTTTCTTCCTCCCTAAGTCAAGGCTCTTCCCATCTTTGTTTTAGGTGTTTTTGGCAGGTAATGGGCGCCCCTTGATATTCTCTTCCAAGAAAAACTTCTTCCCTTCTTTGCTTGGAATCACTTGGGAAAGTCTTGGCCGCCCCCTTGATTTGTGCTCTTCTCTTTATCTGGTGCATGAAAGAAGGAAGTTGCCATCTGTGGAGTGGGGACCAAAGGCTGCTGGATGTGGATATGGCACCCCCTGGACTGGGAGTGTGGCTGGGAGTGTGGTGTCCACTTGCCTGGTCTTGGGAGAAAATGTAACATCCCTGGTTGAAACCCTAGTCCACTACTGAGTCAACATGACTCAACAAAATAAAATGCAGGTAATGTAGACTCAAGCTAAATTGAGTTGATCTAGTCAACTCTTATTACAAACCAAAAACCCTAATTCTTCGGGCAAGGTTAATCAGAGATCCAGATGGAGCTCTGAAGTCTTCTTCTGAGTCTGGTGCCCGCACCACTTTCCAAACACTAACCGGTATGGAGACATTCCTAGAGGAGTCTTGAAAGCAGTTCGGTAAGCCCATAAAGCATCATCCAAACGTTCGGACCAATCTTTCCTATCGGGTCTTACCGTTTTCTCAAGAATGTGCTTGATCTCTCTATTCGAAACTTCTACCTGACCACTAGTCTGAGGATGGTATGGTGTGGCTACTTTATGGGTAATTCCATACTTTTTCATCAGTGCGTCAAAGTGTCTATTTGTGAAATGCGCACCTCCATCACTAATAATGGCCCTTGGGCACCCAAACCGACTAAAGATGTTATGTTGAATGAACTTGATCACAACTTTGTGATCATTAGTTCGAGTTGCCACAGCTTCAATCCATTTCGAAACATAATCGACTGCTACCAAAATGTACTCAAATCCAAAGGAAAGAGGAAATGGTCCCATAAAGTCAATACCCCAAACATCAAAAATTTCAACAACTAAAATGGGGTTTAGGGGCATCATATCTTTTCATGAAATATTCCCCCTTTGTTGACACTTGAGACAATTACGGCCAAATTCGTGTGCATCTTTAAAGAGAGTTGGCCAATAAAATCCACTTTGCAGCACCTTTGCTGCAGTTTTTCTCCCACTAAAGTGTCCCCCACATGCAAGAGAATGACTAAAATTGAGTATACTTTTGAATTCACTCTCAGGGACACATCGCCTGATCACTTGATCTGAACAATGTTTAAATAATTCAGGTTCCTCCCAAAAGTAATATTTGATTTGCGAAAAGAACCTATCTTTTTCTTGTTGCGACCAGTATGGAGGAACTTGCCCTGTTACTAGATAATTCACAATATGGGCAAACCAGGGGAGATTATTGGTAGAAGAAATTGAGAATAGCTGCTCATCAGGAAACCTATCTCCAATAATTTTCTTGTTGTATTCTACTAAGATCCTAGAAATGTGATCTGCTACCATATTTTCGGAACCTTTCTTATCCAAAATTTCTAAGTCAAATTCTTGTAACAAAAAGATCCATCGAATCAGTCTAGGCTTGGTATCCTTTTTGGATAGGAGATGTCTTAATGCAGCATGATCAGAGTAAACTAGGACCTTAGACCCTAATAAATATGATCGAAATTTCTCTAGGGCGAATACAACTGCTAGTAACTCTTTTTCAGTAGTGGTATAGTTCATTTGTGCATCTGAAAGAGTTTTACTAGCATAGTAAATTACATGGGGTTCCCTATTGAGCTTCTGTCCTAAAACAGCTCCTACAGCATAATCAGAAGCATCACACATGATTTCAAATGGCAGAGTCCAATCTGGGGGCTTGATGATAGGTGCAGTGGTCAAAGCAGTTCGAAGAATGTCAAAAGCGGTCAAACATTCTTTACTAAAATCAAAGGACTTGTCTTTGGCAAGTAAATCACACAATGGTCGAGAGATTTTGCTAAAATCCTTGATGAATCATCTATAAAAACCAGCATGGCCAAGGAAGGATCGTACTTGTCTAACCGAGGTCGGGGGAGGTAATTTCGAGATTAATTCAACTTTAGCCTTATCAACCTCAATCCCTCGCTCAGAAACAATGTGTCCGAGTACAATTCCCTCACGAACCATAAAATGGCTCTTCTCCCAACTTAAGACTAAGTTGGTCTCTATACAGCGTTTCAATACCTTAGCCAAATTATGGAGACAGTCCTCGAATGAAGATCCAAAAACAGAAAAATTATCCATAAACACTTCAAGGAAATGACCAACCATATCAGAGAATAAGGCCAACATACATCGTTGAAAGGTGGCTGGTGCATTACAGAGACCAAAAGGCATACGCCTGAATGCAAACGTTCCAAAAGGGCAAGTAAAGGTTGTCTTTTCTTGGTCTGCAGGAAATACTGGAACCTGGTTGTATCCTGAATATCCATCCAGGAAACAAAAGAAACTCTGCCCTGCTAGTCGTTCTAGAATTTGATCAATAAAAGGCAGAGGGAAATGATCTTTCCTAGTAACAGCATTCAGTTTCCGGTAATCTATACACACTCTCCAACTAGTGGTTGCTCGGGTAGAAATTGACTCACCCTTTTCATTTTGAATGACAGTAATACCTGACTTTTTAGGTACTACCTGAGTTGGGCTGACCCATTGGCTATCCGAAATTGGATAAATAATACCGGCATCCAACCATTTAACCACTTCTTTTTTAACAATTTCTCGCATGTTTGGATTTAGCCTTCGTTGCATGTCCCTATGTGGTTTAGCTTCTGCTTCACAGTGAATGTGGTGCATGCAAACAGAAGGGTCAATTCCCTTAAGATCAGCTATTGTCCATCCTATTGCCTCTTTATGTTCCCTAAGTACATTCATCAGTTTTTGTTCCTGATCAGAGGTCAAAGTAGATGCAATGATTACCGGAAGGGTATCATTGGATCCAAGAAAAGAATACTTTAACTTGTCAGGAAGAGGCTTCAATTCCAGATTGGGTGGTGCTTCTAAGGATGGCACTAAAGGGCTTGATTGAGTCGGTAATGATTCAAATTTCACAGTCCAAGGAGGAATGGTACTAAACTTGGGTGGCTCTAACAAAGCATTCACTTCAATTGCATATTCATCAACATCAAAATCGTCAGTTCCTAAATGTGTCAAACATGCTTGCAAGGGATCCGAATTAAGCAACACAGGAAGATTCCTATCTACTACTTCTTCTATCATGTTTACTTCGTTATGATCATAAGAGGGTGGTCCTTGGCATGCATTAAAAATATTCAACCGCATTTTCTTATTCCCAAAAGAGACGTCCATAACCCCTGTTCTGCAATTTATGCAAGCATTAGCGGTAGCTAGGAAAGGTCTTCCAAGAATGATGGGTATCTGACTAGGGTTACCGCTAGATTCCATATCCAAAATAAGAAAATCAACCGGGAAGTAGAACTCATCTACTTTTACCAACACATCCTCGAGCATTCCACGGGGTGCCTTGACGGATCGATCAGCTAACTGTAAGGTCACCATCGTGGATTTTAATTCTCCGAATTTAAACAGATCATACATTGATCCTGGGAGAAGGTTTACACTCGCACCTAAATCTAACAAGGCTTTCTTGATTGTAAGGTCCCCTATGACACAAGAGATAATTGGGGTACCTGGGTCTTTGAGTTTAGGTGGAGCTATTTGCTGAAAAACTGAGCTGGCTTGCTCAGTTAAGAGGATTTTCTTAGGGATATGTGCCTTAGATTTCCGTTTTTGAGTGCACAAATCCTTAAGAAATTTGGCATAAGCCGGTACTTGCTTGATGGCATCGAGGAGAGGTAAATTGATTTGGACTTGCTTGAATAATTCAAGCATCTCATTCATTTTTAAATTTTTCTTATCCAATGGTAAAGGTGACTCCAAAGCACTAGGGAATGGAGCCTTAGGTACAGGTGCTTTACCAATGGATTCCTTCTCCTCTTCATTCTTTTTCTCTGGCCTAGCCAGCTCTACTTCTTGGGTCGGGTCAGGTTGATCTAATGTTTTTCTACTTCTTAAGGTGATAACAGATTTAGCATGTTCAGGAAAATTTTCAGGTCCAGTGGAACTCTCAGCCATGTATTGACCCTTGGGATTGATAATGGGCTGGCTAGGCAACTTACCCTCTTCTCTCCGATTGAAAGCTGTAGCTAGCTGACCTATCTGAGTCTCTAGCTTGGCAATGGATTGGGTATGGGAGTGAAGGATTTGGGTATTCATGTTCAGGCCCTCCTTCAAAGTTTGAAGGATCTTCTCTTGAAAGGAAGGATCAAGATTGCTTGGCGGAGGTTGTGGAGGCTGTGGGGCATTTTGATATTAAGGAAATTGCATGCTTTGAAATTTGGTCTCCTGATTGTTTGGCCTAACAGAAAAATTGATTCCGGATTGGGGTTTCCAAGAAAAATTCGGGTGATTGCGCCAGCCAGGATTGTATGTGTTCGAATAAGGATCGTTTCCTGGTCTAGGAGCCATTCGGGTTTGAGCTTGATGAGCTTGCTCCTGAAGAAGCTCAGGAAATTGGTAAGCTGATGGACAATCACCTAAGGTGTGGGTGGAACTCGAGCAGATAATACAGACTTCATGAGTAGGATGAGATGAGGAGGAATTATTTCCAGCTTGCAAAAGTTGGTCGAGCTTCTGAGATAGCTCATCAACCTTGCTGTAGATGTCTACAGCACGACCAACTTCATACATACCTCCTCTCTTAGGTTCTACAGATCCTGGGGGAGGATCTCTACGGGCAGCTGACATATGATGTAGAGAATTTTCACTTAACGTTTCAAACAACTGCCATGCCTCATGTTCATTTTTAAGCATGAACGTTCCTCCACATGAGGCATCCACCATTTGCCGGTGCCTTTCTGACAAACCGTCATAGAAGCACTGGACTAATTGCCATTTGGGTATGGCATGGTGAGGGCATTTTCTAATTAGCTCTTTCAATCTCTCATAGGTTTCATGAAACATTTCTCCATCTAATTGGGAAAAACTAGTAATGGCTTTTCTTATTTGATTCGTCTTTCCTATGGAAAAATATTTCTTAAGGAACTCCCTCTGAAGTTGATCCCAAGTTGAAATTGTCACGGTATCTAGGGAATTCAACCAATATTTGGCTTTATCTTTCAGAGAAAAAGGGGATAACCTAAGCCTTAAAGCATCGTCGGAGAAATTTTGGATCTTAACAGTGGAACAGATTTCTAGAAATTCATCTAGATGTTTATATGGGTCTTCAGTCGCAAGTCCGTAAAAAGAGGGTAACATCTGAATCACACTGGACTTGATTTCATACTGGATGGCATCTACAGGGGGTACTTGGATACAAGGTGAATAAGTGTATTTTGAAGGAGTGAAGTACTCCTTCAGCGGAGGGTCAATTCCTTGATTAGGATCCATAGTACCTGGGTTGGTTGCTCTACTGGAGCCTTCGATTTTCGGATCTAAGGATATATGTTTAGGTTCTCGAAGTCGGCGCCTAGAATATACTAACATACACCCTCCCTTCTAAAACAAAGAGCAATAAAAGATTTTTTTTTAAATTTTTTTTTTAAATTGGAAAGCGGAAGAATGAGAAGAGGTCTAAAGAGAAGTTCCTAAGAGAGTCCTAAACTAGAGAAGAAAGTTAATTAATTAATTAATTTTTTTTTTTTTTTTTTTTTCAATCAAACAAGTGAAACAAATCAAAATCACTATCCTAGGGTTAACCTGGATCTAGACAGCTCCTAACTGATCCAAGGTTACCTTCGAGCACTCCAAGCCCAAGATCAATTAACTGACTTGGCCAGGTAAGTGTAAGGTGGGTGAAGGTTCCCTTATCGCTTGCCTTAGACACCAATTATAAATTGGCCAGGTAAGCGGAACCAACTCACTTCCCTTCGGGCTCTAGTCCCTGAACCACTTTCCTTAGACACCAAGGAATTAAATGATCTGAACCCGGTCCAACTCTAGGATTTCCTTGTTCTATTGAGCTCGAAATCCTTAGGGTTGACGTCTAATTAATTTTAAAATTAAAGGCTTGGGTCAATGCAGATGCTGGATTGATGATTTGTGGACTAAGGAAGGGTATTGATCTCCCCACCTTATCTGATTAATGGGTTGTGCCCTTAAGATATATTATGAAATTATGAAATGCAACAGCTAAGGTGTCCAAAAAGTTATAAACAAACAAAATTAAACTTAATTTTTTTAATTTTGATGATTAAGTATCTGATCCTAATAAATTATGAAATGTCTGTGTAATATTTTTGTTTTGGTTTTGCAAAAAAAAAAAAATTTACCTAAGTGAATCTAAAATTTTTTTGTGTGTTCAACCTTTTTGTACCCTAGGACAACCATTCAACATAACCTCCCAGTTATGCCAGGGCAACCTTATGTCAGGGCACTCAAGATCGAAAATTGAAAATTTGAATGTAAAATTTTGAAAATTGATTTTTTTTTTTTTTGTTGTGAATTTTTGGATTGTTGAATTTTTTTTTTTTCAGAATAACACCAAAAGTCCCCGGCAACGGCGCCAAAAATCTGATGCGTGTCGTAATGCATCGATTTAGAACCTTAATTCCACTACTCTAAAGGGTAGAATAGCGGGAGTAAGGGTCGATCCTACAGAGACTTTGAGGTTATTTTGAAAATAAGGTATTTCCTTTTGACTTAAAATAAACTAAAATAAACTAAACTAATGCAAAAATTAAATGCAAATAATAAATTTATGAAAATAATTTAGATATGACCTATCTCAAGAGTACGGCCCGTACCCGTGGATCACGGCCCGTCCCTTAGGTATAGGTCAGTCAAAACTAATTCACTACAACTTACCTTAAACGCTAATCCAACATGACTCCAGCATGACTAAAATAAAAATAAGCAAACATGGATTAATATAAAGCAAATAAATTTTATTGCATAAAAATTGGAGTACAGAGAAAATAAAAGTAAGGGAACAAGGGTCCCTTTCTCCCTTTCTATCCGACTCTGACTCTCTGTCACAGCAACAGGTGGAACTACGGACAGCAAGTGGAACCTCCCAAAAATTCCTCCTCCGCAGAAAAGAATCACCGAGGTATTTATAGCTGAAAAATACCGTGTCGGGTCCGTGTGGAAAGCGCGGTGATTTCTTCATCTCAATCCGATATCCTTATCTGATTTTTTTACGATCATCCCCATCTCAAAAATTAAATTCAAAAATTCTATCGCACAATCCCGCATCCATTCAGCGTCGTCCGACATCTCTTCTCGTTCTGATGCTTCCTTGTTTTCGGACATCCCGGTCTGAACGATAGGGACGGTGTCAGTGGACGGCACTGCGACGTGCAACGTGTGGCTGTGGAAGGGGAAGGGGCGGAGCTGCAGGTTGGGCGGAGAATGGAGGCAGCTTCGGGCACGGACGTGGCGCAGGAACGGCGAACATGGCTCGCATGCTGGGCAGCAGGGACGTGGACGCGGCATCGCGAACGGCTGGGCACGGCAGCGGGCGGAGAACGGCTTCGGCTGGGCATGAAGGGGCGGAGGCGTTCCGTGGGCGACTGGACGGCACGCGGCCGGCTGGGAGGAGACGACTGCAGTCGGTGTGGATGGCTGGCCGACAGCGTGGCAGGCGGCATCGCGGACGGCTGGGCGGCTGGGCGGCTCGCGGACTTGGGCGGCGGGGCTTCGGCATGGCCGTGGGCAACTGGACGGCGGCGCGCGGCGGACTTGGACGGCAGCGGGCGGCTTCTGCTGGGCGTGGGCGGAGGGCGGACGGCTCGACGGCGACGGCTTCGGCTGGGCACGGACGTGGCACGCGGCGGACTTGGACAACAGCACGGACGGTGCGGCTCGCATGGGCGACGACAGCAAGTTCCGGCCATTTTTCCGGCCAAACGGGAGCTCTTCGACCGGCGGGAAGGTTGCCGGCGGCGACGGCTTCGGTTGGGCACGGACGTGGCACGCGGCGGACTTGGACGACAGCACGGATGGTGCGGCTCGCATGGGCGACGGCAGCAAGTTCCGGCCATTTTTTCGGCCAAACGGGAGCTCTTCGGCTGGCGGGAAGGTTGCCGGCGGCTTCGGCGGCGCCGGGGGAAGCTCTCCGGCAAGTTTCGGCGCGATCGGAGCACGGTGGTCCACGGCTCCGCCTGTGGACCGGCAGCAATGGCTGCCGTGGACCAAACGGACGTGCAGTGGACCGGCTCAATGGTCCACCGTGAGCCAGTAAGATTTTTAAGGCAATGCTCCAAAAACCGTGTGGCTCTGAAATCCGTGCTAAAACCTTCTAAATCTATTTCGGGCCCGTTTGAAGTCCGAATTACATTCCGTTTACATCGTTGGACTCCTAAAATCAAGATCTACACGTTTATGGAGTCAATTCCTGCAAAGTATCACAAAAAGTATCAATTTTAATCAAATAAAGTTGGATTAATTTTCATTATTCTAATGTCTAACAATAGTTCGACTCCATGGCCTACCCAAGACCATTGTTTCAGATAGGGATGTTCGGTTCACCAGCTATTTCTGAAAAACCCTTTGGCATAAGTTAGGAACGAAACTTAAGTTTTCAACTGCCTATCATCCCCAGACTGACGGCCAAACCGAAGTAGTGAACCGTAGTTTAGGCAATCTGCTAAGGTGTCTTGTTGGTGAAAATATTAGGAACTGGGATTTGTACTTACCTAGAGCTGAATTTGCATATAATGACTCGGTCAATAGGTCTACGGGTAAGAGTCCATTTGAAATTGTGCATGGTTACAAACCCCACACACCTCTTGACCTAGCTCCTTTACCAGTCCACACACGGGTCTCCGAGTCTGCCGAAGTTTTGCACAGCATATAAAAGACTTGCATAAAGAAATTCAAGCCAAAATAAATTTAAGTAACAAAACTTATAAGAAATTGGCTGATTCTCAAAGGCGAGTCAAAACTTTTGACGAAGGAGACTATGTAATGATTAGGTTAAGGCCTGAACGGTTTCCTCCTGGAACCGTTAGAAAGTTACATGCTAGGGGAGCTAGACCATTTAGAGTGGTAAAGAGAGTAGGATCCAATGCCTATGTGCTCGAGTTGCCTCCAGAACTAGGCATTAGCTCCACTTTCAACATTACAGACCTAGTAGAGTATAGGGAGCCAGCTGTGATTCCTAGTGAGGCTTTTGAACCTAATCCTACTCTTGAGAGTGAACCTGACCCTGTGTGTCCACCAACAAATTGGCCTGTGAGGAAAGAGCAGATTGAAAAGATCCTGGATGATCAGGTTATCTCTACTCGTAATCGAGGATACCAAAGATACCTGGTCCGCTGGCTAGGAAGGCCAGATTCTGATGACTCTTGGATCTCCCGAGAAGAGTTACAAGAGCTGGACCCAGACCTCTTGGAGAGATACCAGAGCCAACTTGATCCATACTCGACAGGGTCGAGTTCCTCCCACCCTGGGAGAATTGGTGCGGGCACCAAACTCAGAAGAAGACTTCAGAGCTCCATCTGGATCTTTGATTAACCTTGCTCGAAGAATTAGGGTTTTTGGTTTGTAATAAGAGTTGACTAGATCAACTCAATTTAGCTTGAGTCTACATTACCTGCATTTTATTTTGTTGAGTCATGTTGACTCAGTAGTGGACTAGGGTTTCAACCTGGGATGTTACATTTTCTCCCAAGACCAAGCAAGTGGACACCACACTCCCAGCCACACTCCCAGTCCAAGGGGCGCCATATCTACATCCAGCAGCCTTTGGTCCCCACTCCACAGATGGCAACTTCCTTCTCTCATGCGCCAGATAAAGAGAAGTCCACCAAGAGACCACAAATCAAGGGGGCGGCCAAGACTTTCCCAAGAAATCCAAAGCAAAGATGGGAAGAAATTCTCTTGGAAGAGAACTTCAAGGGGGCGCCCACTACCTGCCAAAAACATCCAAAACAAAGATGGGAAGGACCTTGACTTAGGGAGGAAGAAAAGGAGGAGTCCAAAAGAGTTGATCCAGGGAAGGAAAAAATTTTTCTTGAAGATCCAAGCAAGGAGGCGCCATCTACCTGCCTTTTGTAACCCAAATCCAATTTTTTTGGTACCTTGGTCGACCATATGTGAATGATTTGCCCTAATTTGTAGATCCCCTCCTTTAGTCCCATATGGGAAGATGTGAAACCCTCCTCCCTTGTAAAGCCTTATAAATTAAACCCCTCTTGTAAGTTTAAATCAATCAGATGAATGAAAGAAATTTTTTTATGAGCAAACTTGTGTTTTCTCTTTTCCGCACTTGCTTCCAGGTGTTGAGCTCCATGAGGGAGTAAATCCGGGTTCCCCTGGAACCTTGAGGAGGTGAGAGATCTCCAAAACTCCAAACCCTAGGTTAGCCACTCCACTCCCAAACCCTAGCCGCCATCACCCTTCTCTTTCCACCAAGCCCTAATCCATTCCACTTCTCACGGCCACCCTCTCCAAGTCCAGGCCGGCCACCAGCATCCAGCTCCAGTCCAGATACTTCAGATCTACAGCAATTCTAAGAGGAAGTCAGATCGGCCTCCAGGAGAATCCTGATTTTAGCAACTTCGGCTTTCAAGTTCTTCAACCTAGTAAAATCTTTTCTTGAGTTTCTGAATTCCATCATTTGTTCCTCTCCTTTCCCAGATCTTGAGTCCAGAAGAAGCCGACCAAACCACGAGACCAGTATTAGAGGATCCATTGCGAAGATAGCCGACTCCGAGGATCCCACAATCTGCTCGAGAGAGTTCTTCCACCAAAATCCTGAGAAGATCACTGTCTGGTTAGTAAACCATCTCTCCTCTCTATTTCTGTTCTGTTGAAAGTTCAGAGCGAAACCCTAGGTCTGGGAGTTTCTCAACCCCCAGCGATCCGTTACTTCTGAACTACTCTGATAATTTAGTTTCTTCTAAACTGTGCTTTCAATCCTTACCTAGTTTCCTTCAACGTAGTTTAGCTTTACTTTGAGTCGAAGCCAATTTCTGAAATATATATAAAAAAAAAAAGAATTAATCTTAATTTTACTTCCGCATACGCTTCTTTGTTCTTTGTTCTGCATCATTTTTGGTATCAGAGCTTTCGTCCTGCATCAATCTGTTCTGCAAACATCTTAATTATATTTGATGGTGTGGCTGGATTTGATGATGTGGAAAAGCTAAGTGATCTATCAAATCCACCTCGGATATCAGATTATAAGCAATTTGTAGCATCCTCCAACACTTACCTAGCCTTTGCACTAGAACTAGTATTTCCCTTGCATATCGAGCCAGCTCCTGTTACTAATCTGGAAACATGTCTGAAAGGTACGTATAAGAAAAATATCATGTGGAACATTACTGATTGGACTTCATCCAACCATCTACCATGGTAAAAGTCTGGTTGAAGACTATAAACTTAGCACTCCTGGAAGGCAGCCCAGTTCTTAACTTAGTTCATGTTTTTAGTTTTAGCAACCCAGTCATGCTTTTAGCTTTAACCTTTTATTTCTTGTTTTTAGAATAAATCGAAAGGAATAATAAAAGGAGATTACGAGGAACATGGTGACAAAAGAACATCCAATGTTAATACCCTACCAGGTGGTATCCTTCTGTGCTATTACATTATTAGTATCCTCTTCCATTGGAGACAATGAAAATTAAGTTGGGGGGATAATTAAATTAATCTACTCTTCGAGTAAAATTTTAATCAATTTTTGTGTACAAGCTTTATCTCGAATTGAAAATAATCAAGCTCGCTAAATGAGGAGTGATTAACAATTTAGACAATTTTAGAGATACTGAGGGATGATTTATCAAGGAAACCATATAAATGGTAGAGTGTAGACCAGAAATTTTTTTTGAGTAATTCTAGACCCTTTTATCTATTGATCTTGATAAAGAATCCTACTTATATGGTATAGGCATCATAAAAAGTCTCCAAGTTTAATAATTAAGGTTTTTAGTATTTCTCACAAAGTAACCGGGCCCCTTCACCTAAGTAAGCATTGTTGTTCGCGTTAAAAGGTGATGATGTAAAGAAACCTTTTGTAGAGTCAATCTTGACTTGAAGCCTTTTTGACCTGAGTCAATAAGCCCGAGAGATATTTTACACATAATGCCCTAAAGACAACTGGTTTGGGAGTCATTGGCTTAAAGCTCGCTACAAGAGTTAACTAGAAAGCAAGATGTCAAGACATTGCACTGACTCTACTTATTTAAAATTAAAAAAAAGGGGACTAAATAAATATTATACTAAAACCAAAGTAAGTTGGAAGATTTAGAGATTGAAATAGAAAGTGAAAAAAAAAAAACTCTTAAAACTTCCATGGACTTCACTCTACCACTCAATGGGCGGAATTGGTAATCCAATGAAGTGCCTTTTTAATGGTCTAATTGGGTATCCTCTGATTTTAGAGTTTGTAAGATGATTTTTACTTCTTGGACAGGTTAGTATATGAGTCTAATTCATTTTCTTTACTTAAGGATGAGCAAAGTTCAAGTTGGGGGGTGTGATAATTATATTTTATATATATATAGGAGTATTAAATTAATAATTAATTATCCTTAGAATTGATATTTTTATATATTTTTTGGTAGGAAAGTAGGTCATCAATGTGTAGAGCTCGAATTATGGAATCCAATGGTGCAAACCAGACCCAAATCGGAGTTCATATGAACCCACAATCAATTTTAGAAGGAATTTAGCACGGTTATCAAAGCAGCATATTTTTTGGAATAGCACTTAAAAGCTTATAGCCGGTTTACCGTGGATCGGCTGAATGGTCCACAGATCTCCCGCCGATCCACCGCTGCCATTGCCAGTGGTCCATGGAGCAGGACCGTGGACCACGAAGCTCCGTTTGCACCCAAATTCGTCGGAGAGATGCCCCTGCTACCGCCCAACCCGCCGACGCCTCCATCGCCGGCTGGAGAAGCTCCAAATGGTCGGAAAAGGGCTGCTACCCTTCTTCATCTTCTCTTCACCGTTCAGCCATCAACCAAAGCCACCGGACTACCCATTCTACCCACCATCGGCCGGAGAAGACGCTGGATACTCTCCCTCACCATCAAGAGGTCCCCGCAGCCGGAACCCATGGTTCCCAAGACTTCACGGTCTTCCTCCCTGCATCTCCTACCACGTCCCAACTTCTTCACCATCGTCCCATGCCACCCAAGCCACCGGAGCTCCTGCCCACACCCCCTTCGCCAGAGAAGATGCCAGTGCCAATCCTCTCGCCACCGAGAGCCTTCCACGGTCGAAAAAATCATGCTGTTGCTTGCTCCATCGCCGGCCTTCTTTCACCAAATCATCGTGTCGGCTGCCACTACCATCTTTAAAGCCGTCGGCTGGAGTCATCACCGCTCCTCCCGATGTTGAGAAGCTTTCCACTGCCTTCTTCCGTTCAGTTCTTCGATCGCCCAAAGCCAGTCAGCCATCTGCTCCCTGGTGTTATCCCTCGCTGGTTTGTGATCACAAATACTTGTTGGACTCGGATTGGGATGTTCGAAGAAGAGGAATGCCAGAAGCATAGGAACGCGGGGTTGGTTGGCGGATGCGGAGGAAGCCTACTGGGATCACGCGAATGGGTGCGAGGATAGGGAGATAGCACCGAGATTCTTGGGCAAATTGAGATAGGAAATCACCACGTTTCCCACGCGGGCCCTACACGGTGTTTTCCATCTATAAAACCTTCGGTCATTTTTCGCTTCAAGGAGGATTCTGACTTTCATATCTCCGCTCCACCTCTCCGCTCTATTCCATATTCCACTTTATTCCAACTATCTACTTCTACTTCCTAGGATCTTGACTTGTTGTTGCCATGGTGCCGCAGCTTCTCATTGCAGAGAGCCAGAAATCAGAAAAAGGAAAAAAGGGACCCTTGTTCCCATAATTCTTTTATTTTTTATGTACTCTAGATTTTATGAAATGAATATTTTTTTTTATATATTTTACTTCATATTAATTCATACCTTTTATCTTGTATGAAGTAATTTAAATGCTGGGACAAGTCATGATAGGGATACGAAACTTTTGAGATAAGTTTTCTATTTTAGTGAAGTTCTTGACTGATCTATACCTATGGGATGGGCCGTGATTCACAGGTATGAGCCGTACTCCCAAGATAGATCATATCTTAGTCATCTTCACGGGTAATTATTTTCTTATCTCTGTTATTTGTATTAGTTTAATATTAGTTTTATTTTCTTTAAGTAACACAAAAGTCCCTGTGGATTTGACCCTTACTCCCATTATTCTACTTAAGAGTAGTGGATTTAAGATTTTAGATCGGTGTGTAGCGCCGCGCACCAGACTCCTACTTATGGATCTATTTACTGAACTATTATATGCAAATTTAGCTCAGGATAGTAAAAAATTCCAATTCTAGCATGTTCTCCAATTAGACAGCGTAATAATTTTCTAAGGCTCCTATTTACTACTTCAGTTTGGCCATCTGTGTATAGATCGTAGGTGGAAAAGAACTTAAGTTTTGTGCCTAACACATGTTAAAGGGTTTTCCAAAAATAGCTCATTAATCAAACATCCTTATCCAACATTATAATTTTGGGAAGTTCGTGTAGCTTAACAATTTTATCAAGGAATATCCTAGCAACTCTAAATACATCGGACATTTGGGAACAAGGAATAAAATGGACCAGTTTAGAGAACCAATCTACTACAACTAAAATTGAATATGTCTATGGGCTGTCCTGGGCAAACCTAGGATAAAGTCCATGCTAACGTCCTGCTAGAGATAGTCGTATATGGGAAGTGGTGTGTATAGGCCACTATTCTATTTTAGATGCTTGGCCATAGTGCAAGTTCTACATTGAGCAACTATTCTAGCAACATCTTGTTTTAAGCTAGGCCAGAAGAGTTGGTATTTTATAGATTCAATGATTTTATTCTTGCCAAAGTGTTTAACTAATCCTCCCACAAATATTCCTTATATAAGAAAATCCCTAACATAAATATGGGGGACATACAACTTGATTCCTTTGAATAAGTAACCATCTTGAAGGAAAAATTAACTATAGTCTCTAGACGGTCCTTGAAGCAAAGTGGAATAGATTTTCTTGAAGTCTAGATACTCTTTATAGCTCCCTTTTAAGTTGTCAGATCCAATCACTTCTACACTAATGGTGGATAACAGGGTATACCTATGGCTAAGAGCATCAGCAGCTCAGTTTGTGATACATACATGATATTTAAGGATAAAAATGTATGCTTGCAAAAATTTGACCCACTTTCAGTACCTATGATTTAGTTTTTGTGGTGACAAGTAGTGTCTCCAAGATCTTAGGACTTGCACCACCATATAAATTCGTTATCATAGGTAGAGTATCTTAATTTGGCATCATTCAGTTTCTTGCTAAAGTATGATACCATATGACTTTTTTGGCTAAGGACAATGTATATTCCTACACCTGAAGCATTACATGAGACTTTAAATACTTTTAAAAAATTTGGTAGTTGTAGGACAGGGGCATGGGTCATCTTGTTCTTAATATCTTAGAAAGATTTATCGGTGGCTTGGTCCATTTAAAGGCTCCCTTGCAGATATAATCAATGGTTGGAGCTATGATGGTACTGATCCCTTAATGAACCTATGGTAAAAGGTCACTAGGCCAAGGAATCTATGTATGTCATGGATGCTTTGGGGTAATAGACCACTCAACTATTGCTCTTACCTTTTTGAAATCTATGGACACACCATTAGGGATGATGACAAAATCTAAGAAAGTAACTCAATCGGTCATGAAATCACATTTCTTAAAATTTGCATACATGCTTTCCATCCTTAAGGTTTGGCAAATTTGTCGGAGATGATCTAAATATTCTTCTCTAGATTTACTATAGATTAGGTTGTCATCAAAGTATACGATTACAAATAATCTAGTAAAGGGTTGTAATGCTTGATTCATTAGTCTCGTAAAGGTATTAGGAGCATTTGACATTCCAAAGAGCATGACCATCCACTCATACAAACCATCCTTCATCTTGAAGGTAGTCTTCCACTCATCTCCTAGTCTGATTCTAACATAATAGCAACCACTTTTAAGATCTACCTTAGAAAAAATTGTAGCTCCGGCCATCATGTTAAGCAAGTCATCTAGTCTGGGGATGGGGAATCAGTATTTGATAATACTTTTATTTATTGCATGGCTATCCATGCATATCCTCAAAGTTTTATCTTTCTTTGGAGTTAATAGTGCAGGTATTGTGCAAGGACTAAGGCTTTCCCTAATAAACCCTTTTCTTAAAAGTTCTCTAACTTGCCTTTGTAACTTGGTATGCTTGGTAGGATTTAGCTTATAGTGGGATAGTTGGATAGGGTTAATCCGAGAACTAGATATATCGCATGCTGGATATCTCTCATAGGCGGTAGGTGGATGGGGAGATTCTTAGGAAAACTATCCTTAAAATTGCTAAGAAGGGATGCTACTTTAGGAGGATACTTGATTGGGGATTCTTTATTGGCTTCTATAGTGGTCAACATCCAAACAGAAGATCCCTCAACTAACTCTTTCTTTAACTCCTTAGCACCAATCAAATAAAAATTTTTCTTCTTATCCTTCAGTTTGGATTCTTAGTCTCCTTTTTCTTAGGTGGTATAGGATTTATGATAATTTTTTTGCCTTTATAGATAAACGAGTGGAAATTTAAGTGACCATACAAGGTGACATTTTTGTCGAATAGCCATGATTTGCTTAGGATGATGCTACTAACCTCCATGGGTAGGACATCACACTTGACTCGATCATAATATGAGTTAAATCGGATAAGTACATAGCATCTATACTTTATAAAGATTGAAGAGGTATCTATCCAGGATACTTTATATGATTTTGGGTGGCTGACTGAGTTAACCCTAAGTATTTCATAGCATCAATGGAAATAGTATTGATGTAGCTTCCACTATCCACAATCAGTTTACATACATTTTCACCAATTTTGATAAAGGTATGAAAGATCGTGATCCATCACCAATCCTCTCGCTCTTGGATCTGGATAAGGATGCACCTAACAACTCCTATCCTAAGATCCTCATCATGTTCTATGGACTTATCTACCATATCAAGGTCAGCTTCATAAACTTCTTCTTCTATATTTTCTACGAGATCCTTAGGAGTGTCTTTAATTGGTTCAGCTATGTGTAGAACATGGGAAGGGCACTGTCCAGCAAATATCCAATACCATGATATCTAAAGTACCTATCATTTGACTTATTCCCTTTCTAGGATTTAGTCACGATTCCTTTTTCTTTATCTTCTCTATGGATCAGTGGATTTGTGGGTGTAGGTTGGCTAATAGGCACTTGACTCATTCCTAGTCTATGACCTGAAGACACGAGCTTGCTATGATCTGAGCGGTGCATAGATTAGTCTATTAAATCGCTCACAATTTTATGCGACTTGATAGGCTTGTTTAAGGATGATAACTTCATGCAGGTACCAGGGACGGACCACACCAACTTTTTCAAGAAGGCCAAAAAATATAAAAATAAATAATATTAATAAATAATTAAAATTAATTTTAATATTTTTATAAATATTATTTGAATTATACTTGATGTTATTTTATAGAACTAAATTTACTAATAAGAAAATCTATTATAAAATTTTTAGCTATTTTTTTCTTGATGTGAGTGACAAAATAATCGACAAGAAAGTCATCTTCTATCTTGTTGCATAATCTGATCATAATAATCTTTATTATTGAAAATATTCTCTATTATAATAGTTAAAACTAGATGAGTCATAAGCACCCTAGACTCATGGAGGATGTGAGCACCAGCAATGGTGGTGGCAATGTTGCCAGAGTGTTGTCAGCACGACATGACTGGATCGGGTATCCATCAAGCAACGAGGTTGGAGGCAACAAGGTGTGAGCACGATGGCATCAGTGCGAGCCTGGGGCATGATGAGTGCTTGTCCACTCATGCCTCCGAGATCCAATTGCACCATGAGATAGGTTCAGCCACCAGGGTGGTGCATGGCTCCATTGCACGCGATGTCCATCCGTATGGTGGGGCTTACGAAGGCTATCGAAATGGCAGCCACCACCTAGTGAATAGGTGGTATCCAACTTTGTGCACATGTCGCTGCTCGATCATGCTATGGAGATGTTCTTGCTGGTCATGCCGCAGGACATATCTAGTTGCCATGACATCTGTCAGTGCGGTGAACAAGATGGCACTGGTCACGTGTGACAGCTTCGATCATGGTAGGTTCTGAAGACCGGTGCCAATTCAGTGATAGAAAGGAAATCCTTTATTGTCTCCTAAATAATTATAGAAAAGAAAAACTTAATGAAAAGAAAAGAAAGTTGAAATTGATCTAACTTCCAAGTAGAGATAGTTAATTTATGGTATTTGTTTTCTTTTAAAGCTTCTTTTTCTAAGATTCTCCAAGAAATATTTAATATTGGCTAATTTTAGAAGGGGAAAAATAGGTAAATATCTATATATTTAAAATTTTATCTAAAAAAACTAACTTATAAATAAAAAATACTAAAAAGGTGAGGGGATCAAGG
This sequence comes from Areca catechu, assembly GCA_021397845.1. Taxonomy (NCBI): domain Eukaryota; kingdom Viridiplantae; phylum Streptophyta; class Magnoliopsida; order Arecales; family Arecaceae; genus Areca; species Areca catechu. The sequence continues at coordinate 42,648,165 of CM038047.1, forward strand.
CACCTTCTCGCCCCTGGTAGTCCACTGCTGGCAAGCATAGTTTGCATTGGAGATCTTCACTAAGGTTAGCTCTAAACCTAAATAATATCATAGCATAGTCTTCACTAACACCGCACCTCATGACGAGTTCGACAAATTTGGCAATGTACTCTATCACAGGCCTATTTTCTTAGCCTAATTTCTACCATTAATCTAGGAGTCTTTGGTGATAGGATATGAGAATATACTTCTTTCTAAGGATTAGTTTTATATCCTCCCAGGTCTCTATGGGTCGTTGGCCTCTTTATCGATGAAGGCACTCAATATTGTCCCAGTATAACCTAGCTTGCATCATTAACTTGAATTTAGCAAACCTAAATCATTGATCCTCGGACATGTCGTACCACTCAAAGTAGTAGTCCATGTTACTCTCCCATCTAGGTAAACCTTTAGATCATGACATCCATCAAAGCTAGGTTTCGATTCGGATACCTAAGGATTCGATCATCTTGATCATTTAGGTCACGATGGTGACATCTATCCAAAAGGGATTCTATATCAAGTTCATGATATTGGACTCTAGGTCTCATAAGAGGTCGAGGTGAATCTAGATTAACTTGGTTATGTCAGCATTCTTCAATGGTAGTGACTTTGTCAGCCATAGTTCTATGGTTAGTATCATGTTTAAGGCCATAGCTTTAATTCTGCCATGATGTCATTCAGGGTGAGTTCTTGATCGGGTTCCATAGGATCACTAGGTTAAGCTCGGGAATAGTTGGTTCTTAACTTAATGGGCATGCAAACAAGATGATCAAACAATTAAATCTTAGATGACTAAGAGTAACTTAGACCTAGTAGTTCAGGCACTACAAATTGATCCAAGCATAAAATAAATCTAAACCAACTCCTTCAACTGGACAAGAAGTGATGGGGGCGTGGGAGGCTCCTCTTGCTTACAGAAGGTGTTTGCCTTTTGACTACTAGCCTTAGATTAAATAACCACATGCCCACTTAAGGTGTTGGTGGTTACTTAAGGTGTTTGCCTTTTGACTACTAGCCTTAGATTAAATAACCACATGTCCGAATTAAATAACCACATGCTCACTTAAGGTGTTTGCCTTTTGACTACTAGCCTTAGATGCCAGTTTATGGGAATGATGCAGATCTATTTAGCATCCAATCACAACGTACCATTTGAACTTTGTCTTGATTAACCCTAGTTGGTGACTACTTGATTTTAAGTTAAGCTTAGGTCAACACAAGATGTTGGTGGTTACTTTTAGACCAAGGGTGATGAAATCCCTTTCTTATCTAGTTAAAGGGGATTGCCTTTAAGTATCTTATGTAATGATAAAATCAAGTTAAACAAGGAAATAATGTAAGACTATCTTAACCTAATCTTGCTTTGATACCAAAACTAATCGGAACATGATGCATGAACGATTTGAGATCAGTAATTGATTAACACAATTCATAAAGCACTAACCTAATGATGATAATTCTAAACAAGTTTAAGATACATTGCTAAAATAAGAATAATCAGATTAAACTAGATTATAAATTATTGCACTAAGAACAAGCAATTTAAAACTATATGAAACTCAATTTGATGATATTTAAAAAAATACCTAGATTAAGATAGTTCTCCTAAAATATATGAGATCTATATACAATAAAGATAATAGGACATCCCGCAAAAATACTAAACAATGAACTTAATTTATTTATGAAAAAATACTTATGAACAAGCCAAATTAGAACCTTGGAAGTGTTAGACCATTTATGGGGCCGACTTCAATGATTTGAATTTGTGATGATTCGGATTTCAGTCATTGAAATCTAGATCTTGACTTCTCGATTGATCAACTTCTTCATAGAAGGCTCTTGAAGATGGGAACTAGATGTTGAAGAAGCTAGAACTCACTGGGAGACAAGATGCTTGCATTGGGAGAATCTAAGGGCTGATCCGGGCTTTAGAACTCCATGAGAAATTTTAGAAAAATTTGTGTAAGTGCGTGAGATGGTAGGGAATAGGGTTAGGTAATTGATGGTAGGTTTGAACATGATGTGGATGGGGGTGGAGAAGCTTGGTAGAGGCAACACTCAGGTAAATCTAGGTACAAAATTTTTTGCACATAGGGACTGATTCAATAGGATGTGAAAAATTCTAGAAAAATAATTTTAAAGATCCATAAGTTGGAGAAGAAGCTCTTGGATATTAGGATTCTAGGAAAAAAGAGGAAGTGATTTAGACATGGGGTTAGGGATTTGTGGAGGTTGGAAGATTGCTGGTATAGAAATATAGGAACATGACATGAAGAAGAATGAAGAGCGAAGATGGGTCTCTCACCCTCTCTTGTGGGTGCTATGGATCTCTCAGCCTCTCCCTCTTGGAGCAATCACACTAAACATGATGAAGAAAAGAATAGATCAACAATTTTCATTGATTTAATAGCTTGAGTATATCTATTTTTATAGATCCATGAAAGAGTCCTCATCCAAGTAGGAATATAAGTCCCAAACCTAATATAAATCTATAATGACTACAAACCTAACTTATGAGGAGTCCTATTGCCCAGCGAAGCAACCCAAGAGGGAGGGTGAATTGGGTTTTTAAAACTTGTTGCAAGTATGAGTGCCAATCCAAAAATAATGAAGGTGCTAGCGATCTCAATTATATGTGTGCTTAATAATTAAAATACAGATGAAATAAAGTAATAGTAAGAAAAGAGAAGCAATCACAAACACACAATAATTTATAGTGGTTCAGTGCACATCAAAGCACCTACATCTATTTTCCAAGGTCTACTTAGATAGTTCACTATAATCCCACTTGATTATAGCCAATTAGTTTTCCGAGCTCACTAATCACAATCCTTTGGTTTTCACAAGGCTAACCAAAAATCTAGTTAGTTTTCACAAGGCTCTCCAACAACCTAGTTGGTTTTCACAAGGCTCACCAACAACCTCTTGGTTTTTACAAGGCTAACTTAAAACCTCTTGGTTTTCATAAGACTAACCAAAAACCCAAGTTAGTTTTACAAGGCTCACCAACAACCCAACCACTAGTTTCAATCTACTTGAAACTAGGAACAATAATAAATTCAAGTTTAAAGATAAAAGTACAATAAGCTTTCAAAACAAAAGTAAATATCTCTTTGAAGCTCTTTAATTGTAGTTAAGAAGTTTGTCCCCAAGTTGTTGAAGCCTTAATGGATGCTTGAAGAATGGACTTGAATGCTTCTTGAATGCTTGAAGGCTCAACTTCATTAAAAAATAATGATCTCTTAATAAATTTTCATTAGTTGCTCATTAGTCTCTTTCATCTTGAGTTTGGTCAACTTTAAATACCTTTCCAAGCTTTAAATGACCGTTTTTGACTATTAGAGAGGTGAAAATAGTCGTTAGAGACAAAAAGGACCATTTCTATGCTTCAAAAAACTACCCATTATTGTTCATCCAGACATGCAGGTGTCGATACTTCAAGTCATGAGTTGACACTAGGTCAAAAATGCTTTATGAAGCTCTCTTAATGTACTGGTGCATCGACACTTCTTCTGGTGAGTCGACACTTGAGTCGATACTTCATCTTTACGAGTCGATACTTGAGGAAAGACTTGAATTCAGCATATTCTGTATCATATCTGGTCTCAGGCCTTGAGTTGACACTTGAGTCGACACATGGTCGACACTTCCGCTTCATGAGTCGATACTTCATCCATGCCATCTGAAACTTTTTCTGCGTATCAGCTCAAGCTTTTGTGAGTCGACACCTTGAGTCGACACTTCACTTCCATGAGTCGATCTTGGCTGAAACTTTTCTAAAACTCTGCTGAAACTTCTCTAACTTCAAGATTTGAGTTCATCAAGATTATTCTTATGTATCTAGGTCCATTTAACTTGAAATTCTATCAAAGAGAGTGACTTCTTCAACAAGATGACAAGCTTTGAACTTTCAATATATTATAATTTTGATAAATACATTTTTAACACATAGCTAGTACTCAAATATACTTAAGTATTTGTTATTCATTAAAATCAAGATAGGAGTCAACAAGTCCTAAGTATGGAAGAACACCTAGAGGTGCCACATTATTTCTTACACCATAAAAAAAAGGGATGGTATAAATATGGGGTGGCAAGAATAGGGAAAGTCCCAACCTAAGTTGTGTTCATACTAGTTTCTCCCATAAGTCGTGTTCACACTTTGGTTTTAGTAATTAATCAAAATAATTTAATTAAATTAAGCCAACTAGGAGATTAGATTTGATTTAACTCAAAATATAGACTTAATTGACTAAAATAAGATAAAATTGACTTTGACTTGACTTGATGGATTGAAATTGAATTGAAGGACTTCAATTGGCTACTTTGGGGCTTTAGTATGCTGCTTCCTCAAAACAAGTAGGCTGTAATTATGATGATTTCCTTTTGGTTGCTCTGGTATCTATGCCAATACTGCTTAATCTTTTCAAGATAGATGCATATCTTAATCTTCTTAATATAGAGAGCCTCTATCTGCCACATGTGTGTGATTTTATTTTTTTTGGTAAATCTAGAAATTTTTTGATTATATAATTAATCAAAAGGTATGGCATTTAATAGAGGATCTCCACTCATGATTTTTGTGAATAAGAGAATTGGAGGTAGGAAAGTGGGCCAATCTCAAGCACTATAACATAATTATTAAAATTTTGAAATTGTATTCTATTGGTGCCAGTTTTTTAACAAAATAATTATTACTTTTTAACTACATAATATCAGGAATTTATGCTAGTCATCTTTGGCATTAAGGAATAATAGAAGTGATTACAAAAAGCAATTTAATATAGGCTAGTGAAGTTATAAGACTACCACTAGTTGAGGGCTTTCCTCATGGAAAATATTTGACCATCTTAATTAATTTTGGTAAAAAATATCTGAATAACTCATGAGCCTATTAAAGAATTTTTTTTACTTCACTATAAAGCAACTAGGGGTGTGCAAATGGTTACCAAAAATTGAATCAAATTCTTCAACTGATTTGGTTTTTAATATTTAATTTAATAATTTTGATTAATCAAAAACTAAAATTATATGTTATAAAATATATTCAGAAACATGTGGGTGAAAAAATTTGAATCTTAGAACCATTTGATAACATGATCACCATGTTTACTACCAAGACCCATTTCAAGTTAGATTATAAAAGGATAGATAATATATTTGCACCATCTATTGTTTATATAATACTAACTTAATTGTTAAAACCCTGGTCCCTTGCTATCAACAAAGTGTCCTGTTCAACTGCTGGCCCTAAACACTAAAAGTCCCACGAGATTTCATTTTTTTTTGAAATAATGCAAAAAAAATAATTACGAGATTACAGTAGTTTGAAAAGTACTTTCCAAACTACTATTACTCTGTTGAGGAAGATGCCAAGCCTGAAGTTGTGGGTTCAATCCATAATTTCAGGTGGCTAGCTCATTATTGAAATGGCCACTTGAAATAAGATCCCAATTTTTTTTAAAAAAAAATTTTCTTCTCTTCTTCTCCTTCTTTGGTTGCCCCGTCTCTTCCTGCCATCCCTGCAACAACATGATTCTCATGGCGGAGCACCTCCCCCCTCTCATCTCTTCGTTTGGCCTCCCCACACGGTGGCGCTACTCCCCCCCCCTCTCTTCCTCCTTCGACCTCCCCCCACGGTGGTGCACCTCCCCCCTCCTCTCCTTCTTCGACCTCCAATCCCCCACCCACCCCATGGCAGTGTGCCTCCCCCCTCCTTCTTCAACCTCCCCCCTCCCCCAATAGTGGGAGTCTCCCCCCAACCCAATGGTGGCGAGCCTCACCCCCTCCACGGCGGTGGGCCTCCCCAAATTTTTCATATCCCATTCAAAATATTTTTTAAAATTTAAAAAAGGGATTAAAACATAAATTATGGGTTGAGCCCATAGTTTCAAAGTTAGTGCCTAGCCAATGATTATATTCTGAAATTATGTGTTCAACCCATAATTTCAGTTTGAAATGGAGCCAACCATTGTTTTTTGAAATTGTGGGTTCAATCCATAATTTCAGTCTAACCCAAATTTTAAAATTTTCTAAGCATTGGAGGGTCTCTCATGGAAGAAATCCCATCCGTTTCTCCAATGTTGAGGACTTCTTTTGCAGATCAAGGAGGAGATCAGACCTACTCCCAAAATCATCGGCTAATTACTTTAGCATAACTTGCTTAACTAGCTCGGAGAGGTGCAGCAACAATATATACAAGATATATACTTAATATATTAGATTATGTATATATTTTGTATATTAGTTTAAATTCATTTGGTATAAATGAAGATTTTATGTATCAATTAGGTGCAAAAAAAAATCTTGTACTTCTTAATTTTGATCCTATGACCATAAATTGGAGCCTCTCATTATGCATTACAACATATCAATTTCATATACAATTTACTCATTTTGTCATGGTATCAGAGCATTAAGAGAGGTCTTTTTTCAAAGGGTTTTTTATTGATTTTTATTTTCTAGTGAACTATCTTATAAGGTTGAGGTTCTCCAGCCATCTTCCTGGCAAATTGACATCACAAAAAGGTGTCGCATCATATTTCTAGTCCATCGCCAAAATTTAGCTATCAAAGGCAGTCACTCACATCATCCCTTTAGATGACCCATTCTATCCATGCACCGACTATGCATAGAAGATCTATTCATCATGTCTACGCAGCCTATAATCAATGTTTCCCAACCTATCCAAGTCATCCTTGATGGGCATAACAATAATTACTAGGCATATACTATACATAGCTTTCTTAAAGACTGAATGATGAGGGACGGGATTCTAATATGATGTAGGATGATATGCAAGAGATGAACATGAAGAAAAATCATATTAAAGTAAGCAAATATTTTTTTATTTCTTTTTATGATTTTATTCCCGAAGCTAGACAAGATTAAATTAGAGTTATCCTGTATCAATTAGCATCCTACCCACATGCTAGATCTATCAAAAAGAAAAGAAAATCAGGATCCTAGGTCTAAGAAGGCCTATTAGGAGCATGTTCACCTTCAAGAAATCAGACAAAAAGAGATGGAAATTAGGTTTAACATACTAGACAATGATTTCTAGTTTCTATGGAAGAGATCGCTCTGCTCAGATCGCCGCCTGGATGATCTGGTCACTTTCCCGCAAATCCGCTGGCATTTTATTAGCTTCGTTCCAGGGAAAAGAAAAATTCATCCGAGGAACATAGCATTGGAGGGATCCTACAAACGTCAAAGGTTAGAGGCAAACAAGAAGGAAAAAATAAGAAACTAGAAATGGGGCTGAAGCATGATTGGAAGATGGAGTTGCAGGGGGTTGGCGACCTTGGAGGAAGCTTTAGGCATCTGGATCTTGGAGAGGGATGATGGTGGGCATCTTAGGGCTCTTACTTGGATGGACAATGGCTAAGATTTAGTAAAAAGAAAAATGAACAAGTCTCACACATACTTCCAAAGAACACAAATAGTCACAAGAAAAATTCACCAGAGTTTTAATTCATGAAAAGAGATTGATTACAAGAGGGGGAGGAGGTGGGTATTTATAGATTCATCCAACCCTTTCCCTGTCAAACTAAGAGCACATAGTATGAATAGGATTAGGAGAATAAAGTTGAATAGAATAAGGATTACATAATTTGAATAGAATTGGTAGACTGAAATCCTTGTAGAACTTGGACATCAACTCCTTCTTGGACTTGGAATCTTTGACTTTTCTTCATGGACTTGGACTGGTATAAAATTCTTGCTGTGCTTGGACTGGGTCAAAGCCTTGGGCATCTTGGACTGTGTCAAAATATGGGGCGCCAACTTCATGATGGGCTGGGGGGCGTCAACTGCTATGGGCCTTGGACTGGGGCGCCAAGGATAGGGATCTGGGGTGGCACTTCTTCATAAAATCTTGTTGGCTTGAGGTGCCTAAGGCCTGGTATACTGGGGCACCATCTCCTGGAGGGCTTGGGCATCATGAAGAAATCCATATGCTAGGTTGGTGACTTAAGTATGGATCCAAAGGTCCTCCTCTTGAATAAAAATTATATGGACTCAAAAAGACCTAACTGACAAGACTCAAAATAGGCCTAAATAAATAATAGACTCAATGGACTAAACAAGGAACTTCCACCGACTTAGTGAATCCAACTGGCTCACTTTATTAGAGGACTCACAAAATTTGGACTTCATTACAGGACTTACTAAAAATTGACCAATACATGACTTAGAGGACAAATTGAAGCTTGAAGTCTATGTCTGATCTGATGTCCCCATCACTGAATGCTATAGATGTATGTTACTGGAGACAAGAAGAAGCCACAAAATGATGACAAAAAGACATACGATACATTTGCTGATTGTCTTGAAACTTGGGATGCAATTAGTCATCGTATTATCACTTGGTTTGCAAACACCTCAGTTCCTTCCATTAGTATGCACTTTGGAAGGATTGAATTGGCTAAGGAGGCTTGGATTTCTTCAGCATTGATATTTATTTGGAGATTTTGTTCAATGATGTTAGTTGATACATGATATTTATTCTTTGCACCCGGAGCAAGGTCGGTCCATTGGTGAGTTTTATTCAAAATTGAGTTACTTGTGGGATCAATTAGCATTGTCTAAACTTGAGTACAAATGTGTTGAGGATATATAATTACTTCTGAAATATCATGATAATTTGAGACTAATTCAATTTCTGATGGCTCTGAAAAATGAGTTCGAATCAGCCTGAGCCTCATTACTTCACAGGTCTTCATTATCATCTTTGGATAGTGCTGTTTTTGAATTGATCTTTGAAGAAACAAGGCTCCAGTCTCTTCACTCATCCATACCTAGTAATTTAGATCTTGTGGCAGTGACTTTTTACCGACAGACATCTAAAATTTTCACTCAACCTAATAGAGTTGCCAGGAATGCCTCAGATGGTCAAAGTACTAGATTTATGGAAAAATATTTCTTTTGTAATATTAGAGGTCACAAAATTATTAATTGCAGGAAACTAGCATGTCTACGTACTTCTCAGAGTTCCCTTTCTTCCAAGACTGCTATGTTCATGAATGCTAAACCACCTAAGTTTGAGTCTACTCAATAATTAACCACTTCTTCAATTGCTGACAATGAGACACTTGTCAACCAGCTCTTTTCTCAAGCATGCTTTTCCACTCATGCTATGTCCAACCATTTTAGATAACAAATCCTAGTATATTGATTCAGCCTATGAAAATTATATGATATATGATAAGTCTCATTTTACATACAAAACCTTGGCTACCTCATCATCCATTGTTCACACTACTAATGGCTTATGCATGCATGTGAGTTATATTGAAAATATTTCCATACATTCTCTCACCATATTGTATGCCTATATGGTTCCTTCTTTATCCTTAAATTTATTCTCTGTTGGACAACTTTTTGATTTAGGATTTAAGCTTTATTTTTCTAATCATGGCTATGATGTGTAGGATCCTTGAACAAGACAGCTCATTAGCATTGGCCATCATATAGGGTGCTTGTTTGAGCTAACTTTCTTTTATGTTTCTTCTTCCATTGCTACTACTACTACAACCCCTATTTTTTCATACACTTATCATACTCCTCTATGTCATGTTTCTCATGTTAAAATTGAACATCTTCTTAGTAGTTGATGCCTTAGATTTGTCAAAAATGAGAAATTTGATTGCATATCATGTCAGTTAGGTAAACAAAAGGCTTTACCTTTTAATAAAAGTACTATTATTTTTGAGTATTTTGAGTTGATATACTTTGATGCTTGGGACTGGCAACTATTTTCAGTAAAGAAGATAGCCATTATTTTGTTGTATTTATTGATGATTATTCTCATTTCACTTGAATATACTTGCTAAAAAATTGATATAAATTGCCTAGGATTTATCATGACTTTATTACTATGATCTACACTCAATTCTCTAGGTGTATTAAGATTTTTGTTCTAATAATGCTACTGATTATAATGACTCATCTTTTCTTAAAATCTTGAGTCAACAGAGTATTATCATTCATAGGTCTTGTCTAAGAATATCATAGCAAAATGGTCGAGCCAGACATAAACTTAGTCATATTCTCAAAACTATTCAAGCCATGCTCTTATCTGCTTCCCTTCTTGAGTCTTTTTGGGATAAAGCAGCCCTCATAGCAATGTATACCACCAACCATCTTCCTTCATCTGTTTTAGATAACTGTACAATGTATAAGTTGTTATATGACATGAGTCTAGACTATAGTATTCTTTGAACTTTTGGTTGTGCTTGTTTTCTGCTTCTCTCTCCTCATGAATATAACAAACTCCAACCAATATCTCATTTGTGTTGTTTTGTGGGCTATGGCATAGAACGAAAGGGTTATAGGTGTTATGATCCTATTGCTCAAAGACTTCAGGTTTCTTGATATGTGATCTTTTGGGAACACAAAATATTTTTCATCTTGTCAAGAGTCGATCTTCGTCCATCTGAGTCCACTTCATTGTTCAAAAATACTTCATTAGATGTCTTTCCAATATCTCTTTCAAATGCAAGAAGTTCCAACTCTTCTGGTGATCTCGGCTCTCCTATTGATGTTGTTGCCCAAGATGATCCTGGTATCATACCAATTAAGTCTTGCCAATTTACTTGGATAAGAGAACCTCTCAAACACTTATGTGACTTTCATTGTCATCATGCTCTTGCTACAATACATGAACCTACATCCTTCAAAAAAGCTTCTTCTCATCTTGAATAGCATCAAGCCATGTTTGATGAACTACAAACTTTAGAAAAGATTTATACATAGGATATGGTTGACTTGCCTCAAAGAAAATTAGTGATTGGCAGTAAGTGGATCTATAAAATTAAGACTCACATGGATGGTTCAATTGAATGATACAAGGGTCATCTTCTAATAAGGGGCTTCGCTCAAGAGTACGGAATAGACTAGATAAGGAGATCTTTGCACCACTAGCTTGTCTTACATCCATTCAGACATTATTAGCAGTTGTGATTGCTCAATAATAAAAACCCTATCAGATGAATTTAAAAAAATACTTTTTTGAATGGAGATATTTCTAAGATCTATATGCAACCCTCTGGCTTTCCTATTCTCCTAGGAAAAAGTGTTGCAACTTTGACATGTGTTGTATGGACTTAAATATCTATCTCGAGCTTGGTTCGCTAAATCTAGCTCAATTGTCACCAATTTTGGCTTTATCCGTAGCTATTATAATTTTGCATTATTTGTTTGATCTAGTAATGATATAGCTCTTCTTCTCTTGTATGTAAATAATATGATCATTATTAGAGATAATGTCGTAGGAATTCATGAGCTTAAGTATTACTTACATCAGTAGCTTGAGATGAAGGATCTAGGCTTCCTTAACTATTTTCTAGGACTCAAGGTCACCACTAGGAAGAATGGATTCTATTTGTCTCAAACCAAATATGTATTTGATTTGCTAGCCTGTGCATGACTTATAGATAGCGAAGTAACCTCTACATCCTTGGAGTACAATGTGAAGTTTACTCCAACTGATGATGTGCTCTTGGATGATCCCACTCTCTATCACCAGCTTGTAGGAGGATTGGTTTATCTTATTGTTACACATCCTAAAATCGCTTATACAATCCATATCATCAGTCAGTTTATGATAGCCCCTTAATCTATGCATTATGCAATAGGCTTAAATATACTATGATGTATTAAAGCATTGTCTTTTATGGCTTGCATTTTCTTTGCCAATTCTATGTTGCAATTACAGGCCTTTAGTGATGCCAACTGGACTATGGACAGTCAATCGACCACCAAGTATTGTTTTTAACTTGGAGACTCGTATCTTGGAGTAGCAAGAAACAAACTATAATGGCCTGCTCGAGCACTAAACCTGAATATCGAGCCTTACTAATATTGTGGTTGAACTTTTTTGGCTTAGATGGTTATTGGGTGATATGAGAGTTTCTCATTCTTAAGCTATTACATTTTACTTATTAGGTTCTAGTAGGTGTTGCATGTAAAAATTTCTCAAAATAGATTTTCAGGGTTGCAGCAGAAGAGAAGATTAAACAATTTAATCTACAACATGCTTAGATCTTATCTAAATGCACATATAGATCTAGTTCATATGAAGGATATCAAAATCAAAAACTTGAAATTTAAAATCTAAAAGAAATAGAAACATACTTTTGTTTGCTTATTAACCTTTTGAAGGTTCAGATTTGGATATCTCCAAGTTTCAATGAATATCTCTATGGGTATCCACACAGAGCCGACTTGACTAGGAGCACTTGAGATCACCAATGTGCTAGCACTCTTGCAGATATGGCATTTTGAAGGTCAAATCTTGAACTTCTACTTCATTTTTCTTAAGAGTGAGGCTAAAGATAGCAACTAGAAGAAGACAATCGCATGAACACTTCATGCTGGAAGGAGGAAGAGAATGGAGGAAGATGGAAGAGACCTTCTTTTTTCTTTTTCTCTTCTTTTGTAGGATGGCGTGAGGAATAAAAGAGAGCGCAAAGGAAATAAGGGATCATGCCATAAATTTTTATTTCTCACTTTTGGCATTGGAAGAAGGAAAGAAAGATTTTACATGAAAATCTAAGATAGCATAAGAAGAAAAGCCCTCTTCTATTAATATTGCACATCATCTCACAATTAGCTCCATCCCCATTCAAATTAGGTCTCATCCTCATCTAGTTTGAATGAAATTCAAACCAAGAGATTAAGATAACAAAGAAAGCCCCAAACTAGAAAGACTTTGGAGACGGAGGTACCAACACTTGGTGCAGTAATTTTTTTTATTATGAGAAATCCTTCTTCATGCAAATCTTGGACATGCCATGTCCCATGTGTACCAACTCTTGGTGCCAATACACCTTAGGTTTCCTTCTTGGGCATGGGAAGAGAGGGAGAGTCAAAGTTGAAAGTAGGAAAGGAGTCCTGATGAACTCATGGACTCTTACTTCAATTCAAGTTGGACTATAGAATCCTAATCCAATTAGGTTCGCTCTTATCCCAATTTAAATCCAATTTGAAACCAGTTTGAACCAAACCCAATCCTAATTTGATTAGGAGTTAAGTCTAATTTCCAATTGGACCAGAAAACCTAATTCGAATTGAATTAGACCAAGCTCAATTAAATTAAATCTGATTTAATTCAAATAAAACTTGAACTCTAACTTGATTAAATCAAATAACATTGCAACTATTGTAATTAGATCATTCTTACTAATTACTCTTGTGATTTTTATAAGTTGATGCTAACCATCAATACATTGATAATTACATTATGATCCAACTAATTGATTAAGTCTAAATTATTATTGTGAATGACCCCATAAGTCCTCTTTTATCTGGTAGTGAAATATACTATGATCTTCATCATGGTATCATCAAAACTCCTTTCAATGAATTAGAATTATTTCAACTCACTTTAATCAAGGATTATCAAAATCTGAAATTGATCATAGTGAGTTTTTACAATTTACCAGTGATGCTTAGCAGTATGTGATGGCAATCTAGCAAAACAAAATGTATAGACCTTTGGGTGTGGTTATCGTGTAATTTAATTCTTCTATCATGAATTTCAATAAGATGAATTTATAAAAAAACTTGTCAAATCCCTTTATCTGTTATATGCAAGATTCAATTAGTTTAAGTTTAAATTATGAAAATTGATGGAAACATTTTCTATTATTTACATTATCGTGGTCATGATCTTGAGGACTTAGCTCCTTAAATCGCATAGGACTATACCTTTTCTATCGAGATCGATAGATCTCATTTAAATATACATCTTCCTTTTACAAATAATCTAATATAGCTAACATACACTACAAGGATTCAAATAGCTAGGAGATTAAGAAATTGTGTGGTCAAACAATATTAAGCTCACTATGATAGTCGAGGCATCGTAGGTCAAAGAACTATTTACACTATCACAGAATCGAGAAAGTCACTAACAAGTGAGTAGACATTCAAATAATTTCTCATATAATCACGCTCCATACTATTGTTCTCTAACAATCACTTTTACTCTTCCTCCAGTGTCCTTATACTGTACATTCGAGACTCGTTTATCCAAAAAAAAGTGATCCGTACATCAATTTTGATGGATCAATCGCTATCCCTATAATGATCCAACAACATGAAGTAATTTAGGAATTAATCTTTAATGATACATGTCTCAAATTCTCAGTTTTTAAGAATATATGTCATTGACTATTAATTTCTTGGATGATTCAAGGATACATTATACAAAAATAAAAAAAAGAACTATCCATTTTTATTAATAAAAATTGATTAAGTACAAAATTATGTTCTAAAAAGATTATAATATGTCTGCCATATTAGTTTTTAGGATATAGACCTAATACTATTATGATAATTAGAATGCCATGTAGATTGCTCATAACGATGCATTCCATAAATGAACCAAACATATCAAGACCAATTGTCACTTTATTCATCAATATATTCTTAGCGGAAAATTAATTATTTTTATATATTACTTCTCAAGAACAACCTGTTGATATCTTTACCAAAAGTCATCCTCCTAGGCATTTTCTCAAATTGGTTTATAAACTCAAGATAGTATGCACTACACGCTCTTAAATTTGAGGGGAGATATTAATATATAAATCATATATTTACTAATATACAAGGTATATGCAAGATTATATGTCAATGTACATATCTTGTATATTAGTCTAGATATATACAAGATATATACACATTATACAAGATATATACCCATTATACAAGATTTTGTATATATCTTATATATTAGTCAGGTTATATACTTAATATACCAAATTCTATATATACGTTGTATATTAGTTTAGATTCATTTTGTATAAATTAAATAAAATTTTTGTATTAATTAAGTACAGAAAAAAATCTTGTATTTCATAATCTTGATCAGAGGTTATGATTATTGTTGCCGATATCGCCGCTGCGCCTGTGGCTTCAGAGCCGCTGATTGAATTAGACTGTCTCGCCCCGAGGTCTCCTGGCTCCCAGTCCTGCAAGACAAAGTCAGAAGCCCTGGCCGGGGATCCCGGCGAGGGAACTCCGATGGTCAAGTTAGAAAACGACGAGAGGGAACAGAGTCTCCAAGACGGGCCCCCGAAGGAGTCCCAGACTTAGAGATCGTGCTTCACAAGAAAAGTCTTAGGAAGAGTAGAAATCTAGCCGAGATCCTTCACCGGGCTTGCGCCAAGGATCCCCTTTCGGGATCTTGGATCTTGCTCCTGGTGCTTTTCCTTTTCCCAGCCTCTATTTTTTTTTCGCTTTTTCGGTCGTCCGCTCTTCCCCTCCTTTTATCCCGTCACGCTGCCTTCTGGTTCCCGCCTTCGGGAGGCCCCCTCTTTGCTTTCGCTTCCTTTCCTCCCTCACTTTCTCCTTTCCCTTTTTGGTCAAAGAACCCGGCGGCCTCCTCGCCTTGCTTGCCAGGCCTAGCGAGGAAAGAGTAGAGGGAGGACGTCGGCCAGACCGTCGGCCAGACCTTGGGCCGAGCGTGAGCGCTCTCCTTCCTAGGCACCGACAACGCCCGCTTCCGAGTCCTATTTTGTCAGGACTTCGCCTCTCGATTGCAAAACCTGTTGGGCCGATGTACGCGAGGTTTCGCGTGCCGCCGCCATTCGTACGGGCGCTTCTCTCGGGGTGTAGTGCGCACCGCTCGAGGGGTAGTCTCGGAACTCGTGCTCCTGTTCCTCGGAGGCCTCTCCGCACAGGTTGGCCGGCTTCAGTCGAGGTGGGCCCCTCCTGGGCGGACACCTGGCGGAGCGCCAGAGAGGCACTCGACTTTGGCCGAGGTGGACCCGTCTCCGGGCGCCACCTGGCGAAGGAGCGAGAAGGCCCGGCTCGACCTCGGCTAAGGTGGGACCGTCTAAGGGCACCGCCTGGCGAAGGAGCAAGGGGCAGCCGGCTTCGGCCGAGGAGGGCCCCTCTTGGGCGGACACCTGGCGGAGCGGCAGAGAGGCGCTCGACTTCGGCCGAGGTGGACCTGTCTCCGGGCGCCACCTGGCGAAGGAGCGAGAGGGCCCGGCTCGACCTCGGCCGAGGTGGGACCGTCTCGGGGTGCCACCTGGCGAGGGAGCAAGGGGCCGCCGGCTTCGGCCGAGGTGGGCCCCTCCTGGGTGCACACCTGGCGGAGCGGCAGAGAGGCGCTCGACTTCGGCCGAGGTGGACCCGTCTCCGGGCGCCACCTGGCGAAGGAGCGAGAGGGCCCGGCTCGACCTCGACCGAGGTGGGACCGTCTCAGGGCGCCACCTGGCGAGGGAGCGAGAGGGCCCGGCTCGACCTCGACCGAGGAGGGGCCGCCGGCTTCGACCAAGGTGGGCCCCTCCTGGGCTGACACCTGGCGGAGCGGCAGAGAGGTGCTCGACTTCGGCTGAGGTGGACCCGTCTCCGGGTGCCACCTGGCGAAGGAGCGAGAGGGCCCGGCTCGACCTCGGCTGAGGTTGGACCGTCTCAAGGCGCCACCTGGCGAGGGAGCGAGGGGCCGCCGGCTTCGACCGAGGTGGGCCCCTCCTGGGCGGACACCTGGGGAGCGGCAGAGAGGAGCTCGAGTTCGGCCGAGTTGGACCCGTCTCCGGGCGCTACCTGGCGAAGGAGTGAGAAGGCCCAGACCGACCTCGACCTCGACCGAGGCGGAGCGACATCCGACCTTGCTGGACTGATCCCGCTCTGCCTAAAAACTCCACGTGACTCGAATCACGCTCGACGGAATCTGAGATATGCCACGTCATCGTAACGGCCGTAACAATTATAAATTAGAGCCTGCCATTATACATTGCAACATTTCGAATGATGCTTATTGTGATACTTGTGGGCGAATGGAGGATGTTGAGCATATCTTGGTTAAGTGCCCTATTGCTATTAAGCTTTGGTCCCTAGTTTCTATACAAGTTGGGATACAGATAACTATTGACTCTTTGGATGGTTGAATCAATGTACTGCTCTTGCATAATGGCAAGAGGTTGCAATTAATTATTGCTTACGCTGGGTGAATCCTGTGGAAGAACAGAAATGAACGAATCTTTCAACAAGCTATGTTTTGCTCTAATAGATCATCTAAGCTTATCGAGCTTTTTATCTAAAATGTTTTGTGACGCACCTTATGGTTAACTAAAGCTAGTAGATGGCACTGGGGTACCTGTGGTTCTAGTAACCCCTCATCTGGACAACCTGTCTTGGTGTGTTGGATGCCTCCTCTCCATGGAACACTGAAAGTATGCTTCGATGGGTCCCGTTGATGCTGAGCCCCATGAACTAGGTTCTAGCCTCCAAACCACTAGACATTCACTCTGGGATCTTGCAAAAAACACCCCAAATCAGAGATTTTCCGATGGGGGACACTCCGATGCCTAAGTCAGTAGAGCTCAAGCAATAGATGGAGAATCAAAAGAGAAGCAAAATGGAAAGGTTGGATAGCACTTAGCTTCTCTCGGAAGTCCTCTCTTACATCTTTTTATAGGCATTAATCTTAACAAAAATCGGTTAAGATAAACTTTTGGTAACTAATTACTATTAGGATAACCTCTAGTGGTTTATCTTAACGGGTAGTAGTTGTAATGTTGTTTGGTTATAACAACCGTGTTTTTTCTTGCCAACTCTGTTTTGGGATTATTCACCTGATCTGGAGTCAGTCAGATAGATATGTTCTGAAGGTGAGTTGGTCGGCTATTATATTAGTCAGCTTATTATGTTACTAGGCTCCACGATCTGGAGTTCATCAGTCCGATCAGCCCAACCGAGCCCAATGCTCGTGGATCCATCCGGTTCATCACAATAGTTATCCCCCACTCTCAATTTCAAGGTATATTGTTACTTTGAAAGATAGGAGTCAATTGACCTCTTTTTTTTTTGGTTTCTTCGTTGTTAGTGTCGTTTACAGGGAGGGGGTGTCTTCTAATGATGGCACACCTTTGGGCCAGTAAGCAGAATTGATTGATTTATATTTTGAGTGTTGTGCCCTCGCCAGGTGTCGAACTTCTATTGGTGGCAAAAAAGTTCACGCGGATTCGTGAGTCACATTGGTTTTTCTCACATTGGCTCTTCGTCTTCACCTCGAATCTTGATTCATGGCATGATTACAGGCATTCAATGCTGTTCAAGAGTGCAATCATGGCTATTGATGATTCATTATTGATAGTTAGATTCATGTAGATTGAGGTTGATGTAGTGGTTTTTTTCTCCATTGTATCAATTTCTTCTCCGTTTGGCCTCGTGTTTTTGGAAAAGATCTTCTCACGTGGCATGATCAGAGGGATCTCTCATCACTCAAGGAAGAAATCACGGTCGTTGGTGCTCTCCATATAAATATCTCTGTCCCTTTAGGGCCAGGCTTTTTGCCATTCTGGTTCTAGTCTTTGAGGGTCTTCGTCGTCGCTTCAACCTCTTCTCCTTCTGAGCTTCCTCCCCTTCTTTTAGGTTAGATCTTCTTTCCTTATCATGGTTAGATCTTTAAGGGTTTCTATTGCCAGTAGGTCTTTAATCGAAAGTGGAGGAAATAAATCCTCCAGCAGTCCTGGTTTTCCCAGGGCAAGGGGCCCTCATTATAAGGAAGAATGAAAACCGAGTCCATTAGAAGTATCCTTAATGAGTCTAGGTTGGCCTCCCTACAAAATTATTACAAGATTCTACAGGATTTACCTGCCTTCGTCCTTCACTCCAGTGAGAGGATAAATAGACCCCTCTCAGTACCATAACTGTATACGAGGAACACCTGAAGGCTGGTCTTCATTTTCCTCTCCATCTATTTTTTATTCAAATTTTTAATCTGTACCATATAATCTCCATGTAGTTGACTCCGAATAGCATTCGGATTATCTATGCTTTCTTAGTCCTTTGTCATGATCTGAATATAAAGCCTAAGACTTCTCTGTTCACTTCCTTCTTCATCTTGAAGAAGGATTTCCATGGTCAAGGATGATGGGTCATCGGCCCTCGTTCTAGTCGGAGGTTCATCTTAGGGCTTCCATTTGCTATCCATAGATGAAAACCTTATTTCTTTTTTCTTTTTTTTGCACAGTCGTGGGGCTTTAGTACCGAGTGGAGGGAGTCCCGTCTGACTCCTAATGACAAAAAGAAGGTCTTGGTGGCTGATAGGGAGGACTTCGATAAGTTCTCAGGGGTCAAAGTTCCTTCAATGAGGGGTCAAAGTTCCTTCAATGAGGGAGTTACTGGGTGAGCAAGGCCTTTATCTCACTCAAATTAGCACATCTCCTTCTTTAGGTATGTCTTGTCGAATACATCACTTATTTCCTTTCTACTTCCTTTTCTTTTTGACTAACGGGTCCTTTCATTCTTCTTTCTTACAAATGAGAAGAGGAAACCTGATGCTCGAAAACTCCATCAGGCCATCAGGAAGAGGTTGGCAATAGCTCCTTCCACCAAATTAGAGGACATAAAAAGGGTTTGCACAACTGGTGCCCCTTCTAATACCCCTTCTGAGACTCCACCCAGGGGGAATGCCCTGACAGTGGTAAGAACAACATTCGACGAAGATGACATTCCCTTGGTGAAACTCCATCCGAGGATAGCTACAGTCGAATAGCATTCAGAGTAACCGATCGCTCCTTCAAAAATTGGAACATCATTATCTCGAGCTTGCCGTCAAGATAAGGATAAGGCTCTCGGAGTTGACACAAGGTTGAGCGACAATTAGAAGAAGAGTCGGTCGACTTCAACATTTATTCCAATGATAAGGGATTAGATAATCCCGGGTTGGCCTAAAGGATGCTGAAGGCTATCATCCTCCCAAGGGATTGGGAGGTGACAAAGACTCATTGTCTGGATGATATCTTTACCTCTATGTATTTGAACACTTTGAAGGTATGAACTTTTCCTTCTCCGTATCTTTCTGGTTACAGATCACAACAAGATAACTGATTCTCTTATTATTTTAGTTCATTCATGAGATCTCTCTGATCAAAGAGAGTATCGTCGGCTTTGCTGACTTAAGCCGAGGCCTTCGTGATCAACCGGAGACAGCGAAGGCTAAGAAGGAGGTCGTTGAAGAACTCAAGGCAAGCCTCGAGGGAAAACTAGAGGAAAGTCAGGCTACCAACCTCTCGATAGAGATGGAACTGAAGGTAGCTCAGAATAAAGTGGCCGAACTGGAGGCCAAGTTAAAAAAGAAGAAAAAGAAGCTACAGTCGTTAAAGCTCCTGATCAAAGAAAACCTTCAAAATTCTAATGAAGCTCCGGCCCAAAAAATGGTAGCAGAAAAAAGGGTAGAACTAGCTAAGAAGAGGATAGAATTAGCTGAAGAACGAGTTCATCAAGCCATTATGGAATATAAGGCATCTTCTGCCTTCGACAATGAGATGAGGGAAGTCAGGGTGAAAAGTTACAAGATGGGCTTCAACGATTGCTTGGAAAAAAATTTGAAGCTCTACCTAGACCTTGATGTCTCCAAGGTAAATACGAATGACATGAATGAGGAGGATAGGGCAACACAACAAGCCGAAGATGTCCGTCTTGTTAATTAGATTGTTGAAGTCCTAGTTGCGGCTGACCCTGAACTGATTTTCGAAATCTTTGAGCAACTTGAAGATCAGTCATGATGCTTTCAATATAAATGTAGCTTTTCCTATTGCTCTTTAGATTTCTTCCATATAGCCAAAGACTCAAAGTATGAAATGTAACAAAACTTTTTGGATATGAATGAAATTCTTGTTCTCTTCACATATGATGCTTTCAATATATGCTTGAAGAATCTCTAAGTATGAGTTGTAAGGGTTGTGGACCATGATGTATAATAACTTTGATGACGTCTTTTTCACTAAGTATTTACCTTTTGACAAGAAGACCAAGTAATGGGGTAAAGCATCTTCGATGGGGCCAATGCTATTTCTACCAGACAATTGAGTCAGTTAATTAGACTCTTTCTTTGTCAGATATACCAAATGAGTCAATGAGCTAGATTAAACTTTTTATTTGTCGAGTGTGAATCAGTGGTTTAGATTGATTCTTAACTTGTCGGACATATCGACTGGGTCGGTTGATTAGGCCAATTTGTACTTATCGGATATATTGATTAAGCTGGCTGATTAGATTAACTCTCTGTACTTGTTAGATATACTGATTAAGCTGGTTGATTAGGCTAACTCTCTGTACTTGTCGGATATACCGATTGGGTCGGCTGATTAGGCTGACTCGGGATTATGTAGAAGAGAGTATCCAAAAGAAAAGTTTTATTGATAGTACATGCGAAGATTTTCTACATTCCATAATCGAGCCATTTGGTAACTATCCAAGCTTTCAATTCGATAACAACCGGGACGTATCACTTCAACTACCCGGTAAGGCCCTTTCTAGTTAGAAAAAAGTTTTTTCTATTCTATGGGTATGGACACCTCAGACCTTCATAATACTAAATCTCTGGTAGATCCGCGGGGTTGTCGTTAAAACACCGTGGCTATCAGTTTAAAATCCGACTTCTTAAAACATTTAAAAATGCGTAGCAAGAGGAGTCGGGTCGAATCCACAGAAAAGGCAATGTTTAGGATTTGAAATCTTTTTGATCTTGTAAAAAAAAAATTATTTGAAGTCGAAAAGTATAAAAAAATTAAAATTCCAGGAAAAGTAAACTTGGCACTAGGATCTATTATTTAGATCCTAGCATCTACGTGCAGACAAGACGAAAGACATGAGTAAAAAAAATATTGCATTGATTGAAATTTAATATTTAGATACAATGCAAAAAAAAATTAAATTAACAAAATAAGCAACAAAAATAAGAACAGATCGGCGCATCCTCGTCGGGAAGATAGCTCCTTCCTTCGTACTCCGTGGAGCGAACTGGGCTTCCTCTGCGTCTTCTTCTTTGGATCCTGATCTCAGAGAGAGAGAAGGCTGGAAGATGGTGTAGGGACACGCTCTCTTTTGAGAAACCTCACTCCCAAAAGCCAACCCGTAACCCAAGCAATACCCTTTACCCTGTACCTTGTCTTTTCTCCGGGATCCCTTTATCTTGCACAATGGGGTTCATTTTATAATTGATCGGAGAGGGGAGCTCATTGCACACTAGCGATGTGGGACAAAAGGAGTATCGTGACCGCTGTTGCTGCTCCGTGGAACGAGCTGGATGTTAGCCACCATCATCGGAGTAGAACCCGCCGTGCTCATCGCCCGTAGACTGCAGCGTGAGGCCCGCAAAGCCCGTGCCCATGGCGAAGAACGCTCGTTCCCGTGGACTGCTCGCCTGGATCACGCCGTGACCGTGGATTGCTCGCCTGGATCACGCCGTGACCGTGGAGAAGCTCGGCAACGTGCGTGGAGGCTCGGCAACGCGCGTGGAGGAGCTCGGCAGCGTGGACTTGCCCGTGGAGGCTCGGCAACGTGGACTTGCCCGTGGAGGCTTGGCAACGTGGACTTCCCCATGGAGGCTTGGCAACGTGGACTTCCCCATGGAGTGCTCGTGAACACCACCGTGGAGAAGCTCGGCAACGTCACCGCCCTGCAGCGCCCGTGGAAATTGCTTGGCAACGCCACCGTGGAGCTCCTCCTCCGGCCGTGCGTGGAGCAGGTGGCTGCCGTGGAGGGCGTGGCCGTGCGTGGAGCAGGTGGCCGCCGTGGAGGAGGTGGGTGGCCTCCTCTCATTTGCCGTCGAAAAACACCGCCACCGACCGTCAAAGTATCGCCGGAGCTTCTCCTCCGGCCAGGGACACCGCCGGCGTGCTTCCCGACAAATTTCGGCGCCTCTGGAGGGCCGTGGTCCACGGCCTATTCCGTGGACCGGCAGCCATGGCAGCCATGGCTGCCGGTGAACCAAATGCAAAATAAAAAAAAACAAGGACGGGCTGCTCCAAAAACCGTGCAGCATCAAAATATGTGCAAAAATCTTAGAAAATTCATAACTTCTTCATTTCAAACCTGATTTAAGTACCGTTTGTGTCGTTGGATTTCATAAATCAAGCTCTACCTATTGGTGGATTTCAATCTTATTAATTTTATCAATTCCATGATCATTAATTATTATTATTAAATATTTTATTAATCATTTAAATGGGTGTGTGGTGTTTTGACTTGAAATCTATTTGTCATGAACGTACTCTAATTTCACACTTTTCAAATATATTTTTAAAATAATTAGTTTTGCAAGAAAGTCCAAATTAATTATGAAATTAGGTTATTAAAAGAATGTTAGCACCAATAATTAACTAAAATACTTAAAATAATCGTGTAAATCCAAGATTTATCAATCTCCAGGTCAGAAGACTCTGGCTTTAACTTGAGAGTTGTAGTATTTGGCAATTCTCTGTTGGTATATGGCCATTTTCATGTGAGCTCGAAGCCTTGTACCTTCCAATATGTCTAAGTCAGCTCTTCGTTGTTCAGAGTTTTCCAGTTTTGTAAAATGATCAATTCGCAA
Source organism: Areca catechu (assembly GCA_021397845.1). NCBI lineage: Eukaryota > Viridiplantae > Streptophyta > Magnoliopsida > Arecales > Arecaceae > Areca > Areca catechu. The sequence goes on from CM038047.1 coordinate 42,671,527, forward strand.
AGATTGCAAGGTAACCTCCACTGGTATTACAGTCTCAGTATCAAATGTTAGATTGAATGGTGACTTTCTAGTGGCAGTCCGGGAGTCATCCAAAATGTCCAAAGAACTGAGTTCAATTCTTCAATCCATAGTCCATTCGCCTCATTCAGCCTAGTCTTGATGCCATATAGAATCATTCGATTGGTCACTTCGGCTTTATCGTTTGATTGAGGATGCCCGACGGAGGTTAGCTTGTGAAGAATGTGATATTGGATGTAAAAATCTTTAAATCTTTGATTATCGAACTGCCTTCCATTGTCGGTAATAATTATATAAGAGATTCTGAACTGGAAGATTATGTGATTCCTGACAAAGTTCTCAATTTTTCTTTCAGTTATGTGGGCTAAAGGTTCATCTTCGATCCACTTAGTGAAGTAGTCAATGGCCATGATAAAAAAATTTCACTGACCGAAAGCTGGAGGGAATGGGCCAAGAATGTCCATTCTCTATTGGACAAATGGCCATGGAGCTTTTAGTTGAGTCAACTGATTCGTAGGGCACTGTTGAATATTGAAATATCTTTGGCATTGATCATACTTTCTGATGAAGTCAGGGGTATCTTTTTAGATGGTCAGCCAATAGTATCCTTGGCGTATAATTTTATAAGCCAGGGATCTGCCACCCAGGTGATCGCCGCATATACCTTAGTGTACTTCCTTTAGGATGTAATTAGCATCTGTTGGTCCTAAGCATTTAGCAAAGGTTATGTGAAAAATCTTTTATAGAGAGATCCTTCTAGGATGACATATTGTGAAGCCATCCAATATATCCATTTAGCTTCGATGGCATTTTCTAGCAATGTTCCAAATATTGGATGATTTGATCCATCCAACAAGGTTCTTGTTCTATTGGATATAACCCCCGGGCCTTCTTTGTTATACTGGGAGCTTCTAAGTACTCGATAAATGTCCGACTAAGAAAATCAAAAGTTATGGTAGCTAGTCTAGGGGGGACATCAGCTCGAGAATTCTCTGATCGCGGGACATGGGATATCTCAAAGAAATCCAGTCGGGCGACAAAATTCTGTACCTTTTAAAAGTATTTTATCATGGTGGCATCCTAGGCTTCAAACTCCTCTTTCACTTGGTTTACCATTAACTGGGAATCTAAGAAGACCTTTAACTTCTAGATTCCTAATTCTTTGGAAATATTAAGTTCGCCCAGCCTCATACTCTGCTTGATTATTTGATTGATGCTTGGAAAGAGAAGTGAAGAGCGTATTCGATGACATCTCCTTCAGGGTTAGTCAGTATTAATCCGGCTCCATAATCGACAAAATTGGATGCCCCATCTACGTGAAGTATTCATGTAGAATCTAAGTTCTCATCAACCTTTTCTCGCTCATCGACTATTCGATATCTGTCTTCACTCCAGGTGCATTCAGCAATAAAATCAGCTAGCACCTGTGCCTTCATCACCGATCTTGGATGATATGTTATGTCAAACTTGCCTAGCTTGACAGCCCACTTAGCTATCCTTCTCGATGTATTCGAGCATCGTAGGATAGCCTTTAATGGCTAATCCATCAGTACTATGATCGAGCAGGTCTTAAAATAAGGTCTCAAGCACTTTGCCACAATTATCAATGAGTAGATGAGCTTCTGCACCTTTAGATATCTTACTTCGATGTCATGTAATACCTTGCTAGTATAATAGATTGGCTTATGGATGTTGTTAGAGTCTCTCCTGACTAGCATCGAGCTAACAACTTTGTCTAACACGGAGAGATATAGATACAAAGTTTCTCCTTCTTGGGGCTTCAAGAGTAGAGGTGGATTAATCAGGTACCTCTTTAACTTCTTGAATGCTCGTTGACAACTCTCTGACCGCCCGAAGCCATTGGCTTGACGTAGAGCTTTGAAAAATGAGAGGCGCCTTCCAGCCAATTAAAAAATGAATCGGCTCAATGAGGCAATATGCTCGGTAAGTGTTGCACTTCCTTCTTGTTAGATGGGTGCCTCATATTTAGGATTGCCCGAATTTTCTTTGAGTTAGCTTCTATCCCTCGATTAGTAACAAGGAATCCTAGGAATTTCCCTGATATCACTTCGAAGATGCACTTGGTCAGATTCAATTTCATCCGATGGCATCGTAATATGCTAAAGGCCTCTTCTAGGTCCTTGATGTGATCGGTCATTTGGAGACTCTTCACAATCATGCCGTCGACATAGGCTTCCATATTTTTTCCGAGCTACTTCTCAAAGATCTTGTTGACTAGCCTCTGGTATGTTGCTCCAGTATTTTTAAGCCGAATGGCATTACCTTGTAGCAGTATAGCCCCTTCTCAATTATGAAGGCCATCTTTTTCTCGTCTTCCGGGTCCATTTAGATCTGGTTGTAGCTTGAAAAGGTATTCATGAAGCTCAGGAATTTGTGTCCCATAGTGGCATCAACCAGCTGATCTATCTTTAGTAAAGAAAAACTATCCTTTGGAAATGTTCTATTAAGATCAGTATAATCAATGCAAATCCTCCATTTATTGTTAGCTTTCTTCACCATAACTATGTTGGCTAACCCATTCGGATAGTGTACCTTCCTTATGAACCCAGCATCAATAAGCTTGCTTACTTCTTCATCGATCAGCTTCTATCTTTTGGGGGTGAAGTTTCTTTTCTTCTGCTGAACAGGTTCTGGGTTTACCTTCAATTGGTGAGTGATAATTTTCGATAAAATTCCTGGCATATCAGTGGCTGACCATGCAAAAACATCAGTGTTGCCATGTAAAAAACTAAATAGTTTTGTTCACATTTCTTCATCCAGCATTCTCCTGATCTACATAATTTTTGTCGGATCTTCATCTCTTAGTGGTATAGAGATGGTCTTTTCCACGGGTTCACCACATCCTTCCCCCTTATCCCTTTTGTCTAGCTGCTTTACTGTTATTTGGCCGATTCACTGCTTGTCTTGAATTATCAAACATTGCCGGGCTACTCTCTGATCTTCTTTCATTTCTCCGATCCCATTTCTAGTCGGGAATTGTACTAAGTGCCGGTAGGTCGACACAATGGCATGAAACCTATTCAAAGCTGGTCATCCCAATATCGTGTTATATGCAGAGGATGTCTGAACAACCATAAAGTTGATGGGAAGAGTTTTTTGGAGGGATTCCATATCGATGGTCACTAGAAGTGTTATTTCTCCTTCCACTTCGACTGGGTTTCTCCCAAATCTTGTTAGGGGTGTTGGGGTTCTTTGCAATTTATCTTTAGATAGGTTCATTCGGACAAATACATCATAGAGTAATACCTTGGTTGAACTTCCATTATCCATCAAAATTCTTCTTATATCATAGTTTGCAATGATAGCAAAAACGACTACAGGGTCATCGTGGGGTTTTTGAATTCCCCGCAAGTCATCGTCAAAGAAGCTGATTACATTGCTACTTCTACATCTCTTCAGAGCATCTTCCTACATTTCTTCCCTTCTCCAATCCGATTAGTGGTGCAACATACTAACCATCCCATTCAAGGGCCATTGGTTGGGGAGCTCCATTTCTTCTGCATCTTTCTTGGGGCATCGACTTTGGCTCAGTATTCTTGATTACAGACATACTTTCTCAGATATCTATGCTTGATCAGGTCTTCTATCTCATCCTTAAACTGGATACATTCTTCAATAGTATGCCCATGGTCACGGTGGAATCGATAATATTTATTTTTATTTCTTGTTGTGGATGGTGCTCGCATCGGTCGAGGTCTTTATAAAAAAGTTTTCCTTCTCTATCTCCATCAGAATCTTTTTCCTTGGTAGGGACAAGGGGTGTAGGTATCAAATTTACTAACTAAGGTCTTTGGCTTCGGACAGCATCGTCAAGCAGCAATATCATTATTGTTGGCGAGTTTGAAATCTCCATTCTTTTGGTTCTTCTTCTTGGAGATGGATCTTCCTTCAGCCTGTCATCGGCTGGCAGCTTGTTCTTCAGCTAGTGCATACTTTTGTGCACGCGCCAATAGTTTCGAATATCTGGTAGGAAATTTCTTATCCAGAGAAAAGATAAATCCGGATGATAGGAGTCCTTTTTTCATTATGAACATAGTCACATGTTCATTGAGGTCCGGGATCTCAATAGTGGCAGAATTAAAATGAGCTACATAGTCCCTCAAATTTTCACCCTCATTTTGTTGTATAAGAAAGAGATTATTTTAATTGTGTGGCATCTTTCTGCATGTCCTGAAATGAGATACAAATAGATTTTTCAATTGATTAAAAGAATGGATTGCACATGTTCATTGAGGTCCGGGATCTCAATAGTGGCAGAATTAAAACGAGCTACATAGTCCCTCAAATTTTCACCCTCATTTTGTTGTAGAAGAAAGAGATTATTTTAATTGTGTAGCATCTTTCTGCATGTCTTGAAATGAGACACAAATAGATTTTTCAATTGATTAAAAGAATGGATTGTACCTGGTTGGAGGCTAGAGTACCACATTCGAGCGGCTTTCTTCAAGGTGGCTGGGAAAGCCAAGTAATGTAGGGCATCGGACACCCCCTAAATTATCATATAGACCTTAAAACTATCAAATGATCAAGAGAGTCAGTAGTACCAGCATAAGGTTCCAACTAGAAAATCTTGAAATGGTGTGGAATCACTTCCTCCATGATCCTTCTAGAGAATAGAGGTCGTGACTCATAAGCCACCACTTCCTTATTCCTCCGTTGCTCATCAAGCTTCGCAATCTGCATCTCCAACTTTCAAAACTTTCTTTTGTAATCATTGTGTTGTCGAGTTCCATCATCTCGTTGGGTGTTTCCTGGGATGGAATCCTTTGAAGATCTTGATGGAGATCTCATCTGTTTCCTCTTGAATCAGCTTTCTCCATGCCCTCGGTATCAAGAGTCTTACTGTCTAAACGATCGACGTTCCCAAGAAGGTTGATATTGAGGATATCGGGTTGGTTCTTGATGCTGGCTCTCTTTCTCTAGAGATCGCCGACTAATCCTGGATGCGGCCGAACAATGTTGCCTGCTGATGGCTGCTTCTTGAAGATTCTACACGATAGTAATCAAGGTTTCCATCCAATTCAAGAGGGCATCAATATGATGCTGCCCCACATTCAACGTGGGGGATGCAATATTATTCTCTACTAGTTAGTTGGGCAAGTTATTCCTTTTGGATGGTTGACAGCCCTTGCTAGTTGAGGCGTTCTGTGCCATTTCTTTCACCATCTTTTCTTTTGAGATTCTCCTTTCCAAGAGGGATAGTTAATATAATTTACTCCCCTACTTGGCGTACCAATCTATTGACGCTAAGCCCCACGAACCAGGTTGTAGCCTCCAAACTACTAGATGTTCGCTCCGGGACCTTACAAAAAAGATCTCGAACCGGAAGTTTTCTGATGGGAACACTCTGATGCCTAAGTTAGTAGGGCTCAAACAACAGATGGAGAATCAAAACATAAGCAAAATGGAAAGGGTGGATAGCACTTAGCTTCGTTTAGCTTCGGAAGTCTTCTCTTACCTTTTTTTGGTAGGCATTAATCTTAACAAAAATCGGTTAAGATAAACTTTTGGTAACTAATTATTGTTAGGATAATTTTTGGTGGTTTATCTTAACAGATAGCAGTTGTCATCAGTCCGACCGGCCCAATCAAGTCCAGTGCTTGTGGATCCGTCCTGTTTATCATAACAGGTCCTTTGGATATAATGAAGCTGGTGCAAGATTTGTTATAACAGATCATGAAGGAAGAGTTCCCGTGGCTGTTACTTGAAGGGTCCTTGCTGCTTTTATTGCTAAAGTTGAAATCGGAGGTGCGTGGGGGGGATTTAAAGTAGTCGTTCTGCATTTGAGATATAAGTGGTTGATCCTGGAGGGAGACTCTGCTATAGAAGTTCCATAGATTCAGAGGGGCCAACAAAGTTCCTACTCGAATTATACTTTTAGAGAGGCTAATGCGGTAGCTAATTGGCTTGCAGCATGGAAGAAAGATTTTAGTTTCGATTTGTTCTCCTTTCTTCCGCCGGATCTCGCTTGGCATACTCTTAAATATTTTTTTATATGTTGTACCTTTCATTTGTTCTGCCTTGGCTTGTGGCCGGGCCGGCCTTGTAGCAATCAAGCTACCGGCGGGTGACGTCCAAAACCAAAATTTATCCGACCCACTCAGCACCCTTAGGAATAAATACCGGAAGACTACGGACCCCACCTGATCATCACACGTGTTGGGTTGTGGATGCCCCATTATATTCTTTTCACAGTGTGATCCCTCACACCCGATACTTCCCCCCCACCAAGAAGTTTAAAGAGTTAGGGACAGACCGCCGTGCCGGACAAGCGGCAACGATCCAATTCCAAAGCAGCGGAAATCGCCAAATGGACGCCCAAAAGGAGGATTCCCTCCTCATATCCTTCTCCTCGCCACCTTAATTCACATGTTTGTACTTGGCGGACATGAGACAAGGCTTTGGAATTGCCGGCCAACTTTTGGAGTCCATCCACATGGAGCCCTTCCTTAATTGTTGTCACACCATATAATATTCTCCTCCATCCTTGTTGCTACGTTCTCCTCCTTTCCATTGCCAGCACCTTGACTTCATTGCCTTGTGTTTCTAGTGCGCTCTTTGAATCTTGGATCGGATTTTTCCGGTGGAGAAGATCGATGAACACCGGGCACCACCGGAACTTTAAGTTGCCGAAGAACTCGAGGAAGGAGAAAGATGAGGATTTGCTTCTCTTTCGCGAGATGTTCAAACGCGAGAAAGAGAGAACTATGAGCCTTCTCCAGCCAGTATCCGATGAGTTCGAGCCTGGCCATGGTGAGATATCCCTTGACATAAAAATTTTGCTGATATATATATATATATATATATATGTAAGATGTGCATGTATATTGTCCTGATGTTGTTGTTCTTACTGAAAGAAGCTCATGATTTACTTTTGAAAAATTACAAAGGAAATGAATGGTACTTGCAAGAGATGTGATAATTTTCTAATTAAGTTTAATTAATTACAAATATCAGCTAGTTTGATGAGGGAATGCTAATTGTTTGGCCACAGGAAGTTATCCGCTCTACAGAATCTCATCCAGCGAAAAGAACGACTACGATTGGTAATGAACAAAATTTTATTGCATAACATTAAAAAAAAAAAAAAGAAAAAGAACTTGGATGTATATAATTCTCTTGTTCCTGACAATCTTTATGAATTATAGATTGCACCTATCTAGATTTTTGGAGTTTATAAATGTTAATTAATACACTTGCAATTAATTTATCTATATCTTCTATTGCAGGCTAAAAACACCACCAGCGACGCCTTGTTTCCATCCCTTGAAATGGAAGCCAATGGCCCTGACGTGGTTGTTCAGAAGGAACTCCCAGTCCTCCGCTCTTTCAAGCCTTCAAGGGTATAACTCTCTCTCTCTCTCTCTCTCTCTCTCTCTCTCTCTCTCTCTCTCTCTCTCTGAGTGTGTGTGCACGCATGCGTGCATTTTTACCTGGTTGTATGTCCAGTTTGTGGTCACACTAGGTACCTGTAAACCGAGTCCCGAGTATTTATTATCTATTCTAATTAAAGAAAGTATTAATTTCTCCATTATGTATAACTAAATGTAGTTTCTTACTAGTAGTTCCAACAAAGTGCAAATAAGAATATGCAAGTGAAGAAAATTTTGAAAATAAGAAGGTAATGGTTGTGTGATACGAGAAACAAAATTGATAATATTTTCCTAGCTCAAAAGAGCTGACCAACATAAGACCAGTTGCCAATTTATAATTTTATAGTTAATTACCAGTTTGATGCAAATACAGAGAGAATTAATTAAAGGGGAGAAGAACTCCAGTGTCGATCATTTATATCTTAGAGAATCCATGTAAGAAACTACACAACAAGCACTTCGCCTAAGTACAATCTCATCATTAAAGGGAAACAAAATGCGTGAAATGGTACGGCACATATGAAATATGTTTTCCCTTTTTTAGATAACACAAACCCAGTTACTACGAACCATATGAATGGCTGCTAGTTTGAATTCCAACCCAGATGGAAACATTTCTTCAGCAATATATAATACAAGCTTTGCCTCTCCAATTTGCACCTAAATCATCACCATTCTAAACCACAATTTATTTTCAGTTTTCAGGCCAATCGGTACTGGAACCGAAACACGTGCAAAGACCAAAATCCCCCAGCGGCTCTAAATCTTCCTCCTCTTCCCCGTCGGTGACTCCGAGTACAAGATCCAATTCTTCATCAGACAAAACCACCTCGAAAGGAGCTCCAATTCCCACCGACAGACCGAACAAATTCATCTATAATTCTAATAAGAGATCGAACCAACCAACAGTCACTCCAAGACCTATTAATGAGCGCCCTGCTAATTCTACGATCACTCCAAGGAAAAGTTTAGACACCAAGCCTCGAGGCAGAGGCGTTTCTCCTCTAGCGACGTCGACCGTACCTACAACAACAGTCCCCGGATTCTCCAATGAGACACCTCCAAATCTAATAACGACAGCATCAGCAATTCCAGGTAGAGCATCATCGGCCACCAGGGGGCGGCCCAGGAATCCTGCATTGGGGTCAGCAGAGCCAAAGCTGGAGAATGGAAAGACCAGAAGGCAGTCATGCTCGCCGAGCGTGTCGAGGGGTATAAGGAAAGCTGATATTGGATCGGACGGTGCGCAGAATTCAATGGTGAAAGGAAGGACTCGAGCTGTAAGTAGGACTTACGTTGTCGGGAGCCAAATGGTGGAGAAGGTGATGAACGCAAGGAAAGGAGCGAGCGGAGATGAGAAGGACCCAAATCCAAAGCGCGAGACTCGGAGCAGGGAGGGGTCCGGGTATGGCAGCAGGATGATGTCAAGAGCTTCGCTCGACAATATGGCGCTCATGCACATGGTATGTATGATGTAATGTCTTTAATTTACTTCACAGTCTCAGATCAAGCTTCCAAAAAGCTATGCTCGCTGCTAATATAAAAGGACATCAAGTTATGGATTCCTTATTTAGAATAAGGTATCTTAGTTGAATTCAAGATATGTAGATCTCAAGTAAAGACATCGATCGTTGCTTCAAATTTTATGTTGTGTTTTTGTTTTGCTCATTAATTGATTAGCATGTTTTGTTATTTATTTATTATTATTATTTTTTTTTTTCAAAATGGGTAATATATGTATTTTCTAGGTAAATTTGAAAGAACATACATTCCTTGTGTAAGAATCATCCACTTGTGCAATTATTCTGATAATACAAATTTTCTAAATGATAAATCCTTCTATCGTTCATGGTGTATTTGCATGATTGCATACTAATTAACCTCATAATTATATTGCAAAGATTTATGTTGAATAATTTATTGATCCCCAAATTTGTCGATTTCATTGTTATTCTCAAAAAAAAAAAAAAAAAGTAATTCATTACATTTTTATCATTGGATAATCATGTCAACTAGTGGACATTGATGTGAGGGCGATAAATAGTGTTTGGAAGTGAAGCTCTTTTTATTATGTAATTCAAATCAAGGTTTCAAAAATAAAATACCACTCAAATTTTAATAATGATTTCTTTTAAAAAAAATTACCAAGGAGATACATTATAGTACCGCACTAGATTTGGTACATTGCAGAGCTTGTTTACTTATCTGATTTAGGTTTGCTAGTGAGAACCAACCCAATTGTGTGACTGTCCACAAAAATATCAGTACAGCAGTTGTGTAGGATAATCGAGATTTGCAACTTTTTATCAAATCTATTTGCTCCTCGATGCTTAATTTCTTATGTCACCATGTTCTGCGTCAAGCCAACCAACTATTAGCATTAGTTTGGACTGAAACTTTTCCTTTCGATCTTGATTGTCTTATTAGAACAGATGCTAGTGGCATATTCTTCACTTAAATGTAGTGATATTTCATTCCCTGTTACCAAAAAAAAAAAAAAAAAATCTGGATTTGCAATTTGGGCTCAGGCTGTTTTAAGTAAATGGCCGAACAAAATCCAAGCTTAACCAATAAAATATCCAACTCAAATCCAACACTACCCAATAAGTAACCTGTCTATCCAAACATAAAGCCGAATTGACTCCAAAATTTTCAACCTAAATATTATTTATGTTGACTGCGACACCATCTTAGATGAGGCTTTGTCAAGGATGTTCTTCGAGGATTTAAGTTGGGGCTTGGAACCTGATATTATAGAATGCACATCAGGTTTAATTGGATTGGGTCAAAGTTGATATCCTACTATAAACCACCAGGTTGGGTTTGTGCTGCACCGTGTTGCTTCAGGCTGCAACCTGATCCTAATCTAACTTGAAACCAGTTTAGGATTTGTTAACAAAGTTCAAACCTAAGTACATGTTGGCCCAACCCAACAATATTGTGGGTTAAGTTTTAGTTAACCAGCCCATATTGCATCCCAATGGCGCACGCACGCACGCACAGGGAGGGAGAGAGAGAGGCTTCATGAGCACAATATGGATTGGTTAACCCCTAAAATGTGCTTGATTAATTAATGGAACCATGAGTTTGGATCGTAGGTGGAACATTACTAAACTTCAGTAAGGCTCCAAAACTGTCATGATCATAGTATCAACTTAATCTATGTAAGTATATATGGCTAAGTTTTTTGGTTTTCCTTTTCACTCTAAAGGCTAAAATTCCAAGTGCAGTACTTACATCTAACTTCTACTAATGCCTTTTCAGGAGGTCGGGAAAAACCCAAGTGATTTTGCTCAACAAAACATACAGCATGCGAAGAACTCGGTACCAGCATGGAGTAGTTTGAGTATGGAGTCAAGCCCTCGTACCCCTACTGGAGAAGAAGTTAGAACATTTAGAGGTCAAATGAACTCTCAAAGCAAGAGCCTTCTTAAAATAACGGATAGTAGGAGCAAATGGAGATTATGTTAGAAAGCTCACGGACTTTCGTATCTTTATTAGTATAATGTTAGAAAGCTCATGGACCTTTGCCCTGTCGCAGAGTAATTAAAATTTAATTAGTTTGAAATATGAACCAAACTAATCATCACTACTACTATTTATTATAATGAAATAACTAGGCAAACTAATTAAATGTTGAATTATTTTGCTATTATCTACTCATGCGAGTACTTTGGCATATGCCATGCACATGGCTAAATCTGTAAGATAAGTATTTGATGAATGGTTGTGCTCTTGTGCATGGACAAGAGAGACAGAGAGAGTCACGCCCCGGTCCGATGCCCGAGTCAGGTGTACGATAGATGGCTGCATCTTCTTAGGCTGCAATTCGAATAGACATACGAGGTTTATCTTTCTAACCATAACCAGACAGTGGTAGAAAACAAACTCACTATTTATTTATTTATTTCTAGAGTTTTTTATCAAAATTAACTAGTAAGCGAAATTTAACTAAAATCCAAGATATAGTGTAAGCAAAGTTTAACTAAAATTTAAGATAAAACGTAAACCAAGAAACTAACATCTTAATCCTAGTTCCTCACTAACTGGTTTCAATACCCAAATGACCTTCTACATTTATAACAAAAATACAAGAGATAAGGAGTGAGCTTTACAAGATCAGTAAGTTTTCATAACCTCTAATATATGCATAAATTTTTCAATAACAATTCATGATCATAAGCAAATAAGACATAACAAAATAAACAACACCATCATGCTAATATGCACATTTAATTACTATAATTTTCAAATAAACACAACCATGGATGGCTAACCATTTCTACTTTATTCTTTTAGTCCCTTTGACAATGGCCATAATCGGTCCGTGGCTATCCCAAAAGAGACTAGATCCTGGCTACACATATCATCTGTTGCCACCTAGACCGCCGTGGCTTGTAGCTCTTAAGCGGCGTCGATTGGTGGCCCTCTCACCCGACTCCCTACGTGCATACCCAGTCCTGTAAAACAAAAAGAGACCCGGGCCAGAGATCCCGGTGGGGCACTTCGACGGTCAAGTCAGTGGACGATCAAGGGGAATAGATCCTTAAAGGTAGACCCCAAAGTGGTTCCCACTCTCAGAGGTCTCCAAAAGGCAATGAAGTGGGAGTTAGAGTCAAAAAGAAGGGCTTGAGCAATGGAGGCGGTAGCCGTTTCACTCTCCTGTAGAGGTTCGATGTGCCTTGGCTATGTTCTGTGCCTTATTGAATTGCTCGCTCCTTCTCGCTTACCTTGACTGGAAGCCCCCTTTTGGTTTCTTATAGACGAGTGGCCCCTCTCTTGGGGTGCCGAGCTCTAGCTTGACCTTCTCTACGCCCCCACTTTGGGCGAGGCGTAGGCCTGCCCTCCTCCCCCCTGAGGGGGAGGTCTATCACTGACAGTGATCGTGGAGTCTGGAGGAGTACGCATCCCTCTCATGGCGGGTATAGGAGGACGTCGTGGGTCCTAACACTCCGATTGGACTTTGCCTTTCTCTGTCATCGTCCTTCCATATTTGGGGAGACGTGGCAAAGAACCAATCTGGAAGCAGATGCTACAGGGTCTCAATCTCTTGGCAAAATCTTCCTCTTATGGGTGGTGCAGGTGGTGGGTGAAGGGGCGCAGCACACCGAGCGGAGTGCCCTTCTCCAAGTGGTGTTGACAGTGAGCCGAGGGGCTTGGTGCTCCGGCGGGCTGGTCCTCCGCAGGTGCCATGCTCTGACGAAACGCCATTCTGCAAGGGCCACAATCGGCGTGCCATGGGGGGTGCCACTTCTTTAGAGGTTCCAGGCGGCATGCCGCCATCTCTCAGGTGTGTCAGCCTCTCTACGCCGTGCCAGGGTTCTAGCGAAGGTGGTGGGGCCACTCATCGATGCTCCCCATCCATTTGTCTTAAGGCTACTTATGGGAAAGGCTGCATTATGAGAATTTCATACCTGACCTCGAAGAAGAGGTTGACTTTGACTGGGGGTCGATCTCAAGCGAGGGAGCTTGACCTTGACCGAGACTCAATCTCGGATGAGGCACTTCGATGAAGGGGCTCGAAGAATGAGGGCACAACCTCAGTTGAGGCTCGACCGCGGGGGAGCCACTTCGATCGAAGGGCTCGAAAAGCGAGGCACGACCTCGGGCAACGCTCAACCACGGGGAAGCCACTTCGATCGAGGGACTCAAGAAGTGAGGCACGACCTCGATCGAGGCTCGATTGCAGGGGAGCCACTCCGATCGAGGGGCTCGAGAAGCGAGGCACAGCCTTGACCGAGGCTCGACCATGGGAGAGACACTCCGATCGAGGGGCTCGAGAAGCAAGGCACGACCTCGGTCGAGGCTCGACCGTAAGGGAGCCACTCCGGTCGAGGGGCTCAAGAAGTGAGGTACAACCTCAATCGAGGCTCGACCACGAGGAAGCCACTTCGACCTAGGGGCTCAAAAAGTGAGGCACGACCTCGATAGGCTCGACTATGGGAGAGCCACTCTGGTCGAGGGGCTCGAGAAGCAAGGCATGACCTCAGTCGAGGCTCGACTACAAGGGAGCCACTCCGGTCGAGGGGCTCGAGAAGCAAGGGACAACCTCAACTAAGGCTCGACCGCGGGGGAGCTACTCCAACCAAGGGGCTCGAGAAGCGAGGCATGACCTTGATGAGGCTTGACTATGGGGGAGCCATTCTGATCGAGGTGCTCTTCAGAGGCTGCATCAAGTGGTGGCATCTGCCATCATGGCTGCCAGTTAGAGTTGAGAGGGACTCCACGTCAGCGATCCCACCATATCAATTGCCCCCCACTCTCAAGTCTCGATGCGACGTGACGCTCGGGATGAAGGGAGTTATGGTGATGCTGACATGGAAAGGACAAATATCCAGTGCCATTAAATGCCACCATTGCCATTGATTCGTGGATCGTGCCCCAAAGCCAATGTGGAGATGCCATGTCAGCGGATCAAACGAAGAGTGATGATTGATGCCAGGCCCGATGCGGTCTTCAATGAATCAAGACACCATCCTCAGCCGATCTTAACACGTGACGCATATCTGATGGTGAGAGGACTGAAAGGATGCACGGATGCTGTCAGGCCATTTTTGAAAAGAAAGAAAACTTTTTCCAAACTATCTCTTTCGAACTTTCACCCTTGTAAGAGAACCAGGGCCTTTTCTTTCCCCGTCTGACCCTTTTCTTCAAGGCATCTAGGTTAATTTTTCTCTTCCCTGTCCTCTTCTTCATTTTTGGCTCAAACTGAGGGAGTCTCATCTTAGAGTCTCTAGGCTTCCTTTCCTCCACTTTCCATCTTTTTTGCTTAGGATGAGTCCTTTCGACTGGCGTCACTTCCCTTCCAACAACCCTAATGAGGTAGGGCCCTCTCGATTGAGGACCCCATCTTCTGATAAAGAGGATGAGGTACCTCTTAGGGTTCGTAGGAATCTCCGACCGATGGGGATAGTCATAGATGGACCTAGGACACCCCCTCCTACTCTTACTTCTTCCGCTTCTCTTGTTCCTTCTACTGCTCCAACCCATTCCGTCCCTTCCAGTACGATCAGTCCTTTGGCATTCCTTCGATGATGACCAGAGAGGACCTCTCTCGACTCTGGGATACATACAAAATTCTGGACTCCATTCGGCTTTCAATTCTGGGACCAGGAGAATGGGTCACCTCTAGTGGCCCAGGTCGGATTGCCCTGTATAAGGACTTCTTCCTCGGGGCCCTCCGTCTACCTTTTCATCCTTTTTTCCTTTCTTTTCTTAGCAATTTTTGCCTAGTTCTAGCCTAGCTCGCCCTAAATGCTGTTAGGGTTATCTCCTGTTTCATCATCCTTTGCCATTTTCATGAGATCGTTGCCCGTTTTTTTCTTTTCAGGGCATTCTTCATCCTGAAACGCCACCCGTCTGATGATGGATGGTGGTTCGTGGCCCCCCGCCCTTGGGCCATCAAATTTGAACTTTCTTCCTCGATCGAAGGGATCGACTGGGTCTGGTGTGACCGGGATCGATCCTCGAACCACAACTCCCAAGTGGAGGCTGCAGAGCAGGAGGTGTACGACCAACTCGTCACCTCCCAGATTCCTTCCCTCCAAGATCTATTGGCTAAGCAGAACCTGTTTGATGCTAGGGTCAGTCCGATTCGATCCCTAGATGAGCCTCATAAGCCATATTTTCTTCTCTGCCCAGATCCTCCACGACCCTGAAACTGACCTATCTTTCTTCCTTTTCTGCAGGCATGAAATTC
Organism: Areca catechu; assembly: GCA_021397845.1. Classification (NCBI taxonomy): domain Eukaryota; kingdom Viridiplantae; phylum Streptophyta; class Magnoliopsida; order Arecales; family Arecaceae; genus Areca; species Areca catechu. The sequence goes on from CM038047.1 coordinate 42,686,638, forward strand.
TTATTGGACCGATATTGAAGATGTCCCGAAGAGGAGCGCGTCTCCTGGGTCCAGGGAGGATCCAGCAAAAAGGGCCCACGAAGAAGTCGGCGAGGGCCCAAGGCCGCTCCACCATCCGGCCAAGAGGGAAGGGCAGCCAGGCCGGCCTCCACATTGCTCGGGCTACAAGCCCAGCCCCCGGCCCGTGAACTTGATGCGACCATGTGGGCTAGGCCCGTGGTCCCTGCTGTAGTTAGAGCCCCGGAAGTAATTGAAGTGGAGGCCGAGGTAGGAGCGGGGGAAAGGCCACCTCCACCATGACTGGTGATGGGAGTCGCGGGCCCACCCCCAATGGCCGAGATGCCCTCATCATCGCCTCCCCCGGGTCTGGTGATAGCATCGGTTCCATCAGCCCTTGGGGTGCGCCGGATCTCCATCACAGTGTCGTCGAATGCGGTGGTCACCTAGGATCCCGTGTTGGTAGAGAAAATGATGGACTTCGGCATCCAGTCGCGTGACCGCCGTGAGAGGGGTGGTAAGGTATTGTCGGCGGCCATCACCGGTGTTCTCCCCTAGCTCTTCATGGTAAGTTTCTTCCTTCGTCACTTCCTCTTTTCATTGCTAGTTGGATCACTCCTGCTGATACTTTTGTTGATGCAGATCGCCACCAATATGATCCTGATCAGGGACTACTGCACCTAGTGGACCAAGTGGGAGGCCCAATAGAAGGTACAAATAGAGGTGTTAGGGGTAGAGGCCAAGACATAGATGGAGAGGGTCAAGGTTCTGGAGGAGCGAACCAGGACCCTCCGTACTGAGGTAGCCGATGCAAAATAGGTGGCGGCTGGAGCTGAGAGGCGGGCCAAGGACCTGGAGGCATCCTTGATCGCTGAGAGGTAGAAGGCCACCCATCAGGCGGAGGAGTCCGTCGTGGAGGTGGCACATTTAGAGGGGAGGTCCTAGACTCTCCAAACCGGTGCTAGCACAGGCGGTGTTGGTGGAGGAGAAAGCAACCACAGCGGTGGCACTGATGGAGGCCGCCAAGAAAGATGCTACGGAGGCGGTGCTGAGGTTCAAGGCCTCGGCGAAGCTCGTGGAAGAGGTCCAGGAAGCAGTCGTGGACTCCTTCACATAGGGGGTCTATAAGTCAAAGGTGGTGCTGGCCTTCCCTGGACTCGATCTGGAGGGCATCATCATCCCGGCGGCCCCAGGTGCAAGTTCTAAGGAGACGGGGGCCCCAGTTGAAGCGGTCGAAGTGGCTTCCATCACTATCGAGTCGACTGCTCCACCGATGGAGAGCCAGGGAGATGTTGGTGAAGTCCCTTGTCATCCCGGGAAGGAGCTTGTGACGTCGCCATGACCTCTCCGCTCCTCTCCTCTTTTTTTGACTCCTGTACTTAGGATATTTTTTTTTTAGGGACCACCTGGCTTGTCGAGGATCCCTTTTCCTATATAGAAAATTACTTTTCTTAATGAAAGTTTTGTTTTCTTTAGTAAGTTGTCTACTTTCTTTTCTTTCTTCATCTTTTCTTCATCTTTTTTTTGTATTGCAGAGGCATGAATCTTCGTTGTGACCCCCCATCCAAAGGCTTCCTAGGCTTTGATCCTTCCTGGTGACCCCCTAGAGATAGCCAGTGACTGAAGGGAACTTAGGATCTTCGTGAATTACCTTCACTGTACTGAGAGGCTCACCGGAGGCTTCTAGAGCTTTGGGTTTCCTTCTTCTGCCCAATTCAAAGTCTAGTAGGTTGCTGAAAGAGCCTCAAGAGTCCTGCTAGGACTAGTTGCCTATCTTGAGGTCTCCAAGGTTCTAGCTCCACCTGCCTAATCCATGCGTTGGCTAATGGCCAGAGAGACCTTGGAGATTATGAGTGTTACCCCTACTGTACTAGGATACTGTTGAGTTGGAATGTAGGGCCTATGGAATTTTGAACTTGCCATTGCTGGTTTAGGAGCTCGGCTAGTAGAGTACAGGGCTTCCAGAGTGTCTCAGCTTGCCGTCGTCAAACTGAGAGCCCGACGAGGTAAGTGCAGGACTTCTGGAGTGTCCCAACTTTCCAACACCGAACTGAGAGTTTGACAGATTGAGTACGGGACTTCTGAAGTGTTTCAGCTTGCTGTCATCGAACTGAGAGCCAGATGAGGTGAGTGCAGGTCTTTTGGAATGTCCTGGCTTATCGTCGCCAAACTAAGAGCCTGACGAAATGAGTGCGGGGCTTCTAGAGTGTCCTAGCTTGCCATCGCCAAACTGAGAGCTCGACGAGTTGAGTGGGGGGCTTCAAGAGTTTCCTGGCTTGCAGCTGCTGAACTGAGAGCTCGATGAGTTGAGTGCAGGGCTTCAAGAGTTTCCCAACTTTTAAGAGCGGGGCTTCAGGAGTTTTCCAGCTTTTTGAGTGCAAGGCTTCAAGAGTTTCCTGGCTTTTTGAGTGTGGGACTTCAGGAGTTTCTCGACTTTTTGAGTGCAAGGCTTCAGGAGTTTTTGACTTTCTATTATCGAACTCAAAGTCCGATAGGCGAAGTCTTGCGTAGGTGAAGACAAGGTTACACCAAAAAGGGACTTTTTATTAGTGAAAGGAAATCTTACTTTATTGGTAGTACATCCTCAGGTTGCTAGCATTCTAAATTCATGGGAATTGGATGCCATCTAATCTGGCAAGGTAGTAAGCTCCATGGGGAAGGACCTCGACTATCCTATAAGGGCTTTCCTAGTTGGGACAGAGCTTGACACACTCTCTAGACTGCTAAACTTCTGTCCGTCGCAGAACCAGGTCGCCCAAGCGGAAGGCCTTTGGCCTTACATGGGAATTGTAATACCAGGCCACTCGTTGTCTATAGGCTACCATGCGAAGCTGGGCCCTATCCCTTGTCTCTTCCAGGAGGTCCAAGTTGAGCAGGAGGTGGGCCAGATTCTTAGCTTCATCATATTGCTCTATCCGTAGTGTGGGTAGACCCAGCCCCACTGGGATCATAGCTTTAGTGCCGAAGACAAGATTAAAGGGCATCTTAGCTATCACCATCCTGGGCATGGTGTGGTAGGCTCAAAGAATGCTGGGAAGTTCCTCGATCCACTAGCCCTTGGCCTGGTCTAGCCTGGTTCGGAGTCCTTGAAGGATAGTTTGATTGGTCACCTTGGCCTCCCCATTGGTCTGGGAGTGAGCCACCGAGGTGAAACAATGGTGAATGTCAAGGTCGATGCAGAATTCTTCAAATGCTTGGTTGTTGAACTGTTATCCGTTGTTTGTGATGATGGAGTGAGAAAGTCTAAAACAGCAAATGATCAACTTCCAAAAGAAGGATCTGACCTTAGCTTTAGTGATTCATGCCAATGGCTCGGCCTCGACTCACTTGGTGAAATAGTCAATGGCCACAATCAGATATCTCCTCTGTCCGGACATGGAAGGAAAGGGATCCAAGATATCCATCTCCCACTGAGCGAACGACCATGGAGCAGAAAGCTGAGAAAGTTACACGGTCGGTTGATGCTGTATGTAGGCATGTCGTTGACAGCGATCACATTTCTTTATGAAGTCAGCTGCATCTTCTCTCATGGTCTCCCAGGAATATTCTTGGTGGAGGGCTTTGTATACTAGTGTCCTGCCCCCACATGGTTCCTACAGAGACCTTCATGTATCTCCTGGAGCACAAAGGCCACCTTTGAGGGTCTCAAACATTTTAGAAGCGGGTAGGAATGGGACCTTCAGTAGAGTTGTCTATCCATCATCACAAAGTGTGTGACCTTCTTCTTGAGGAGGTCGATCTTTGCTCGGTCATCGGGCAAGGTGCCATTGGTGATGTACTTAATGTAGCAGTCCTTCCAGCTTAGGTTCAGGAGTGACTTGCTGGACATGGCTAGGCACTTCATAATTGGGAGCCTACAGGTATTCGATGTAGGTATGCCCCAATGATGAATCCGACAAGGTTGCCAATCTGGAGAGGGAATCGGCATGGGTGTTTTCCCCACGAGGGATGTGGGAGATGTTGAAGCACTGAAAATCTGTTGTACTTGAGTATACTCACTCCAGGTACTTCATCATCTGAGGGTCTCGGGCTTTAAACTCTCCGGTGACCTAACTAGCTACCAGTTGTGAGTCAGTAAATACTCTCAGGCTAGACACACCCAGCTTGCAGGACACCCTCAACCCTATGAGGAGTGCTTCATATTTGACTTGGTTGTTGGTAGCTTTGAATAGGAAGCGCAATGCGCACTTGGCCATGACTCCATAATGATTGGCAAGGATGAGGCCGGCCCCACTTTCTCCTACATTGGATGCACCATCCACATGAAGGACCCAGACCATCTTGTCGAGCGATGACTCCACTTGGTGCTCCGGGAAAACTTCCTCTGGCTCTTTACTCATACCGGTGCATTCGATCAGGAAGTCGGCCAGCACCTGTGCCTTTTGGGATGGCCTCGAATGGTAGGTGATGTTGAATTCATTGAGCTTCAATGCCTATTTGGCTAGATGCTCAAACATATCCGGGCAGCTGAGTTGGCCCTTAGTGGCTGGTCGATTAGGACTGCGATCAGGTGCGCTTGGAAGTATGGCCTGAGATGTTGAACAGACATAATGAGTATAAAAATAAGTTTTTTAGAATGGGTGTACCTGATCTTCGCATCTCGGAGGAGCTTGCTTGCATAGTACATCGGCTTTTGAACTCCGTTTCCGTCCATACGGACATGCACCGAATTGACAGTCCCTGGGGAGACCGCTAGGTACAAGAGGAGTTCTTTTCCATTCTCTGGCCTGGAGAGCAATGGTGGCGATGCCAGAAAGTTTTTCAGCTCCTCGAAGGCTTCTCGGCATTCCTTCATCCAGGCAAGTCGTGTACCTTGCATAGTGCCTTGAAGAAAAGCAGGCAGCGGTTAGCAGAGTGTGAAATGAACTGACTTAGGGCTATGATCAGATCGGTCTGGCACTGGACCTGCTTCTTTGAGGTAGGATGCTCCATGTCGATGATCGCTTGGACCTTCTCTGGGTTGGCTTTAATTTCCCTCTAAGTAACCATGAAGCCTAAACACTTCCTGGTTGCCATGTTGAAGGCGTACTTAGCTGGGATCAGTTTCATCTGATGAAGGTGGAGGTTGTGGAAAGCTTCTGCTAGATCCGCAACATGGTTCGACTTTGATTTACTCATAATGAACATGTCATCCACATAAATTTGCATGTTGCAGCCAATTTGATCTTTGAAGACCTTATTGACCAAATGCTGGTACGTGGCTCCAGCGTTCTTCAGATCAAACAGTATCATTCTGTAGCAGTATGTTCCACGATCTGTGATGAAGGCAGTGTTGGAAATTGTGTTCCAAAATTAATCATCTAGGCTGTAGACGGTTGTGCTGCATTGTATTTTGTTTATAAATTTTTTTAATAAATAAAAGTTATTTATTTTGGCTGTTCATCATATTTACATTTTTCTAAAATGAACTCTTATATGATGGAGTCCTTAGAACTACATTGTTTGATATAGAGAGGATATATCAAGTAGTTCTTAAACTGGTTCATAACCAAATGATACATTGTTATAGGATGATGATGTATCAAGTGTAGGTTGTCGTATGTCACATTTGTTGGTTGTCCTCTTAACCAAGGAGTGTGGAGACACTGGAGTGATATGCAAGTGAAATGTATGACATTTCACTAAACGTGACCATCTACGGAACTCCTTTCTGTCAAAGGGTTGCTCGCAAAGGGATATGGATATATGTGTCCCTCAGACCTAAGATCACCATAGCAACTTGCAAGCAACTCATTGTGCTTTGGTACGGGACTACCTGGATTTCTAATCCAGTGATGGAAGGTTTCTGGGTGCAGTCAAGTACTTGTGGAGCGGTGATGGATCAAGATGGAATTGACCTCTCCAAATAGTTTGGAGTGAATAACTTACTATGTCTTAATTTAGCAAAACCTTGGCCAGGATAGTTCTTGTGAGGAGTCATAGAACTTATGAGGTTGAGATATGATCTGGATAAACCAAATTAAGGTTGGCAGTCGAACCCTAGGTCATCCTGAGCATTATGAGGTCAAAGGGATGAATTATGCAGAAACCATATGCCAGAGGTTCTTGTGAGGTACTTTGCATCTTTGACCAATCCGGACATTGGGTATCATTGCTAGATGAGAACTTTGACTGGTACTGGAAATGTTCCAGTGCTATCGGCTTAGTGTTCGAACCTATAGTGTTACACACCATAGAGTATTTCTATCTGATCTTAAGGATAATCGATGATTGAGAATCGTTTGCCATCGCTGGAAGTTAATATGATTGACTTTGTTCCAAATATCGATACTTGAAATTTTACAGGTGTCGACACTTGGTGAAGTATCGATACTTGGCAATTTTCATGAGTCGACACTTCCTGTGACGAGTAGAATTTTGGAAAGATTTTTTGGAGGATTTTGGGGCAAGTTTTGACCTGGTTTGAATTTCAAATTCAAACCAGTTTTGGCTCCAAGGTTATATGGTATGATAGTCATACTTACCTCTTTGGGTTGGACCCATTTGGTATGACCTTGATCCTCTCCCCCATTATCTCCTCTCATCTCTCCTCCTACTTTCTCCCTCTCCCTGCTGCCCCTACAAATGAACGTCATTTCTGTGGCTGCAATAGATTTTTAAGAAAAACTTTGAGAGAGGAAGATAGAGAAGGGTTATGAGAGGTTTTGGGATTGGGTATGAGAAACTTAGCATTCAAGCTAGGTCTTGGGAAAAGAGTCTTTTGGGAAAGGGTTCCTGCTCTCCTCCTAGTCTTCCCGGAAGAAGAAGATCGGTCCAAGGATCCCGAAGAGCTAGCACTCCGATGGAGTTGATCAGAGTCGAGCCCAGGTATGGATTTCCTGTGGAAGCTAGACATGTGTGTGGCTCAAGCACCCACCTCCTTCCACAGCTTCTCTTAGTATAAACGTATGATACTTTTATATTTGTGTTCCTCTCTTGCTTTGATGTTATGTTGCATGCTAGGTCATTATGCTAGATCCTGTTGTCGGCAGATCGGTAGATCGTTTAGATCTATTTACTAAGCCTTCCATTGTGCATGCTTTAAAATTATTTTAAAATGCATTCCTTCTGTCCTATTTTTCTGCATATTGTATGCTCGGTGTTGGTGCTTTCACCTTCAATGGTATCAGAGCAATAGGTTCCTTTTTATAGTATAATAATTCTAGCATGCTAATAACATCACTTCTTAAGTACTTGGATTGAGTGCTTCACCATGGCCATCTGGTCATAGGAGAGAAGTAGGGCTGCAAGACCCTCTCTTCCCATTCAATGAGATCTCCTATGGCATGTAGGGATGCCGATGTGATTGACTCTTGAAAAGAAAAATAAGAAGCAAGAAAATGTAGATTAAAAATATTTTAATCTAATGAAATGATCATAAAACAACTTTATATAAGATCTAAGAGTTTTTATTGATCGGTTTTGATTGAATGTTTGGAGAAACATTGGATTTGAAGTCATTGTTTTTTCACTGTCTCAGGCTGTGAGTCGACACTTGGCCTTGCAAGTGTCAACTCATGTATATTTTTGCCTGAGAACTGGGTTCTATTTTTTCTTTGTGACAGGCTAAAGTGATGACACTTGACCAGGAAGTGTTGACAAAGGCCAAGTGTCGACTCATGTATATTTTTGCCTGAGAACTGGGTTCTATTTTTTCTTTGTGACAGGCTAAAGTGATGACACTTGACCAGGAAGTGTTGACACTTGACTAGAAAGTGTCGACACTTGGGCTCGTGAGTCGACACTTAGGCTCGTGAGTCGACACTTGAGCATGTGCCAAAAAATCTGAAGTTCTGTTTTCTACATGTCTCAGGCCTTGAGTCGATCCAGGTGTCGACACTTGCTCCTGGTGAGTCGACACTTGGGATGAAATTACTAAAAAATAGTGAATTCAAATTTTGAAAATTTTATAAAATTGTTTTACATGATAAATTAAAATTGTTTTAACTTATTTTAAACTATTGAACTTAATTGAGAATTAAGAATGACTCAGAACTCTAGGAATATGATTCAAAGATTTTAAGTCATTTCAATAAGCCTTAAGGGTCATGGGTTAGCTTCTATTAGGTCCTTAATTGGGTGAGACCTAAGTTTAGATATATTGGACAAGTTAGAAAACTAATATAATCAAATGTCAAGTTAGGATTTCTTCTCTAGATCTATCTAATAGTTAGATCGATTAGTTCATAATCTAAATGGACCTAATTTGTGGTTCAGTGAAAAGTCTGAGTTTTTATGCTAGTCTAATCAAGTCTGATGAACCGATTAGTGCCGAGGTAAGTTTGGCATTGTGATCATGGTTCTTTGGGCTACCTCATACCTGGCCAACCCTGTTGGTGTCTAAGGCAAGATGGTTCATGGCCGAACCCAACCCATGATCTCACTTACCTGGCCAATATGGTTGATCAGGATTGATTGGATAGCTCATTGACTCGTGTTAACCTTTGTCACCCAAGGTTATTCAGTCTTGACTGAATTTAGATGTCCATGGATCATTTATTATGAGTAACCCTCCTAGATTACTGATTTGGTCAGTGGGAGGTTGATCCATGTCTTCTCATCTCTTCATCTGTCACATTATTTAAAAACCCTCTAAATTATTAGGTCCTTAAAAGGACAAAGTTATAGGGATAACCGAGTCCTAGCCTCCCATTAAGTGGGATAGTAATATGTCCAGTAGTTTGGTGTTCATCGGTAGATCCAAAGATCGGGTGTTCATCGGGCTATTAGAATTGCTGTTCCTAATATGATGGCTCAGTGCGACTCTCTTAATGGTGGTTAGGTGGGCCAGCCAAAGTTGGGCTTGACTATTCGTTAGTTAGAAGCATTGAATTTTGTCATGTTAATGGTTGGACCTAACCGGGACCTTCAATAAAAGGCCCAAAGGTCGATTGAAGTGCTCATTGGAGCAAAACCCAATTACTAGAGGTTACTTGGAGAAGTAATCGGTTAAAGAACCTACCTTTAGACATGCATGGGTATGCCAGCCAAAGTCGGGCTCATGTGTTGTCTATTAGTACCCACTAGAGAATTAAAGTAATTCCTCGGATTGGAGGTAGAGGCTATCAGTCTGAGCAAAATAATGGAAGGGACCTTTAGACTAAAGTCCATATCTTCAGGTTAATAATTCATATATACTAATTAGCTTTGATTTTCCTTTCAGATGTCTTCCAACCTGTCACTCCGGTCTCTTCTCGACAATGAGAAGCTAAGTGGACCCAACTTCGATAGCTGGTATCGAAGGCTGAGGATTGTCCTAGAGCATGAATGGATCCTGTATGTGATATCAGATTCGATCCCTGAGATTCCTACTGCCAATGCTCGGGGTTCGATCAGAGACACTTATCAGAAGTGGCTTTCTGATAGAACCACTGTCTGATGCATCATGTTGGCTGCAATGAATGACGAGTTCAGTCGCAAGTTCGAGGAAGCCTAGTCAGAAGAAATCCTTCAAAGGTTGAAGGAGTCTTTTGGAACACCAGACGATGTTGAGAGGTACAGGATCTCCTATACTATCTACCACGCGCAGATGCGTGATGGGGCCTCGGTCACTGATCATGTATTGTACATGATCGAGATAATTGAGCACCTAGGCAAGCTCGGCTGTCCCTTGCATGAACAGCTTGAAAAAGATGCGATACTGAATTCCCTCCCTTCTTCCTATCTAGATTTTCTCGATCATTACAGAATGAATAAGACTACAGTTAACTACCACGATCTGTTGGGGTTGCTGTAGACTTATGAGAAAGACTACCAATTGAATAAAGGGGTGGTGAATCTAGTGGGAGGATCTTTAAGAGGGCATCGTCCCTTTAAGAAAGGGAAGAAGAAAAATAAAAGGAAAATGGTGCTAAGTGCTTCTGGATCCAGTCAGGCCAAGAAAGTGAAGGCTGATCAGAGTTATGCAGAGTGCTTCTTTTGCAAGAAGCAAGGTCACTGGAAGAGGAACTGTCCTCTTTATATTGCATCCCTTGACCCGAATAGGTCCAAGAAGAGAAAGCTGCAAGATGGTCCTAGACAAGGTATTTATATGATAACACCTTCTAGTTTCTCTGTTTGCGATACTACTAACTGGGTATTGGATACAGGAAGTCCAATTCATATTTGCAATTCTTTGCAGGGACTTCAAGTTAGTAGAAGATTCGAGGATGGCGAAAGGTTCTTGAACGTGGAAAATGGAAGCCGAGTTCCAGTTCTGGCATTGGGAGTCCTTAAACTTGTTTTCAAGTCCTGTACTATCATTTTGAATGAATGTCATTTTTGTCCGTCTTTCATTTTGAATATCATTTTTGTAGGCTAATTGGCCATGTATGGTTTTGAACTATCAATAAAGAATGACATTTGTAAAATCATTTGGAATGATGCTGTAGTTTTGATTAGACAAATGCATGATGGCATATATATACTATCACGACCTGTTAGTGTAATGTACACGTCTAGCAAATGCCCTAGAATAGATAATGTCAGCGAAGCATACCTATGGCATTGTAGGCTAGGTCATATTAACAGAAATAGGATAAATAGGTTGAAAACCAAGGGTTTCCTCAATTTTAATGAAGATAGTTCACTTCCAACCTATGAGTCCTGTCTTCTTGGAAAAATGACTAAGTCACCTTTTACTGGAAAAGGTGAACGAGCCAAAGAAATTTTGAGTCTGGTACATACTGATGTATGCGGACCCATGAATGTTAGTACCAGGGATGGGTACATGTATTTCATTACATTTACAGACAACCTTTCGAGGTAGATTTTGTCTTCTTGATGAGACATAAATCTAAGTCGTTTGAAATGTTCAAACGATATCGTAGTGAAGTAGAAAAATAAACTAGAAAGTGTATCAAAACCCTTCAATCCGATCAAGGTGGTGAATACCTTTCCAGCGAGTTTCTGATATATCTTGAGGAGAATGGGATTCTCTCTCAGTGGACACCTCCAGGGACACCTCAGTTAAATGGAGTGTCTGAGAGGAGGAATCGAACATTGTTAGACATGGTTCAGTCCATGATGGGCTTTGCCTTTCTGCCACTATCCTTTTGGGGATATGCTCTAGAATCAGCCTATTACCTTCTGAATAGGGCTCCAAGTAAGTCCGTTAGTAAAACATTATATGAGATATGGACTGGACGTAAGCTAACACTATCATACCTTCGGGTCTGGGGGTGCCCGGCTTTGGAAACGGACAAACTTGGACCTAAGTCTGATCAGTGCCTATTTGTTGGGTATCTAAAAGAGTCTAAGGGATATTTCTTCTACTTAGCTGAGGAACAAAAGTTGTTCATCGGTCTTAAGACTATCTTTTTAGAAAATGAGTTCCTTGATGAAGGAACTGTAGCTACTAATATTGAACTTAGTGAAGTTCAACAAGTAGAGAACCGATATACTTAAGGGACAACATAGAACCGACTATGATTAGATCACATCCGAGCCCACTCAGGAACCATTAAGGAGATCCAGTAGAGTACCGAGCCGACCGGACAGATACTATGATTTCTTGGTCTAGGACTGTGATCCCATTGAACTCGATGAGAAGAATAAGGATCCGATCACCTATATGGATGCGATGCAGAGGTCCGACTCTAAGAAATGGCTAGAAGCCATGAAATCCGAAATGGAGTCCATGGAGATCAACAATGTATGGACATTGGTTGATGCACCTGAAGGGATAAAACCTATTGGGTGCAAATGAATTTTCAAAAGGAAAAAGGGCGCAGACGTGCAAGTGGAGACCTATAAAGCCCATCTGGTTGCCAAGGGGTATCATCAATGTTATGGTATTGACTATGATGAGACGTTCTCTCTTGTGGCAATGCTCAAATCCATTCGGATTATGCTTGCTTTAGCAACACACTTTGATTATAAAATCTGGCAAATAGATGTCCGAACAGCTTTCCTGAATGGTGAGCTAGAAGAAGAGGTGTATATGATACAACCTGAAGGGTTCACATTCACAGACGAGTCAAATGTGTGCAGACTTCAAAAGTCCATCTATGGATTGAAGCAAGCATCAAGGAGTTGGAACATGCGATTTGATAAGTGTATCAAGTCATATGGCTTTGTTAGGAATGGAGAAGAACCTTACATTTACAAATGGGCTAATGGTTCTGTGATTGTATTCCTTGTTCTATATGTGGATGACATTCTTTTAATCGAAAATAACATCCCAGCACTACAAGGAATAAAAGTCTGGTTATCATCTCAGTTCTCTATGAAGGACTTGGATGAAGCCTCTTATATACTGGGTATGAAGATATATAAAGATAGATTTAAGAGGCTTCTGGGTCTATCCCAATCTACATACATCGACACCATGCTAAAATGGTTCAGCATGAAAAATTTCAAGAAGGGATATCTACTAATAGGCACCGGAATTGATCTCTCCAAAAGAAATTGTACGACAACTCCTGAAGAGAGAGCGTATAAGTAGAATCCCATATGCTTCGATAGTGGATTCTATCATGTATGCCATGATATGTACTAGACCAGACATGGCATACTCACTAGGCCTAGTGAGCAGATACCAGTCTGACCCAGGTGAAGTTCATCGGAAAGTGATAAAGATCATCCTTAAGTATTTACGAAATACGAAGGACCAATGGCTAATTTATGGAGAATCTGACTTGAAACTTGTGGGGTATACTGAATTCAGTTTCTAGTCAGATAAGGATGATAATAAGAGTATGTTAGGATTTATCTTTACCTTAAATGGAGAAGTTGTTTGCTGGAAAAGTTCCAAGCAGCCTATTGTGGAGGACTCAGTTTGTGAAGCAGAGTACATTGCAGCATTAGATATAGCGAAGGAAGCTGTGTGGTTGCAAAAGTTCCTTGGCAAGCTGGGAGTGGCACCTTCCCTGGATGGTCCTATTCTGATGTATTGTGACAGCACTGGAGCCATTGCTCAAGCCAAAGAGCCAAAGTCTCATCACCGTACAAAGCATAATCTACGGTGCTATCACCTTGTACGAGAGATCGTGGAACGAGATGACATTAACCTTCAGAAGATCGATAGAAAGGAAAACCTGGCTGACTCCTTCACTAAAGCCATCAGACTTCAAGAGTTCGACAGTTGTAAAAGGAAAATGGGAATGAGATTCTGTATCGATTGCCTTTATTCCAAGTGGGAGTTGTTGAAAATTATATCCTAAAGCCAATCGTCTAGGCTGTAGACGGTTATGTTACCTTGTATTTTGTATATGAATTATTTTAATAAATAAAAGTTATTTATTTTGGCTGTTCATCATATTTACATTTTTTTGAAATGAACTCTTATATGATGAAGTTCTTAGAACTACATTGTTTGATATAGAGAGGATATATCAAGTATTTTTTAAACTAGTTCACAACCAAATGATACATTGTTATAGGACAACAATGTATCAAGTGTAAGTTGTTGTATGTCATATTTATTGATTGTCCTCTTAACCAAGGAGTGTGGAGATACTGGTATGGCATGCAAGTGAAATGTATGATATTTCACTGAACGTGACCATCTGTAGAGCTTCCTTCTGCCAAAGGGTTGCCTGTGAAGGGATATGGATATATGTGTCCCTCAGACCTGCGGTCACCATGGCAGCTTGCAAGCAACTCATTGTACTTTGGTGCCGGACTACCTGAATTTCTAATCTAGTGATGGAAGGTTTCTAGGTGTAGTCAAGTACTTGTGGAGCGGTGGTGGATCAAGATGGAATTGACCTCTCCAAATAGTTTGAAGTGAATGACTCACTATGTCTCAATTTAGCAAAATCTTGGCCAGGGTAGTTCTTGTGAGGAGTCACAGAAATTATGAGGTTGAGACATGATCTGGATAAACCAAATTAGGGTTGGCAGTCGAACCCTAGGTCATCTTGAGCATTATAAGGTCAAAGGGATGAATTATGCAGAAACCATATACCAGAGGTTCTCGTGAGGTGCTCTGCATCTTTGACCAATCCGGACATTGGGTATCATTGCTAGATGAGGACTTTGACTGGTACTAAAAATGTTCTAGTGCTACCAATTTAGTGTTCGAACCTATGGTATCACACACCATAGAGGATTTCTATCTGATCTTAAGGATAATCGATGATTGAGAATCGTTTGCCATCACCTGAAGTCAATATGATTGACTTTGTTCCAAGTGTCGATACTTGAAATTTTACAAGTGTCGACACTTGGTGAAGTGTCGACACTTGGTAATTTTCATGAGTCGACACTTTCTGTGATGAGTAGAATTCTGGAAAGAGTTTTTGGAGGATTTTGGGGCAAGTTTTGACCTGGTTTGAATTTTGAATTCAAACTAGTTTTGGCTCCAAGGTTATATGGTATGATAGTCATACTTACCTCTTTGGGTTGGACCCATTTGGTATGACCTTGATCCTCTCCCTCATTCTCTCCCCTCATCTCTCCTCCTTCCACTTTCTCCCTCTCCCTGCTGCCCCTACAAATGAACGTCATTTCTGTGGCTGCAATAGATTTTTGAGAAAAACTTTGAGAGAGGAAGATAGAGAAGGGTTGTGAGAAGTTTTGGGATTGGGTGTGAGAAACCTAGCATTCAAGCTAGGTCTTAGGAAGAGAGTCTTTTGGGAAAGGGTTCCTGCTCTCCTCCTAGTCTTCCCGGAAGAAGAAGATCGGCCCAAGGATCCCGAAGAGCTAGCACTCCGAGGGAGTTGATCATAGTCGAGTCGAGGTGTGGATTTCCTGTAGAGGCCAGACACGTGTATGGCTCGAGCACCGTCCTCCTTCCACAGCTTCTCTCAGTGTAAAGGTATGGTACTTTTATATTTGTGTTCCTCTCTTGCTTTGATGTTATGTTGCATGCTAGGTCATTATGCTAGATCCTGTTGCGGGCAGATCGGTAGATCGTTTAGATTTTTCTACCAAGCCTTCCACTGTGCATGCTTTGAAATTATTTTAAAATGTATTCTTTTTGTCCTGTTTTTCTGCATATTGTATGCTCGGTGTAGGTGCTTTCACCTTCAATGATATTAGAGCAATAGGTTCCTTTTTATAGTATAATAATTCTAGCATGCTAATAACATCACTTCTTAAGTACTTGGATTGAGTGCTTCACCTTGGCCATCCAGTCATAGGAGAGAAGTAGAGCTTCAAGACCCTCTCTTCTTCTACCGGATTGGATGGCACTTTGGATCAATGTTCAGCCGATGAGTTATGATGTCAGAAGGGCTTCCTGGCATGTCCACCATAGTCCAAGCGAACACATCCGCATTCGCCTAGAGGAAACTCAGCAGATGAGCCTTTTCATCTTCTGATAGCTAGTTTCCTATCTGTACCATTTTCAGAGGATCTGCACCAAGGGGATATGTCAGCAGTCGCTCAATCGGACCACCCTTGGTGTCCTGAATCCTTTGATCTAGCTCTTCAATGGCAGGGTCTTCTTCGATGTTTCTAGCACCGGGAACCGCCTGTAGGTAGTGCTGAACCAACTGGGGGGTACCCCGCATCTCACCCATGCTGTAAGGGGTTGGGAACTGAACTAGGAGCCGCCTTGTTGATATGACTGCATCAAGCAAATTGAGTTCGGGGTGGCCGAGAATCACACTATAGGTCGAGGAGAGCCTAACAACCGTGAAGGTCATCATGACCGTACTCTGCTGGGGTGGTGACCCAGCAGTGATTGGGAGAGTGATTTCCCCCTTATCCCCCACTAAATCTCTGGTAAAATCGACAAGGGAAGTGTGCACCAGCTTCAGCCATGTAGGAGACAAATTTATCTTGGAGAAGGCATCATGAAAAAGGATATCAGTTAAACTTCCATGATCGACCATGATGTGTTTTACAGGATTCTTCGCTATCATCATCTCAACGACAATGGCATCATTATTTACATTCTCCACCCCAGTTTTCCTTTTCCTCACAAAGGGGAGTACATTCTCAAACCCTTCCCCTGCCCTGGTCCTCTTCGTTGCCTTTATCCCTCAGGATATCATGCCCACCGGCTTCTCGGTATGTCGGTTATCAACAGCAGGGAGAGCTGCAAGTCCCTAAGGCTCTGTCAAAGCCTTCCCCCCATGAACTTCCTGAGGTAGTCCCTTCTTATTAGATCCTCGATCTCTCTCTTGAGATGGAGGCATTCCTCAATGTCATGGCCATGGTTGCGATGGAATTGACAGTACTTGGACTTGTCACGACCACCAAACGATCTCAACGGGGGAGGGCGGCATAGGTAGCACTTGCCCTCAATCTCCATGAGGATTTTGGACCTTGGGATGAGGAGAGGAGTATATCTTTCTTCCGGAATGTGAGCACTCTTCGACTTCAAGCCCATCCGAAGGTTCGGGGTTGACCCGGGCCTTCGCGTCATAAAGGCTTCTCCCTGGGACTACTTCAAGGGCCTCCCATCTAACTCTCTTCTGGTATAGTTTGCCTCCTCCGCATGGATGTACTTGTGGACTTAGAGGAGGAGCTCAGAATAGATCTTTAGTGGCTTCTTGTCCAGGGAGTAGGTTAGGCAGGAGGTTTTGAGCCCCCTCTTCAACGCCAACATGGCAACGGGCGCATCCAAGTTATAGATTTTCAGGGTGGCAACTTTGAAGTGGGACACGTAGTCCTGTAAGAACTCATGGTCTTGTTACCAAAAAGAGAAGAGGCTGTTGGCTTTTTGCGGTACCTTCCTGCAAGCATCGAAGTATACTATGAACCTTCTCTCCAACTATGTGAAGGAGTTGATACTTTCGGGCTCGAGATGGGTGTACCAAACTTGAGAAGCCTTCCGAAGAGTAACCAGGAAGGCAATGTAGAGGGGGGCATCAATCGCCCCCTGGACTTTCATGAGGGCCTTGTAGCTCTTTAGGTAGTCCAGGGGATCGGTGGTCTCATCATAGGGATCTACCTAAGGCATGTAGAACTGGCTGGGGATCGGTTCCTCTTGGATTTCTTGGGAGAAAGGGGGGCGGGCATCATAGCCCACTGGCTCGCATGGGGAGCCCTACATATTGGCGAACTGGCGAGACAGCTCGGCCAGTTTGCGCTTTTGTTCCTCCAGGCATCTCTTAGCCTGACACCTGATAGCCTCGTTGGTGGAACCTTCTACTAAGGTGTTGGAGAAGAAGGAGATAGTAGTTGGGGTAGATTGCACCAGGGGGTCTTGCCTTGATGGCGCTTGCGATGCCTAGCGATGGTGCGGTCGGAGATCGGAGATCAACTTTCTCGGTCGACCGACCCACTCCACTGCCTCTTTCCCAGGGTCCGAATGCTCCCTCGATGGTTAGATGTGGCTCGCAGGTGGGATGGCCTTCCTTGAAAGGAATGCAAACTACCACGAGGTCCGGCGGCTTGAGTCGTAGGGGTTCCTGGCTGCTGTTGAGTGGCCAAGGACCAGTGCTATTGATGTAGCTATCGCACTGCCACGGTCAAAGTCTGGACCTACTAGGCAAGTGCGACAAGCTGGAGGTCCACCGAAGGTAGCGGCGGTGGAGCGAGGTGCTCCCTTTCTAGACTGTGTAGGCTTCTGTGGGGAGGAGGATCCCCCACACGGTTGGTCGAGGCTTCCCGCACACACGTCACCACCATGTTATGGACAAAACTGCTCTTATGATGGGAGACTAGCCTAACCCGGGACCGCTCCCCTACCTGGTGTGCCAATCTATTACCGCCTAGACAGTCATGGCATGCAGCTCCTGCATGGCATCGATTGGTGGCCCTCCAGCCTGGCTCCTTACGTGTATACCCAATCTTGCAAAAGAAAAAAAGACCCAGGTTGGGGATCCCATGGGGGCACTCTAACGGTCAAGTCAATGGGAGATCAAGGGAAATAGATCCTCCAAGGTGGATTCCAAAGTGGTTCCCACTCTCAGAGATCTCCGAAAGGCAATGAAGTGGGAGTTAGAGTCAAGAAGGAGGGCTTGAGCAATGGAGGCGGTAGCTATTTCACTCTCCTGGAGAGGTCTGGTGTGCCATGGCTGTGTTCTGTGCCTTGTTGAATTGCTTGCCCCTTCTTACTTACCTTGATTGGAGGCCCCCTTTTGGTTTCTTATAGATGAGTGGCCCCTCTCTTGGGATGTCGAGCTCTAGCTTGACATTCTCTACGCCCCCCTTTTGGGCGAGGTGTAGGCCTACCCTCCTCCCCCTTAGGAGGGAAGGTCTGTCACTAACAGTGATCATAGAGTTTGGAGGAGTGCGCATCCCTCTCATGGCGGGTAAAGGAGGTATGCCATGGGTCCTGACACTCTGACTGGACTTAATCTCTCTATATCATTGTCCTTCCATGTTTGGAGAGACATGGTAGAGAACCGGTTTGGAGGCAGATGCTAGAGGGTCTGAATCTCCTGGCAAAATCTTTCTCTTCTAGGTGGTACAGGTGGTGGGTGAAGGGGTGCAATGCCCCGAGTGGAGTGCCCTTCCCTAGGTGGTGCCGATAATGGGCTGAGGGGCTTGGTGCTCCAGTGGGCTGGTCCTTCGCAGGTGGCGTGCTCTGACAAAACATCATTCCGCAAGGCCACAGTCGATGTGCCATAGCGGGGTGCCACTTTTTTAGAGGTTCTAGGCAGCGTGCCACTGTATCTCAGGCATGTCAGCCTCTCCACACCATGCAGGGTTCTGGCGAAGGTGGTGGTGCCACTCATCAATGCTTCCCGCTCGTCAGTCCTAAGGCTGCTTGTGGGAGAGGCCGCATTCTAAGAATTTCATACCTGATCCCGAAGAAGAGGTTGACTTTGACAGGGGATCGACCTCAAGTGAGGGAGCTTGACCTTGGCTAGGACTCGACCTCAGATGAGGTACTTCGATGAAGTGGCTTGAAGAAAGAGGGCGCGACCTCAGCCAAGGCTTGACTGTGGGGGAGCCACTCCGACCGAGGGGCTCGAGAAGTGAGGCACGACCTCGATCGAGGCTCAATCGCAGGGGAGCCACTCTGGTCGAGGGGCTCGAGAAGTGAGGCATAACCTCTACCGAGGCTCGACCATGAGAGAGCCACTCCAGTTGAGGGGCTTAAGAAGCGAGGCTCGACCGTGGGGGAAACACTCCGGCCAAGGGGCTTGAGAAGTGAGGCACGACCTCAGTCTAGGCTCGACCACGGGGGAGACACTCCAATCGAGGGGCTTGAGAAGCAAGGCATGACCTCGGCCAAGGCTCGATTATGGGAGAGACACTCTAGTCGACAGGCCCGAGAAGCGAGGCTCGACCTCAATCGAGGCTCGATCATGGAGGAGACACTCTGGCCGAGGGGCTCGAGAAGCGAGGCACGACCTTGATCGAGACTTGACCATGGGAGAGCCACTCTGGCCAAGGAGCTCGAGAAGCGAGGCACAACCTTGACCAAGGCTTGATCGTGGGGGAGCTACTTCGATCGGGGGGCTCGAGAAGTAAGGCATGACCTTGGCCGAGGCTCAACCGTAGGGGAGCCACTCCGGTCAAGGGGCTCGAAAAGTGAGGCACGACCTCGGTGAGGCTTGATTATGGGGGAGCCACTCCAGCCGAGGTGCTCTCCGGAGGCTACATCCAAGTGGTGGCTTTGCCAGCATGGCCGCCAATTAGAGCTAAGAGGGACTCCACATCAGCAGTCTTGCCATATCACATCCATTGGTCATGTACTAGTTATCGCCCCACTAGAGGTCTAGAAGGAATCTAGCTCTTATATCACACAAGGATATATGCATCCTCAGCATGCATTAGCGATCACTCCGCATGGCTAGGCCCAAAAAGAAACTGCTCTTAACTACATATATTGTCCATCAGTTATGTACCAATGATTACCTCACAGGAGGCCCAGAAGGAGTGTAGGTCCTAACTCGTATGATCATAGTCGGACTAGAGAGCGTCAACATCAAGAAACATAATAATTTATGCAATTCAATACAGCTCATTTTAAGCTATAAATGTTTAATATTTCATAACATTCATAACATAACATAACACATTTTAATTAAGCTTTTAATAGAATATGCTTAGCATATAATACTAGATGTCAAGATAACTTACCTGAAAGAATTTTATCAATATATTATCAATTCAAATCTTAACTCAATGCACTTCTACCAATAAGGAAGATAGAAACTCTGATAAAATTAATCATGTAATTTATTTTCTATTTAAAATAAACTAGCATAGAAAAAATGACTCTTAATCAAGTCTGAATCTTGATCTAAATCATTAAAAGATTTGATCCAGATTTTATTTTATTATTATTTATTTATTATTATATTTTTTTGTCCTATTCTTTCCTCTCTCTTTCTCCTCTTTCTCTCTAGTCTCTCCCCCTCCTCTTTCTCTCTCTCCTCTTTCTCTATTTCTCTCTCTCCTTAACCCTCTCCTCTCTCCCTCTTCTTTCTCTTTCCTCTTTCTCTCTCTTCTCTTTTCTCTTTCTTTGCTTTCTCTCTCCTTTTTTCTTTTCCTTTTTTTTTCTTTTCTTTTTCTTTTTCTCTTCCTCTTCTTCTTTCTTTCCCTATTTTCTTTTTCACTTGGCCCGAGTAGGCCTCCCATGGTTCTCGGAAACCATGGAAGGTGGTGAACCATGAGGAGATCCATCGAACTTGGCTAGACGAAGGGGGGTCGGGCGGCATGGTCACCGGTGTCCGTCCACCTTGAAGAGGTTGGAAGAAACCAAAAAAAACTTCTTCGATATTTTTTTCTAAGAAAGATCTAAGGAAAGGGGGGCTTACTGGCATCGACAATCTCATGATCGACCACCAAAGAGGAGGAAGACGATGTTTAGAGGCTTAATTTGTGCTTGCTTAGAGATGATGAAGGGAGGATTTAAAGACAAAAATGAAGAGGTTCCTTGCCATATGGGGAATACACTTGAACGATCGAGTCCTCCGACCAAATCCACCATGCCATTGGCCTTTTCCCTTCCAGCCATGGCGGTCCAATTGAATAATCCGACGAGCTTCTTGCTCGAATAAGCATAGGTTTCATCCCTTGTTCCAAATCTTTTTTCTCATTTTGAACTGAAGTCAACAAGCTTTGCTGACTTCAGCCCATGGTGGTTTAGTGGGCCAGGTTTTACATTCTCTCCTCCTAAAAAAAGCTTCAGTTCCAAAATTTAGCATACTTGATTCATGAAATAGCTGGGGGTACTTAGCTTGCATAGACTTTTCAAATTCTTAAGTAGCTTCTCACTCTGAATGGTTACTCCACTTTACTTTGATATAAGGAATTATATATCGTCTTAAGACCTGTTCCTGCCTGTCCATAATTTTCATTGGTTGCTCCTCATAGGATAAATCTTCTTTGAGATGAAGCGGTCCAAACTAGAGTACATGATTGGGATCAGGTACATATTTTCTTAGCATGGATACATGAAACATGTTATGAACTCCAGTAAGTCAAGGTGGTAAAGCAAGACAGTAAGCTACTACCCCAACCTTCTCCAAGATCTTAAAAGGTCCCATGATGTAGGACATCAGGAGCAGACCAGAATTTCAAGGTTCCAATTTCTAATTCATGTGTTGGGTAATCAATCATTTGTAAGTTGAGTCCATCAGGATAAATTGAGTCCTATAATCAAGTCTAATTTTTGAGTCCTGTAATAAAGTGAGCTGATTGTGTTCTAAGTCAATTGAAGTCCTTTTGTTTTGGTCCAATATGAGTCCTGTATTTTCCTTCAAGATAAGAACCAAGAGGAGAGTCATCAGACCAGAAGATTCACAAGGCCCTTCCCCAATCAGAACTGGATTCCATGCACCTGGACCCCTACTCAGGCCTCCCCAGTAGTGGTGCTCAAGTACCTGGGCCATTTCATGTCGCCAAGCCCATAAGAGAGCACCATAGTCCAAGCTTCAAGTGATGGGCACCCAAAGTCCACAAGATCTCATGAAGAAGTGGCACCCCAGATCCCTAGCCTTGGCACCTCAGTCTAAGGCCCATAGCAGTTGGCGCTCCTCCTACACCCATTCATGTTGGTGCCCCCTCCCAAGCTTTGACCCAGTCCAAGAAGGTTAGGCACCCCAAGGCTTTGACCAGGTCCAAGGAGATGTCTTCCAAGCCCAGCAAGGAGTCAAGTAGCCCAGCCCAAGAAAGAAGCTTGTTGTTGACCCAGCCCACCAGGTTTTCTTGGCCCTCAAGTCAGGATTTCTTGACCCTCAAGTCATGTAACCTGGGTGGATCTATAAATACCCACCCCCTCCCCTCTTGTGTGAATAATCTTTTTCATGAATACAAACTTCGAGAGTTATTTTGTCTAAGTGTTTTCCTCCAATTGGAGTGGGTTTGAAACCTGATCTTTTTTTTTCTTGTGTGTAAGCCCTAGCCCTCAACAAGCCCTTTCTTCCACTAAACCCTAGCCGCCCATAGCCCTATCTCGAAGCCCTAAGATGCCCTACCTTCTTCTAAGACCAAGGCCGCCCCTCCTCTTTCACTTCTTCCACCAAGCCGCCAACACCAATCCACTTCTACTCTTGGCCACCCCTCCCCTCTCTCTTCCAGGCATGCCCTGGCCTCCAGGCCACTAGGAGCTCCACCCCAGGCATCCTCTCCAGCAGCCAAGCACCCCTCTCCAAGCCAGGTACCCTCTTCTCCAAGCAGGCCACCGGCCATCCCAGCAGCCCTTCTATCACCCCACTCTCTCTTCTTTCAGTTTCATATTTTTTTATCATCTGTGAGCCTATCCTGTGACGTGTGCAGGATCCCTCAGGAGAAGCGACCCTTAGATGAGGTCCTCCTTGCCTCCGAATCGATCTAATAAAAAGCCAACGGATCCATGGGAAAGCAATTTTTTCATTCAGGCACCGATATGAGCGGAGCAAACCCTTCTACGGCTTCAAGATCGTCATTACTAGGTAACATTAACCCTTCCCATCTCTCTTTGTCTGATTTTTGAAGATTGAACATGCACCTAATAGGCCTTCTTAGTCCTAGGATCCTTTATTTGCTTTTTGTCTCTTTGATAGTTCCAGCATGTGGGTAGGATACTAACTGATACAGAATAACCCTAACCTAGTATTGCCTAGTTTCGAGAATCAAACCATAAAAAATATCTAAAAATATTTATTTAATTTAATCTAATTTTTTTCATGTTCATCCCTTGCATATCATCCTACATCATGTTAGAATTGCATCCCTCATCAATTTTGGTATCAGAGCCGGATTAGGATATGTTGTTGCATCATAATTTAGGTTTTCTACATCCTGAAATCTATGATAGTTGTATAAACATAGGGCTGTTTATCCATTAAAACAGTTTTTTCTCTGATTTTCATGGTAATTAATCTCTGTTTAATCCTCTATTTTCTATAATTTTTGTGGAATTTTTCTAATCTGAAAATAGGATAAAACCAGCTTGAGAAAACAATCCTAACAAAAATTTCTGAATGCTGAACCTGTCCTAGTAGTCTGGATATATGTATGATTTTCCATTAATTTCATACTGTTTTTCTCTGAAATTTGCATCACATCATCTCTGTTGGGTCCTCTATTTTTTCTGTATTTTTTTAAAAATTTTTACAAATAAAAAATATTAAAACTTGCATCCCAAAAAAAACCTTAATATAAAATTTCTGCAATTTCTGCATGTTTAATTTAGGTTAAACCTAACCAACATCCAAACCCCCCCAACCCAAGCCAATTTTGTTTGACCATCTAACCAACTTAAATTTAAGTTAGCCACCTCATAAAACCAAAAAATATATATATTTTTTATGTTTTTATGATTTTAGATTGCATTAGGGTTTCATCAAGTGTGCATCATCGCATTTAACCTGATCTAAGGGCACTTTACTCTATCATATCAGGGCAAGATTTCATCACCTGTCCTAGGTTCAAAACAACCACCTGCATACTAATCCAAGCCTAAATTAAAATTAACTAGAAACTTAATTGATTTAGGGACACCAACAGGTCAGGTCCGAGTCTAGTGGAAAAACTAATGCATTCAACCCTTCACTTATTACTGAAAACTGGTGTCTAAGGCTAGAGGTCTAGAGGCAAACATCCTAAGTGGACTGGTGGTTTTTAATTAAGACCCTGAGACAAGCAGGGAGAGCCTCCCACCATCCGACCTCTTACCTGGCTAGTGGAAGGATTAAGTATTGAGTTGGGTGTAAGTTGAGTTGACTCACTTGATTATAGCTCTAGGTCTAGCAAACCCTAGTACGATTAACTCGTGTGTGCTTGGTTGCATCATAACCCTTGTGTGTTTGAGTACATGACTGTTAGATTAGAAGCCCAATACCAATAGCCTCAACCCAACCCAACCTACTGTGACCATGGAGCCCAACCCTAGGAGAACCCCATACCATGACCCATACTTGGAGCCCAACTTTAGGAGAACCTCATACCATGACCCATACTTAGAGCCCAACCCTAGAAGAACCCCATACCATGACCCGTACTTGGAGCCCAACCCTAGGAGAACTCCATACCATGACCCATACTTGGAGCCCAACCCTAGGAGAACCCCACACCATGACCCATACTTAGAGCCTAACCCTAGGAGAGCCCCACATCCTGAACCAATCTGGGATCGTAGTGCAAGAAAACCCAATTATGACTTCATAGACCCGGATGAGAGAGCCACTAGGTACATTAAGTGAGAAGCACCTACATTTAGTGGTGACCTTCTTCTTGAGGATAATCTTGATTAGGAGAAGGTATGGATCAATATTTTGAGAGGGACCTAATGTCAGAAGAAAGGAAGTATAAGTTTGCCAAACTCAGGTTAGTTCGCTAGGCTAGAATCTATTGGGATAAGGTTGAAAGAATGACAAGAAATAGAAGAGAAGTCACCAAAACTACCTGGAGAGCCACGAAAAGCAAGCTTAGGAAAAAGTACCTACCAAGATCCTATGAACCCAGAACCTATGAATCCATATCCTATAAATCTAGATCCATAACTCGTAGATCTGAGCTCATGTCCTATGAGCCCAAGGAACCTATAACCCATAGATCAGAGCCCACATCCTATAAGCCCAAGGGACCCATGACCCTTAGTCGA
Organism: Areca catechu; assembly: GCA_021397845.1. Classification (NCBI taxonomy): domain Eukaryota; kingdom Viridiplantae; phylum Streptophyta; class Magnoliopsida; order Arecales; family Arecaceae; genus Areca; species Areca catechu. Next base: position 42,711,476 of record CM038047.1, read on the forward strand.
CCCGAACCCCATAGGATTAGGATCCCTAGATATGAGCCCAGAATTAGTCTACTTTCCCTTAGTCAATCCATCCCTACGACCCCTGAGTGCAAGTCAAGTATTAGTCAGGCACCCCTTAGTCGATCCACCCCTGCTATTCCAAACACTAGTCAATTTTTTCTTAGCCAATCCCCTCCTACCACCCCTTGGTTCACAAGGAAGACATTGAAGAGGAAGTGTATGAAGCTGATGTGAACTAAGTAGATGAGTATGAGGAAGAAGAAGAGGAGATACCTATATATGACCTAGAATTAGTTGATCCTGATCACACCCAAACTGAAGCTATAGTGGAAGAGCAGTTAGAGGAAGAGAATCCAGATCCTGCTACTAGAGCACCACCTGAGGAAACTTTAGAAAAGAACCCAATTATAGAACCTAGTCCTGAATTTCATGAGCCAGAAAAGTTTATTGAGGACTTGGCTTATTATCCCAGTACCCTCAGGATGAAGTCACTTTTTTGATCCCAATTAAAAATCTCTTCCCTGAAATTAGTGACCCATTCTTCTATAAGGCATACCCTGTAGGTATACCTCAACCTCATAAGGTTAACCTCATTAGTCTAGGACTAATCCTTGACACCCCTTCTTATATCCTACTTTATCCAATCAACCTCGAATCCTCTTACTTTCTACCCTACCAGACTAACCCTGAATCCACCTCTTATTTCTTGCCCTTTCCAGAAACTTCCAGCATTTCTAGGACCATTCGATTGCATTTTATAGAGGTAAGAATAATGCATATGTTCATTATGCATATTAGGTTTGCATCTTACTTCTGGCATACTCTATGGCATTTAGTAGGAGTACATGCACCATTCTAATCTGCATGTCATCCACCTGACCAAAGGACAAACCCACAGTTGTAGTTTAGGGTTTAGTCGAGTCTACATATCAATAAATATTGGTATGAGTCATTTGCCTGCATTAGGTGTTTTGTCTTCATGTCAATGGAGTTGTTGTGCATCGTTTGCACTGCATGATTAGAGATCAGCATGAGAAAATTAACCATAAGATTAATGTGAACAATAATCTTTATAAAAACATGGTTAATTTCCTAAAAGAGTCTAAGAGCTCTCTAGGAAAATATTGTGATGATTAGGCTACATACCCGTAAGCTGGATCCATCAAAGTGATAAAGAATGTTGGACCTAGTGCCTAAGTTGCCACCTAATTAGGCATTAAGCTCAACCTTCAATATCTCAGACTTAGTTGAGTATAGAGAGCCAGCAATGATACCTAGTAAGCCTATTGAGCCTGACCTTTTCTTTGAGAACGAACCCAACCCTGAGTGTCCACCAACAATTAGCTTGTGAGAGGAACAAGATTAACTGTATCTTGGATGACCAATCTATCAATACCCGGATCAAAGGCTACGATGTCACTTGGTTCATTGGCAAGGTCAACCGAGATCTGGAGGTTTCGTGGATCACTCGAGAGGATCTGCAATGCCTTAACCCAGACCCGCCAAAGCAGTACCAGAGCCAGATCGACCTTTACTCGATAGAGTCAAGTTCCTCCCACTCTGGGAGAATTGATGTAGGACATCAGGAGCAGACCAGAATTTTAAGGTTCCAATTTTTAATTCATGTGTTGGATAATCAGTCATTTGTAAGTTGAGTCCATCAGAATAAATTGAGTCTTATAATGAAGTCTAATTTGAGTCCTGTAATAAGGTGAGCCGATTGAGTTCGCTAAGTTAGTTGAAATCTCTTTGTTTTAGTCCAATATGAGTCTTGTATTTTCCTTCAAGACAAGAACCAAAAGGAGAGTCACCAGACCAGGAGATTCACCAAGCCCTTCCCCAATCAGAACTGGATTCCATGCACCTGGACTCCTACTCAGGCCTTCCCAGTAGTGGCACCCAAGTACTTGGGCCCTTTCATGCCTCCAAGCCCACAAGAGAGCACCCTAGTCCAAGCTTCAAGTGATGGCGCCCCAAGTCCATAAGATCTCATGAAGAAGTGGCACCCTAGATCCGTAGCCTTGGCACCCCAGTCTAAGGCCCATTGCAGTTGGCGCCCCTCCTAGGCCCACTTATGTTGGCACCCCCTCCCAAGCTTTGACCTAGTCCAAGAAGGTTAGGCACCCCAAGGTTTTGACTAGGTCCAAGGAGATGTCTTCCTAGCCCAGCAAGGAGTCAAGCAGCCCAGTCCAAGAAAGAAGCCTGTTGTTGACCCAGTCCACCAGGTTTTCTTGGTCCTCAAGTCAGGGTTTCTTGACCCTCAAGTCATGTAACCTGGGTGGACTATAAATACCCACCCCCTCCCCTCTTGTATAAATAATCTTTTTCATGAATACAAACTTTGAGAGTTATTTTGTCTAAGTGTTTTCCCCCAATTGGCATGGGCGTGGGACCTGAATCCTTTATTTTCTTGTGTGCAAGCCCTAGCCCTCAGCAAGACCTTTCTTCCACTAAACCCTAGCCACCCATAGCCCTATCCCAAAGCCCTAAGACACCCTACCTTCTTCTAAGACCAAGACTGCCCCACCTCTTTCACTTCTTCCACCAAGTCGCCAACACCAATCCACTTCTACTCTTGGCCGCCCCTCCCCTCTCTCTTCCAGGCATGCCCTGGCCTCTAGGATGCAAGGAGCTCCACCCCAGGCATCTTCTCCAGCAGCCAAGTGCCCCTCTCCAAGCCAGGCACCCTCTTCCCCAAGCAGGCCGCCAGCCATCCCAGCAGCCCTTCCATCACCCAACTCTCTTTTATCATCTATGAGCCAAGCCCGTGATGTGTGCAAGATCCCTCAGGAGAAGCAACCCTCAGATAAGGTCCTCCTTGCCTCCAAATCGATCTAATAAAAAGCTGGCGGATCCGCGGGACAGCGACTTCTTCGTCCAGGCACCGATCTAAGCGGAGCAAACCCTTCTATAGCTTCAAGATCATCATTGCTAGGTAACACTAACCCTTTCCATCTCTCTTTGTCTGATTTTTAAAGATTGAACATGTACCTAATAGGCCTTCTTAGTCTTAGGATCCTTTATTTGCTTTATCTCTTTGATAGTTCCAGCATGTGGGTAGGATACTAACTAATACAGGATAACCCTAATTTAGTCTTGCCTAGTTTCGGGAATCAAACCATAAAAAAAATATGAAAATATTTGTTTGATTTAGTCTGATTTTCTTCATGTTCGTCCCTTGCATATCATCCTGCATCATGTTAGAATCCCGTCCCTCATCATCCCACATACCGGAGGCTTAATTTACCTTGCACCCTGAATCTCATAACTCCCTTGATAGGAGATACTTTGAGAAACACGTGATCTCCTACTTTGAATTCTAATTTTCTTCTCCTATTATCTACATAGTTCTTTTGTTGACTCCGAGTTGAAAGAAGTCACTTCCTAATAAGCTAAATTTTTTTCATTATTTGCTAAATAATTTTTGGTCCCAAGAGTCTCCTTTCACCAACATCATCCCAATAGACAAAGTCCTTCATCATCTTCCATAGAGAGCTTCAAAGGGAGCCATTCGAATAGAAGCCTGGTAATATTATTATATACAAACTCCACCAATGATAAATGTTCATCCCAAGATCCCTTAAGGTCCAATATGCATGTTCTTAACATATCTTCTAAAGTTTGAATTGTTCTTTCTGATTGGACATCTATCTAGGATGGAAGGCTATACTAAATTCTAACTTTGTCTTCATGGCTTGAAGTAAACTTTTTTAAAATTATAATATAAACCTTGTGTTCCTATCAAATATAATTGATACTAGAATACTATGGAGTTTGATAAGTTTATCTATATATATAGCTTAGCTAACCTCTCTAAGGGAAAACTAATTTTGATAGGTAAGAAATGTGCTGGTTTAGTTAATCGATACACAATCACCCAAATGGTATCAAATCCTCTAAGAGTCCTTGGCAAACCAGAAACGAAGTCCATTATGATATGTTCCCACTTCCACATTGGCATGGTAAGGGGCTGCAATGGTCCTGCAGGCCTTTAATGTTTAGCTTTCTCTTGTTGACAGTTTAAGCACTGAGCAACATATAAGGCTCTCTCTTTTCATACTATTCCACTAGAAGTTGTCCCGAAGGTCCCTATACATTTTTGTACTGCTCGGATGCATAGTGTTGGCAGAATTATGAGCCTCTCCCAAGATTTTTTTTTTTAAGCCTGCATCATTTAGAACATACAATCTATTTCCAAATCTCAAATATCCATCATCATGAATTCTAAAATCTATTGCCAACCTTGATTGTATCTTCTCTTTGATTTTTTGTAATTCTAAATCACTTATTTAGGACACTTTAATTCTATCAATCAAGGTAAATTGTATATTAAGAGTGGAGAGCTGGATTTAAGAATTTTGCAACCGTACCTCGATGTTTAGCTTTTCAAGATATTAAAGAATATCTTTTGCAAAGTAATTAAAGCTGCTATATTATTCTTAGATTTTCTACTTAAAGCATCAACCACCACATTTGCTTTTCTTGGATGATAGCTAATTATTAGATCATAATCCTTTATGAGCTCTAACTATCTTCTTTACCTCAAATTTAGTTTCTTTTGAGAAAATAAATATTTAAGACTTATGATCCATAAAAATTTTACAAGGTACTCCATATAAGTAGTGTCTCCAAATTTTTAGTGCAAATACTACTACAGCCAATTCTAAATCATGGATAGGGTAATTTTGCTCATAGAATTTCAACTGTCATGAGGCATATGCTACTATCTTTCCATTTTGCATGAGTACACATTCCAACCCCTTTCTAGAGGCATCACTAAAAATAGTGAAACCTCTATTTCTAGATAGTATGGTAAGGATAGGATCTAACACTAGACACTTCTTTAGCTCTTGGAAGCTCCCTTCATATTCCTCGATCCATTTTAATTTTATTCCTATGTGAGTTAGCTAAGTTAAAGGTATTGCAATGCGAGAAAATTCCTTCACAAATATTCGATAATATCCAGCTATTCCAAGAAAACTACGGATCTTTATCATATTAGTTGGTCAACCCCAATTCATAATTGCTTCTATCTTCACCAGATCAATAAATGTACCATCTTTAGAAAATATATGTCCAAGAAAAGAAATACTTTCAAACCAAGATTAATATTTCTTTAATTTTGCATATATTCTTTGTTCCCTTAGTATTTAGAATATTGTCCTCAAGTGCTCTTCATGTCCCTTCTAATTCTGGGAATATATTAATATGTCATCTATGAATACAACTATGCATAGATCCAAATAAGTCCTAAAATTTTGTTCATCATATCCATAAAAGCTATAAGAGTATTTGTTAATCCAAATGGTATAACTAAAAATCCATAATGCCCATATCTAGGCTATCTTAAAAATATCATTGGAAGGCTATCTTAAAAATATCATTATTTTTGGAAAAAGGATACTTATTTCGAACTATCAACTTATTCAACTCTCTATAGTCAATACATAATCTCAGGCTTCCATCCTTCTTAACGAATAGTATTGGAGCACCCCATGGAATGACACTGGACCTGATAAAATCCTTATCAAGTAGTTCTTGGAGTTGCTCCTTAAGTTCCTTTAATTCGACTAGATCAATCCAGTAAGGAGTTTTGGAGATAGGTTTTGAGCCAGATATGAGATCAATAATAAATTCTATCTTCCTATCAGGAGGTAGTCCTGGCAATTCTTCTAGAAATATATTAGGAAACTCCTTCACCATCAGAATACTCTCCAACTTCATTTCTTCTTACTAAGAATCTAATACACCAGCTAAGAAATCCATGCAACCCTTTCTCAACATTCTATAGGCTTGCATAGCAGAAATGATTTTGGTAGAAACATTTGCTTCATTGCCAATGAAGCAAAAAGGTTCTTGTTTTGGAATCTGGAAGATTACTTTCTTTCTAAAACAGTCCACCATGGTCTGATAAGAAGCAAGCCAATTCATTCCTATGATGATATCAAAATCCTTATCTCTAGTACCATCAGATCAGATACAAGATCATGATCTCTGATGCTCAGAGTGTAAGATGGACAAATCATATTCACCATAACGACACCCCTATTTGGAGTAGTAATACACATTTTATAATTCAATTTTTCAGGTACAATATTAAGCTTTCTAGCAAATTCAGATGAAATAAAGAATATGTCACTACAAAATTAATTAAGATAAAAGTATATGCAGATACCACTTTGATGATACTTGTCACTATGGCATTCAATACCTGAGCACAGTGCTTACTCATGGCATAGACATGGGCTTGGATCTTTTGCTTTTGACATCCTCCATATCCCTGCTTTAAGGGTTGACCTTGATAAGAAGCTGGTGCATTTAGGGTAATATGAGTAGTTGGTCTAGATACATTCAAAAAAGGATACTAATAACCAGAGTTCTAGCAGAGTGGGCAATCTACAACCTTGTGGTCCTGTTGGCCACAAACAAAACATGCTCTAAAAAATTAGTGATAGTTCTGCTCTAAGTGAAAATATCGACATCTAGTACAACAAGGTCCATTCTTCTGCTGAGATCCTCTACTCTTCTTAGGTGTATCATGTTGTTTTAATTGATTCCAAAAGATGGACCACCCTGATGCCCATTATACTTTGACCTTTTTCTCTATTGTCGCTCCCTCTCTTGCTGCATGTTGTTAACCTCCTACTCGACAATTTCATCATGTTAACCATATCTCGATATGAGACCAATTACATTGGCGTTATCGCAGCACAGATCCTAGGTCTCAATTCGAGCTTTGATGCCATCAGTAGCCACTAGATCCGGAGCAAAATGAGATAACTTGGTAAACTTGGCTTCATACTGAGTCACTATCATATTTCCTTGAACCAGCCTTGTAAATTTGCTCTCTTTTTCAAACCTGAGACTCTCAGAAAAATATATATCCATAAATTCTTGACATAAAGTATTCTAAGTGATTGGTCTATCAAAATCATGTTGCCTCTTGATAGCTTTCCGCTACTTAAAAGCTTCATCCTGTAACTTGTAAGCAGTAAAACAGACTTTTTCATGGTCAATGCATTCCTTAATAGTAAATGCCTTTTCTATCTTCTTAAGCCATTTCAGTAACTCGGTGGATTCAATGGAGCCTTCAAAAATAGGTGTGCTAGTTTCTTAAACTTACCAATCCCCTAGTCCATCTTGGAAGATTGGTCACCTCTATTTTCATGCTATCGCATATCCTAAACAAATCTAGCAAAGCTTGTATGAGATTTGCTACCTGACCATCATATTTAGTAGTCCCCTAATTGTTGGGCACATCTTGCTGCTGATAAATAGGGCTGGCTGCTTAACTCTCATCCTGATCTAGTGATGAACTATGAGCTACCATAGAAATCTAGCAGCTCGAGCTATTCCAACTACTCGAGAAACATTGCCCTTATATTGAGAAGCACCATTAGTTGGGGAGATGTCTGGGGTCTACAAGCCACTAAGGACTCGAGAAGTACGATCATTCAGATGACTGTGATACATATTTACAGCATGAAAACTTTCTACAACATTGGATACCCTCATGGATCGAGTTTGAACCATTTCTACCTATATCACAAAAAAAGTTAGATTCAATAAAATTTAATTTACTAGTAATTTGTAAATCATCCAATCAAATCTTAACTAACTCTATCCCTCTCTCATTATCTATTTTAATTTATAGGATCTTTGAACCTAGCTCTGATACCACTAAATCAATCATGCCCCGGCCTAATGCCCCAGCCAGGTATACGACAAATGGTCACATCTCCTTAAGCTTCAATCCCAATAGGTGTGCAAGGCTTATCTTTGTAACCATAACTAGATAGTGGTAAAAAATAAATTCATTATTTAATTATTTATTTCTAGAGTTTTCCATCAAAACTAACAAGTAAATGAAATTTAACTAAAATCTAAGATACAATGCAAGCAAAGTTTAACTAAAATTTAAGATAAATTATAAACTAATAAATTAACACCTAAATTCTAGCTCCTCACTGACTGTCCTAATGCTCAAATGACCTTTTGGATCTATAACGAAAATACAAGAGACAATGAGTAAGCTTTTCAGGCTCAATAAGTTATTGTAATTTTTGATATATGTATAAATATTTCAATAACAATTCACAATCATAAGCAAATCAAATATAATAAAATAAACAGCACCATCATGCTAATATGTATATTTAATTATCATAAATTTTAAACAAGCACAATCATAAATGGCCAACCATTTTTACTTTACTCTCTTAGTCTCTTTGACTACGATCATGAGCGGTCCGTGGCTAATCCTAAAAGAGACTAGATCCCGACTACACATACCGTCCATCGATTATGTACCAGTGATCACCCCACTAAAAGCCTAGAAGGAATCTAACTTTGATATCACACAAGCATACATGCATCCTTAGCATCTGCCAATGATCGCTCCATATGGCTAGGTCTAAAAGAAAACTAGCTCCTGACTACATATACCGTCCATCAATCATGTACTAGTGAATGCCCTACTGGAGGTTTGGAAGGAGTTTAGGTCCTAAATTCTGTGATCATAGTCAGACTAAAGAGCATCAATATCAATAAATATAATAATTTATGTAATTCAATACAACTCATTTTAAGCTATACATGTTTAACATTTCATAACATTCATAACATAACATAACATATTTTAATTAAACTTTTAATAAAACATGCTTAGCATATTATACTAGAGTTCAAGATAACTTGCCTAAAAGAATTCTATCAATATATTATCAATTCAAATCTTAATTCTGATGCACTTCTATCAATAAAGAAGATAGAAACTCTGGCAAAATTAATCATGTAATTAATTTTTATTTAAAATAAATTAGCATAGAAAAAATGACTCTTAGTCAATTCTAGACTTGGTCTAAATCATTAAAACATTCAATCTATATTTTATTTTACTATTATTATTTTATTCTTTTTTATTTATTATTTTATTCTCCTATTCTTTCCTCTCTCTTTCTCTTCTTTCTCTCTCCCTCCTCTTTCTCTCTCTCTCTCCTCAACCCTCTCCTCTCTCCCTCTTCTTTCTCTTTCCTCTTTCACTCTCTTCTCTCTCTCTCTCTCTCTCCTCTCTCCTATTTCTCTCTCCTCTCCTTTGCTTTCTCTCTCCTTTGCTTTCTTTCCTTTTTTTCTTTTCTTTTTCTTTTTCTCTTTCTCGTCTTTTCTTTCCCTATTTTCTTCTAGGCTCAACCCAAGTAGGCCTCCCACAATTCTTGAAAACCATGGAAGGTGGTGAACCATGAGGAGCTTTGTCAAACTCGACTGGATGGAGGGGGTTGGGAGGTGCGGTGACCAGCATCTATCCACCCCGAAGAGGCCAGAAGAAATCAAAAAAGATTTCGTTTACTATATTCTTTTCTAAGAAAGATCTAAGAAATGGGGGGCTTACTAGCATCGATGATCTCATGGCTAACCATCGGAGAGGAGGAAGATGACATTTAGAGGCCCAATTTAAGCTTGCTTAGAGATGATGAAGGAGGGATTTAAAGAGAAAAACCGAGAGGTTCCCTGCCGTATGGGGAATAAACCCAAATCCACCATGCCACCAACCTTCTCCCTTCCCACCATGCCAGTCTGATCCAACCCAAATCTCAATAAGCAGGGGTTTGCATCCCATGTTTTGAATTTTTTTTCATTTGTTGAACCCTTCCGACTTTAAAGAATTTAGTGAACCGGGTTTTACAGCGAGAGAGTCTCAAATCAAAGAATCTCCAGGATATATGCGAGCTTCTTGCTCAAATAAGCAGGGGTTTCATCCCATGTTTTGAATTTTTTCTCATTTTGAACTGAAGTTAGCAAGCTTTGCCGACTTTAGCCCATGGTGGTTTAGTGAACCGGGTTTTACAGAGAGAGAGAAAGATTAATTTTGGGACATTATAATTAACATATTATCCAAGATATATGTAAATATTAATCGTGACCAAAGTTATATGGAGATGAATTATGCATTTGAGGTGTATGTGTAACTAGCATGCAATGCATGTGATGGTTCATGAAGGAAGAGTACTTGATCTTCACCTAAAAAAAAAGGAAGAGTACTTGATGAATGGATGTAGCTCGTTACTAATGAAATCTAGTGTTTTGACCACCATATTGTTTTTAATTTATGTGAATTGTGATATGCACTTTCATAGCTTGTTAATATAATTTTTTTTATGAGCATTTCTATGTAGCTAAGTATATAACCTTTTCTTAGTTATAAAAAAGGCATAACCATACTATCTTTTTTATATATTAGCTCATCAAGAGGGAAGGGAGTCTTGCATAGTGTAAATAATTACCTAGATAGGTACAAATATTTTGGGATACATTACTCTAATTAAATTTGGAACCTTAGTGTTGAATTCACGATTGACATGTACATAGTTATATCGATCACTTAATAGTGGGTGTAAGGCTATAAGTGGGTTGGGTTGACCATGACATGACTTGACCCAACTCACTTAGATCTAATCTGACCCATTTCCAAGGATCCATGAGTCCAGATTGGGTTCTAAAGTAGATCCATGCTATTTTCTAGGTTAGGTATGGTTTATTGAATCTAGACCTGACCTGATATTATTGGATCCAAATCATTTGAGTCTCGAAATTATGATTTAAGATTTGTATGGACTTATATTTAACATAAAATAGATTTGAAATTATTTTTATATTCTAATTTATTTGAGAGCAATTATAGTATTTGTTATTTTGTGTAGTTAATAGTAGCTATATATGATAATTAAAATATTATTGGCTACATTTGACCCAGACTTGATTTGGACCCGACTTAGACTGAACTAGCTCCAATTGTTTTGGCTTGGGACCGGGTTACACATGGATCTAATTTGACTTGAATAACTTATTGTATCAAAAATCTTGACTATGACTCAACCTAATCAAATTCAATCTTCTATTGGATTAGGTTTATGTTTAATATAAGAACCTAATCAAGGAACTGGGTTGAGTTAGGATCATTCATGAATAATCCAACCCGACCCATTTGCACCTTTAGGTGTATGTTATTTTTTTGGAAGGGGAAGAGAGAGAGATAGGAAGGGAGGGAGAATCATATGTACTATATACCAAAGGAACTGAGCATTTTTATAGAGGCTTCATACAGTGGTGAACCACTAGGGGGTAGAGGAGGGCCTTGGTCCCCTCAACTTTTCAGTAACTTTTACTTATAAGTTAAGTTTTTTTCGATAAAATTTTAAATATATAGATATTTATCTACTTGGCCCCTTTAAAATTGATTGATATTAAATATAGCTTGAAAAATTTAGAAAAAAAATTAAAATAAAATAAATACTAAAATCCTTTCTCTACTTGGAAGTTGGATCACTTTCAACTTTCACTACAAAAAAACTGAGCTACACCCACATGAAAAGTACTGGATAAAAGCTTAAAAAATATTATATGCCTACACCTATGTTGGTACACGTTTGGTTAAACTGGATATGTCCAGCATGGGTTAGCTTATATCCATAATTTTTTTCGTGTGTGTAGGCATGCTGTATCTATGTAATATCTAACGTAGGTAAGATTATATACGTGAATATAAATCTAGTCTATACCCTCCTTTATAAATATGGGTAATTAAATACACATGATTAGAATCATTGGAATTAACAAAGTATAGGTATAAATGAACCTGTACTATCAATAATAAATATGGGTATATAATTAAATATAGTCATGGTCAATCCAATTTCAAATTATGGATCACCTGTAATAACAAATAAAAATAGAAAAAATATAAATAACTACAAACAAGATAATTTTCATCATTATATTAAATATAGTTGAACATACATAGTGGTAGTCTCACAAAAATATTGTCTCACAACTTTATTAATGTCATCAAAATTCAAACCAAGAAACAAAATATAGTACTAATTTCAAAAGAAAGTAAATACTATAACTCAAAACATATCATAAAATAAGTTCTAACTATTTTACTACCCATATAAAGAATAAAGATAAAGTAAACTTTGTAAAATCTTCATATCTTCCTGACACCTTCCATATATCACCTGAATCTACAAAAAAAAGGAATCATATAAATACATTATTTCAGAGCTAGTATAAATCATTATTAAACCATAATGTACATAGATACATACATAATCTTTTTACCAAATAATATGAGTACCCATAGCATATTTCATTAAAGATCAACTTTTGTCCTTTACAAGTAATGGAGCATCGAACTCAATTGCATAAGAAACAGAAACCTCACAAATACATTTCCCAAATTTTGCCCATCAACATCTTGTCTTTATCATCAGAAATAAATATTACTTTGCCACTTCTTTCTGTGAGATATCCAACAAATTCTTCTTCACCGTGCAAGTACCGATTTTATATAATATAATGAATAAGTCCTGATGATTCCCACTTAATAACATTAAACCATTCTATTAAAATCTATAAATTCAGTAAAATAAATTTTACTTACAATTTTAGATGATTCAAGAATGGATGATATATTCATTTGAGATGAGTTTAGTTCAACTCTATCACTATTCTAGAAATAATAAAGAGTTAGCCAACTATCTTAAAAAATATTAAATTACAAGTATTGTATAAAATAATGATATCATAGATGCCTCTAGATTATGTTGTTACTAAGATGATATTTTATCTATCTTTGATGAATGATCAACAGCTTCTTCATGTTGGCAATATCCTATTAATAAATAAGTACAATAATAGGTTAAACTTATCAATCAAATAGCAAGTAGAATGAATGGTCATTGAGTTCTTCCATGACATTTTCATATTTTCAAAAAAATTGAACATTCTAAAAATACAGCTTAATTTATCCAATCTCATTCATATAGAAATAAAAAAGAATTACACATTTAACTAAGTACTCACTAGTGGGGATACCAGAGGCACCAGAATAAGACAGGCTTTTCAACCTCTATGGATTGATCAATATTTATGAGTCCATCTGTAATAAGGGCTTAGCCCATCTAAGTCCATTTAGTTGTTATTTGAGTCTTTTGAGTTGTTATTTCAGTTCTGTACTAGTCAGCTCATGTTGAGCTTTCAGTCCAATGTTAGTCAGCTCATGTCGAGCTAATTTTTTTTTTTTGAGTCTTGTCCAAGCATACTGAAGACTCAAAACACCCTAGCTTCCAGAGGCCCAAACCCATGTGCCCGAGCCCCTTTGGGCTAGTCCCTTGCTGCTCCTAGAAGCCCAACACACCCCCCTAGGCATCCTTTGAGTGTTGACCAAGTCAAGAAAATTTTTAGGAACTTTTTCTACGTAATATTTTCTTATTTTCTAGCTAGGGTTTGAGAGGGAAAAGGATTCTTATGTAATGTTTAATGTACCCTTACTTGGAGCCCAAGACTAAGGGTCTATTTAAAGGACCTTAGTCTCTTGTATGCGATTGATTTTGATATATGAATTAAAACTTGAGTTCTCTTCAATGCTTTATGCTACCCTGCTTTGTGTTTAAGGGGTTTTATTGGTGCTTTCTTCTTCCCGGTGTTGCAACAGATTCCTGCCGCCAACCATCCTTCCAAAGCCCTGGCCACCCCCTCCAAAACTTTATTACCCTTGCTATTTTTCTCTTGTTTCCTTGTTCTCTTGTGAGTTTTCTAACCCCTGACAGGTCGTTTGCAAGTTCTCGAGTTCCTACGAATCCAACGACTCCAGCCAAGCCTCAATCGGACCACCGAGCAGAAAGCCGGGTATCCAGGGTCTTTGGCTTGATTTTCCAGGCCGCATCCATCGAGAAATAAGTGATCTCTTCGCTGCGATCTTCACTAGGTGCATCAGACATTGCCAGGTACACCTCCTTTGCCACTAGTAGTTTTATTGTAGGAGAACTAGTCCTAACCGAGGCTTCTCAGCCCGGCGATCCCTCTTTACTACTTTTCTAGGTCCTAATCTGCATGCGTAGCTTTTAAAATTCATATAGAATTATTTACATCATATTTTGATCTGATATTCGGGATTAACCACCTCATCCAACCCCTAAACATAAAAAAATAATCGCATGCATATTAGTCCCGCATCACTCACCAAAACTATTGAACCATAAATATTTGCTACTTGAACTTGGAGAGCTCCAACTTGACCTGCCAAGTCATTAACCATTTATGCAAACTCTCATTTTTCTTTTTCAAGACTTCATTTATTATTTTAGAGCCTTACAATGAACTGGGAGTTGGTCCTATCTCTAAGCAACGGATCATGTCTGATCTTTCTTTGCTAAACTGTTTAGAAAATACTTTATCATCTTTTGCATCTTTAAATATTTCATTTTGGTTCCAGTAAACATGTATGTATTAATTATAAGAAATAAATATTACAATAAAAAATAAGATAGACTTATAGTTTAATTGACTAATAAATGATACTTATAACTAATCCAGTAGTAGCATCATTTATAGGTTTACCGTTCTTTATAATATGAGTCTTCAACCACATGGAGGGACAGCTCAATTTTTTTTGTCCTTTTAAACTGAGTATATAATATAAGAAAAATTAGTTGAACATAACATGCATATTTCTCAAAGAAAGCACTTAAAAAAATTTGGATGGATTTCACATATAGGTGATTGATTTGTGCGAAGCTCCTTGTTCCTGCATAATGGGGATACTTACACTTCTTTTGCAATCAATGTTGATATCTGCTATTTTCTGTCATTGTTTCATATATATCAAAATTTAAAATCATTAACTATTATAAAAAATTGATCTCAACCAATGAAAAATAATAATTTCTATATACCTGCCATTGTAGAGTAAACAACTATCTATAGCTTCCTTTCATTAAGCATCTGAGACATTCTTAGGTACTTTACCTTGTCTTTTCTATTCTTATTATAATTTCGTATTAAGTACTTTTTTCTTAAATGGTACTTCATTCCTCTCTATTTCCTGTCAAAGTCTTCATTACAAAATTATAATGCTCATCTCCCACATCATACTTTTTTTGAAATAAAAAAATATTATTAATATATCATAAAAATAAGTGCCAAATCATAGATAAAATAGAAATCAATATCACCTTTATGTATTCCAAAAGTTCAAGTTTAGTGGTCTTAGATATCTTTCGCCAATCATTCACACTAATTGGCAACTACTCATAAAATTTTGTTAGGCTAGTCAAAAACTCATAAATGATTGCCCACCATCCCCAATTGGCTGTTCATACTTATTCCACTCTACATGAATCATCTTATTAGAATCCATCGTATGTGCATCTTTCATTTATATCTCACCATGATACTTTTAGGATGTGGCTCTTCAGATTGGGATATCTCTTTCTCTTTTGATGCTACACCAGTATCATCTTCATGTACAATGCTCTTCTCATCAATGACTTGACTACTTACACTCCTTTTTTCATATTCAATAGAATCTAAACCAGCCACAAAGGAATCCAACTCCGTCATTGTAAACCAGTGATCAATAAGCTGAATAAATAAAAATTAATAAATAATTTTGGAATGCATATAAAAATTTGGTAAGAAGTTAAGAGGATTAGAATATACAAAAGAAAGAATCTTGTTTGGAGAGATAGTTGTGGGAGCATCCTGCATAAAAAGATGGATATAATATGAAGCAAAGTATCCATAATTAATTTCATTTGATTGTATTGGTACCTATTATTATTGAAATATAAACAAAAAGATTAATGACTATTATGCTCTATGTTTCATGTAAATAAATCATTTTACTTAAAAAATATAACATAACTATCTTTAGGTCTATCAGAGGCATATTCCATATTGATCTTGCATCTTTTGACTTCTTTTCACAGTCATATATATCAAAAACTAGGCTGCAAGTAGACATATACAAACAGTCTAAATATATTAATATGAATCGACTATGAAAACCAAAGTTAAAAATAGAAATCATATTTATTTGGTTATCATCTTATTTTAGCTTCATATCTATCATAACTATTATTTGGGAGAGAATCCAATAGCAACATGCAGGGTGGACTATTAAAGTAAAGCTCTCACCAAAGTTAAAAAATCACGACAAGCCAATGATCCCTAATGTTAGAAAAAAATAAGAACACATCCTCCCATACAATATTTGATAAATTGGAAATAACTAAATCTATAACCCACCAAATGCAAATAGAAAGAATAAGATATTTCTTTTCAAAGACTTCTTCGTTTCTTATCCACTTTGAAACTTTCTTTTTTGATGGCTTACTAACATATAAGCTAAACAATAAGCAATCAAAATAATGAAACCATGATTGTCTCTCTGAACTTAGCTTGCTCCATATATACCTAGAAATAATAAAAATAAGCAAGTAAAAAAAAAATAAATGTTTAAAGACTATTAGAAACTAAGCATCCATCCATCCTTGATATATTAAGTGTAAGAACATCAAGAACTACAATCGTATTCATCCCATATAAGTAGGAAAGGAACTAGTTGCCAACCTTCATCTTGAATTATTTACCAGTTCAAGTAACATTCCCTCATTTGATTGTTTATCTTCAGCACCACTATCTTGTATCTCTTCAAGGTCAACCACTTTATGATCATTGTCCATTGTTGGTTTAGAATCATATACTTCATGATAAGTGGACCTTGTTCTTGATCTATCCTAATCCCTTATAATTACCAAAAAATTCTTTCTAGCCCTACAAAAGAAATTAAAATAGTCATCACTTTTGTTTATATAATAAATATCAGATTAAGGTAAGAACTAGGTCACTTACATAGACTTTTAGTTGAGGTAACAAATATATTTGTAACAACACCTATAATTAAAAGGAATGATATTAGTACAGTAAACCAAGCAATAAATAGAAACATTAAATATACATCAAAATATATAAGAAATATTAAAAAAATAATAAATACCATTCAATATAACCAATAACCTTCTCAATATAATTAACAAAAAAAAAGTATGAATACCATTCGATATATAATTAAGAAAATAATAACTAATACCATTCAATATACCAAACAAGTCTTCCATACATAGTTAACAATATTCAAGAAAATACATTATTCATATATGAATATATATGATGGATAACTACGTTACAATCTCAATTCCTTGAATATCATCTCTTTTCATGTTACATTCTCATCCTGTACATCGATCTCATTATCATAATTGCTAGCATGGAGATCTATTTGTTGCTCAATTTTTAAGCCTTCATCAGCATCATTGAAGTCCTCGTTCATATTAAAGTAATTCCTTAGCTTTGTCTTTCTAACTACATGCCATCCACTTTCTTTTGGATCTTTTCATACCATACTTGCTTCACTTGATTAGCTAATACAAAAGGCTCTGAAGTATGCAATTATAATTAAATTTACCAGTTTAGCTTGTCTTTAACTACATGCCATCCACTTTCTTTGGATCTTTTACATACCATACTTGCTTCACTTGATTAGCTAATAAAAAGGCTCTGAAGTATGCAATTTATAATTAAAATTTACCAGTGTTAAGTTTCCATCTTGTTTGACACCTCGATTAACATCCATCCATTCACATTTAAAGTGAAAAACATTATCTCACCATAATAATTTAACTCTATAATCTCATCCAAGACTCCATAATATGTCACATTAGTTGTATTAGATTATTATCTCATATACTAGAGAAGCTTGCTATTTTAGCTGATATCACAATGCCACTATTTTGAGTTTTTTCCTGCTCAGCACTCCTTGTATGAAATCTAAATCCATTAATTAAACATCCATTGTATTTGTTGACTATATTAATTGGATGTTTTGTTAAATAATGAATAATAGCTGTAGATCTTTTTTTCTTGATCTTGTAGCCCTTGAACCTATAAAAAAGATATTATTTTATTAAATTAGTAATCTATGAAACTATTATGGAAACTTGCTCATATGAATAGTTTCAATATCCCTTTTTGATGAACGAGGTCGTTCTCTTTGGATCAACTCAAAGTGCATTATTAACATAGAAAACAATATTGTGTAAGTTTTGTAGTAACAACCACAAATTTCATAATATCGTGAAATAAAAAAATCACTTTTTACTTGTAATGCATATAGCTGAACCTCTTCTTGATTGAATAATATATATCAATGAGCTTGATCCAACTCCACATTATCCATCTTACAAGAACTCCTAGCACCTAAATGCCGGCCTATGTTAATGCACATCTATCCCAAGGTATCTACTTCGGTACAATCATCATTTCTTCCATGTCTATTTAGCCATGTCTCAATATCACCATCTAAAAATCTTGATGCAAAGGCCACTATTTTTGTAGACAAATAACTATTTATAATTGAACCTTCTGGTTGTGCTTTATTACACACATATGATTTCAATCTCGTCAAGAACCTATCATCATGACCACTAAATTTTACTAGTCTACAATACATAAAAAACTAAAAATACAATAAACTAAAAACACATCAAATTCAAAACATACATTTCAATTAGATACATCCATCGATAATTAACTGGACCAGCAAGTCGAGCTTCATATGGCAAATGAACAAGTAAGTGAACCATCACATCAAAGAAACTAGGAGGGAATAACATCTCCATATGACATAAGAGAACTGGAATCCTTTGATCAAGTAAATAAAAATCATTTGCTGAAGAAGTCTTTGAGCACAATTGCAAGAAAAACTTGCTTAATTCAGTGACTATCCACTTAACTTCCTTGCTTTTTATAAATCATAATGCTATTGAAAGTAGTTGTTGCATAATTACATGACAGTCATGACTTTTTAGCCCCCGTATCTTTCCATGAACTGGGTCAATATGCCTAGAGATGTTAGCTGCATACCCATCATGAACCTTCACATCTTTAAGAACTTGGTACATGCTTTCCTTCTCCTCTTTACTTAATGTAAAGCGAGCTGATGGCAACAAGATCTTTTTCGAACCTATAAATTTGGGATGAAGAGATAGTAGTCAGTATAATTAATTCGACTAAGTCTTGTCGAGCTTTCAAGCCATCCTTATTTTACCATCAATTTTCAATAATGTTCCAAGCAAACTATCAAAGACATTCTTCTCGATGTGCATGACATCAAGGTTATGCCAAACAGGTAATAACTTCCAATATGGCAAATCAAAAAAGATACTCTTCTTTTTCATGCCAGGTATTTATCTTTTTCAACATTATCAGGCTCTTCTATAATATTTCTCTTCTTTGATTTCTTTTGCTTTGGTGCTCTCTTCACATTCTTGCTTGACTTCCTTTTTCTTTTCTTTAAATTTTTAGAAGTTTTAGAGATAAAAGTAAGACCCTTTAATTATTAGAACACGTCACTCCCAGAAGGCAGAGTAGGTGCATCTCTCATATCTTCTTCTTTACCAAAAAATCTTGACTTCATTCATTGAAATTTATGGTCCTTGTCCAACCAGTATCTATGACCAGCATAATAATGTTTCCCACATGAATGTAACTAATCAGAACATGTATCTTTATTATATTATGGATAGGCCAATTGCCTTTCATACTCCAACCTGACAAGTATCCATATGCAAAAAAATCATTTATGATACACAATAATGTAGCACGCATGTTGAATCTCTCGCCTCTCGATTTATCATATGTGTCAACCTCATTCCATAAAATATTTAATTCATGAATGAGAGGTTGTAGGTAAACATCAATGTTATTACCAAGTCCATGCGGACCTGGTATATAAGTAAGGATAGGAATATATTAGGCCATTTCATACACTCCCATTATGGCAAATTATAAGGTAGTAAAATAACTGGCCAAATGCTATAGCTTACACTCATATTATCAAAAGGATTAGACCCATCGCTTGCCAAGCCAAGATGAACATTTCAAGAGTCAAATCCAAAATCATTAATGACATCAAGAGATTTTTAACAAGATGAATCAGCTGGATGTCTCAAGATGCCATCTACTTTTCACTCTTTTTATGCCACCTCATTTTTGCAGCCAATTCAGAACACAAGTACATTCTCTGAAGTCTTAAGATTAATGAAAAATAGAGAAAGATCATTTTGGACTTTCTTTTTCCTTTATGGCCATAACAAGTTTCTTTTTCAATCCATCTATCCTCTCCACATTTTGGATAACTTGTACAATCATTATTCTTCTCCCCCCAATACAAAATGCAATCATTTAGACATGCAGCTATCTTTTCATAACTATAACCTAATGTGGCAACAATCTTTTTAACTTTATTATAACAACTTGGATGTGCATTGCCATCTAGAAGAAGGGGTTTATACAACCGCATCATCAAATCAAAAGTCTTTTAGGACATTCCAGTCATGCACTTAATGTTGAACAAATGGAGAACAAAAGAAAGCTTCTTGAAACTCTTACAACCTTCAAATAATGGTTTTCGTGTATCTTCAAGCAACTTCTTTAATCCATTTAAAAATTCATCTCCATCTCCTAGACTAGTATCACCATATTCAAATTCCTTGTCATCATCACCTGCAGCTTTAAGTGCATCTAGTACCATTTTATGTATGCCATCATCCTTAGTGCAATCTCCACTTGTGCATTTATATTAGAAGGAATACTATGAGCTGAAATACCAAAATACAATTTCTAAAGTCTCTTATCTCTAATAACTCCATTAAAAGCTAAATGTACTATAATTGTATCTTTGTCATAGGTCAGACCATAAAAACACTGTAAATAAGGATACTTAAATGTATCTCTTCCTGTTGCCGCCTGGACCATCATGGCGTGTAGCTCCGGTGCGACATCGGGTGTCGCCCTCCTTGTTTGGAATCCTGTGTGCACACCCGGTCCTGCAAAAGAAAGAAGAAACCCGGGTCGGGGATTTGGCAAGGCACTCCGACGATCAAGTCAGTGGGCGATCTAGGAAAATAGATCCTCCTTGGTGGATTCCGGTAAGGTCTCCACATTCAGAGGTTGTATTTTAAAGAAAAGAAAGTGAAAAAGTGGGGAAGGAGAGTCAGCAAAGAAGGAGAGCCCGAGAAGGGCTGGATGTGACCATGGGATTCTTCTGATGAATTCCCCAGTAGTCTTAAAGCATCTCGTCTGGTTTGCTCTCTCCTTCTATGTGCCGATGGTTACCTCGCTTGCCCCCTGCTTGCTTGTAGCTTGTGACTTGTTTTGTAACTTGTCCTCTTGTCACTTCGGTCGGAGGCCCCTGTTAGTTTGTTGTGGAGAGGCTGTGTTGCCCCTTGAGCTTGCTTCCTAGATGTTTCCTTTTTTAGGAAGTCCCGAGGGTTGACATCTGGTAGCATTCGGAAACAGCGCATGAGCTCCCGTTTCTCTCTTCGGGGTAGGGAGTTATGTCACTAGCTCTGACATTCTGGTTGGTCGCCATATTTTGGAAAGCTTGGTAGAGCATCGGTATGTGGGCGACTGTCCTAGGGTTTGAATCCTTTAGCATGACCTTCTTCTTGTGGGTGATGCATACGGTAGGTCAAGGGGTGCCGCATCTTGAATGGGGCATCCCTTCTCGATCGGTGTAAATTGGAGCCTGAGGAGATCCTGATGCTCCAACAAGGCATCTCCCTCTGTAGGCCTCAGGCGGCGGGCCACCTCCTGCCAGTCGTACCATCCCAGTGGTGGGATTTTGATGAAGACAACTCCCTTTCCCGCCATGATTTGAATCTCTGTCGTCCTCCTTCCTTCAGTTGGTAGCAGTATTTGCTCGACCCCGACGGGAGCTGACCTCGGCAGGGAGGCTCACTTCGGCTCCTCGCTCGGGCACCATGCTCAGGTGGCACCTCCACCTGCTAGCTGACAGCCAACATCTAGATGACCTTCATGTCAGCGGATACAACCATATTAGTTACCCCCCACTCTTGAGCCCGAATGATGGTACGGCACTCAAGGCATGGAGAGTAATGATCGTGTTGACGTGGATTGGGACATCTCTTATGTTTTTGATGTCTCTATGCGCATGTGCTTCGTAGACCATGCCTTCGCATTGATGGGGGTTTTATGGTGCTTGGCTTTCCGATGGTGGTCATAAATACTTCTCTTGGGTCAACACGAATCCTCTGGGAACGAAGCATTCGGGTTGTCCGATGCCAGTATGTGGCATCCTCTAGCTGGTCTGCAATTAAAGAGGCACGTACCTTTAATCGATACGAGGGAACACATGATTTGTTTCAGAGAAGCCATCCCTTGCCTTTTTAAGTGTAGGTGGGCAGGCCTTTGCAGAGCCTCCTCCTTTCTCCAGTGCTTTTTCTCTTTAACTCTTCTCCCCTAGCTTGTGCCGAAGGAGGCCTTCTAGAGAGCTTCAGGTCTCTGAACGAAGGGTCGAGAGGCTGCATGATATTTCTCTGGGAACGTCTAGCCAGCATCTTGGCAGGGGTGTTCCAGTCGGAGAAGAAGTCCATTGAGCTCGAGATCCCCCTAAAGGAGGATAAAGTGGAGTGGCCCTAGGGGACAGAGAAGGTGGTCACCCATGTGATGGGAGCAGCCTACCTACAAACCTCCTGGGTGTGCCTGGTCATGCAATTGAATGGAGGGATGGCCATGGTTGCAGTCACCGTGGAGCAGGCCATGGTCGCCGCGGCGCTACTAAGAGTGGCCTAACAAGGAGTAGCCACAGCTGGTCTTGGAATCACCAGATCGATGAAATCTAAGAAGGATAGTGCTGTCGAGGAGGATGCATTACTGTACCCCTTTCTCGAGTGTTTACTTGAGGTAGGGCACCTGCATCCTCGAGGTGCCGGAGCCGATGCCGGGCTCTAAGGACCCGATAGACTCCTGGGGAGGACGGTGCGCTAGAGGCGGACGCGTCATTGTTCTCCTTCCCAGCAAGCTCGGTTGAGGAAAGGACTGGCGTACCTCTAGTTGCTTCTGGAAGTAGGACCCATAACTAGGGAGGATCCCTTCTTGTTTGTAACTTAGATCTCAGGGAGGCTTCCTGACCTGTCAGGAACCACCGTAGGATGTAAGAAACTTTTGATCAATGAAGGCTTTTATTTTGACCTTTGTGCACTTCTCCTTCTCCTTTTCTTCTTCCCTCTCTTTTTTTTTTCTCTTTTTTTTGTGGCTTCCCAGGGTGTTAAGTATTTACCCTTGGAGCAAAGAACATTCAGTTGATGCAACCTTTCGCTTCCCTTCGGCTGAAACATCTTGTATTCTGACTATACCGTCTGGTGTCTTCCTTCCCTTCTTTTCTCTGCTTGAGCTGCTTCGAAGGAGGCCTGTCAGGGGCCACGAAGGGCTTACTTCCGTGACTTGGATGAGGGGCCTTCAAAATTGAAATCGAGTGCCAGGCCAGAACTGTGCCCTCCATGGATGTGCACTTTGGGGGAGCTAGCACAACGGAAGAATTCAAAGAGGAATTTGGCTTCTGCTAGAGTCTCTACCTAAGGGGAGCCAACCCAGTGGAAGGGCTGAAAGAGAAAGCACAACGGAAGAACTCAAAGAGGGATTTGGCTTCTGCTAGAGTCTCTACCTAAGGGGAGCCAACCCAGTGGAAGGCTCAAGAGAATTTGGCTTCTACTGGAGTCTCAACCTGGGAGGAGCTAACCCACAGAAGGACTCAAGATGTTCGCTTCTACTGGAGTCTCGACCTGGGGGGAGCTAGCCCAGCAGAAGGTGGAGTTCGACTTCGGCTGGAGTCTCGACCTGGGAGGAGCCAACCCAGCGAAAGGACTCGAGGAGAAATTTAGCTTCGACTGGAGTCTCGACCTGGGGGGAGCCAGCCTAGCAGAAGTGAAGTCCAGCTTTGGCTGGAGTCTTGACCTTGGGGGAGCCAACTTAATGGAAGGACTCGAGGAGGAATTTGGCTTTTGCTGGAGTCTCGACCTGGGGGGAGCCAGCCCAGCAGAAGGTGGAGTCCAACTTCAGTTGGAGTCTCGACCTAGGGGGAGCCAACCCAGCGAAAGGACTCGAGAAGGAATTTAGCTTCTACTGGAGTCTCGACCTGGGGGGAGCCAACCTAGCAAAAGGACTTGATGGGATAGAGCTTTTGGTTGCAATCTCTATCGACTGGATCCAAGCGGGACCTGGTGATGTCACTTCTTCATTTGCCTCCTGCTCCCAAGTCTTGATAAAATGTTGCGCTCAGGGCTAAGGAGGTAATTACGAAGGTGTGTGGAAAGGCTGAGAACTGGCACCATCGAATGCCATGATTGCCACCACTTCGCATGCCATGCCTTGAAGCCAGTATGGGGGTGCCACATCAGCGAGTTCGAGGAAGCATAATGGTGGATGTACGACCCGAGACTGTTTCCATTGCATCGGGGTGTCGCCTTTGGCCGATGTTACCACGTGGTGGCCATCTAGTGGCGGAGTGCCGAAAGGGTATACGGCTGTAGTCTAGCCACTTTGAAAAGAGGGTAAGCTTTCTCCTAATCATCCCTTTCGAAACTTTCCCACTCACTATCAGACCAGAGCTTCTTCCTTTTCCCGGCTATCTTTTCCTTCAACAACCAGGTTAGTCTTCTTTGGCCTTCTCCTTCTTCTTCGGTTAGGCCATGTTTTCCTGTAGGGTTCATAGGCCTTCTTTCCTTGTATACTTCCTTCTTTCTTTGAGCTCGAATGGTTCCGTCCGGTCGAAACCATCGCTCTTCCCGGAACCCCGATGAGGCAGGGCCCTTTCGATCAAGGATTCCATCTTCTGACGAGGAGAAGGAGGTTCCTCTCATCGTCCGTAGGAACCTTCGCCCGACCGGAGTGGTCATATATGGGCCTAGGGCCCCTCCCGTTCCTTCTGTATCTTCTGCTCCCGTTGCTCCTTCTCGGTCTTCCCATCCGATCGAGCCCTCTGGTGTCGCTTCGACGATGACCAGGGAGAATCTCTCTGTGATCCGGGATACCTATGGGATCCTGAACTCCGTCCGGCTGTCAGTTCCGGGACCAGGGGAGCGGGTCACCTCTAGTGGCTCAGGTTGAATAACCCTCTACGAGGAGTTCTTTCTCGGGGGCCTTCATCTATCTTTTCACCCCTTCGTTCTCTCCTTCCTCAGCAACTATCGTCTTGTTCTGGCCTAGTTGGCCCCAATGCCATTAGGGTCATTAACTATTTCATTATTTTTTGTCACTTCCATGGGATTGTCGTATGTTTCTCCCTGTTCAAGGCCTTCTTTACCTTGAAACGCCACCCGACTGAAGACGGGTGGTGGTTCATTTCTCCTCACTCAAAGGGCTTAAAGTTTGAACATCCCTCCTCCATCAAAGGGTGGAAGAGTAAATTCTTTTTTGCTTCTATTGAAGGGGTGGACTGGATCTGGAGTGATCTAGATCGAACCCCAAATCGGAACTCCCAGGTTGAGGCCTCTGATCGAGAAATATACGACCATCTCATTTCTGATCAAATCCCCTCCCTCAAGGTTTTGCTATCAGAGCAGAACTTGTTTGATGTCGGGATCAACCCAATCTAGGGGCTAGGTGAGTCCGGAGGGATGTCTCTTCTTCCATGAGTCCTTTTCGAATTGCTATTGATCCTTATCTTCTTCTTGCAGGCATGAAGTTCTCGGTGGAGGAGCTTCTAGAGTTTGCCCAAAGGAGAGGCCTACCGTTCGGGCCTGGCGAGGCTCCACCAAAGAGGGCTCGAGTCGATCCCAGCAAAGGGGTGGGGCCTGCTTCAGTCCCTAGCCCTATAGGGCGAGCGGTCGAGCCGGCTCTCGGGACTTCGAGGCAACGAGCCCAGCCCCCGGCCCGAGAACCTGGTGTGGGTGCACAAGCCAACTCGGCTACTGCCGTTGTGGTCCAGCCTCCCGCAGTCATCGAGGTGGACGTGGAGGGAGAGAGGGTGGCGGAGTGGCCACCAACGGCGCCACCACCCGTGGTAATGAACTCCCCCCACTAGATGAGATGTCTTCGGAGGTGGTTTCCCCGGATGCGGTGGTGCCCCCAACATCGAGGAGGGCTGCTATCCGGAGGGCAGCACTTGGGGTGAAACTAAACTCGTCGATCACCCAAGATCTTGCGCTTGCGGAGTGCATGATAGAGTTCACAGTCCAATCGCGTGATTGCCATGAAAGGGGAGGCAGGAAGCTGGTGGAGGCCCTTCTGGGCACCCTTCCCCTCCTCTTCACGGTAGTCTTCTTCTTTTCTATTGCTTCAGTCTGGTTGCCGTAGCTAACACCTTTGATGATACCGATCGGGATCGATATTCTTCTCGTGCGTGACTCCTGCACTCAGTGGGAAAAGAGAGATGCCAGGCAGGAGCAGGAGAGGGCATCGGTAGTGGCTGAAGCCCAGGAACAAACTGACAGGGCCCGAGCCTTGAAGGAGAAGGATAAGGTCCTCCAAGCCAAGGTGGTCGATGTCGAAAATTGGGTTAGGGACCTCGAAGTATCATCAGCCCGAGAAAGGGATCGTGCCTCCTCCCAAGCAAAGGAGCTCAAAGCAAAAGCTGCCCGGGTGGAAGGGCTAAAGAGTGGCCTCCAAGTGCAGCTAGAGGCAATTCAAGCTCGGCTGTCAGTAATTAAGGAAAGAGCCACTGGGGTGGTGGCCCTGATAGAGGCTGCCAAGAAGGAGGCCACCGAGGTAGTGCCCATGTTCAAGGACTCGACGGCATTCTCCAATGAAGTCTGGGAGGCGGCCATGGATTCCTTCATTAAAGGATTCGGGATCTGTAGATCTCTGGTGGTCTAGCTCTTCCCAGAGCTGAAGCTGGATGAGTTCGTGGTCCCGGGTGGCCTTGGTGGAAGCTCAGGGGGAAGTGCGACTTCTACTACCATGGCTGAGGTGCAGCCTGCTCCTGCCACTGAGAAAGTCCTGTCAGTGGGGGCTGTAGAGGTCCAAGGGGTTGCAGACATGCCTACTCGTCATCTTGGGAAGGAGCCTATAGAGGGATAGGCCCGGATTTCCTTCCCGAATCTTCCTTTTTGTTTTGGGACCACTCGACCTGTCGGGGGTCCATTGATGATGTATCTTTTTCATGCAACATCAATGAAGTCTTTTTTGCTTCACTGAGTTCTTGTTTTTATTGTTACTTCAAACCTCTTTAGCAGTTGCTTGTCTTGGGAACTCTCAAGTTGAGCTAAGAGCTGGTGGATGGCTTAAAGGGGGGCCTGAGCAACCCTAGGAGACCGTCAAGTTGGGGAGCTTGACTGGAGGGGTCTCAAAATTGTTTTCACTAGTACCGAGTATGACCAGGGGAGTGCGAGCCTTCAAGAGTGCCCTGCTTTGCCATCACCGAATTGGGGGTCCAGTGGGTTGAATGCGGGGCTTCAGGAGTTTCCCGGCTTAAGGTGCCGAGCTGTGAGTCAGGCGATAGATGGTGAAACTTCTGGAGTGTCCTGTTGTCTCCAAACTGTGAGGATGGTAGTAGGTGCGGGGCTTCAGGAGTTTCCGGCTTGAGGTGCCGAGCTGTAAGTCAAGTGATAGATGACGGAACTTCTAGGATGTCTCACTGACATCTTCGGACTGTGAGCACGGTGATAGGTGTGGGGCTTCAGGAGTTTATCGGCTTGAGGTGCCGAGTTGTGAGTCAGGTGATAGATGGAAAAACTTCTGGGGTGTCTTGCTGACATCTCCAGATTGTGAGCACAGCGACAGGTACGGGGCTTCAGGAGTTTCCTGGCTTGAGGTGCCGAGTTGTGAGTCAGGCGACAGATGGTGGAACTTCTGGAGTGTCCCGCTGACATCTCCAGACTGTGAGGACAATAGCAAGTGTGGGGCTTCAGAAGTTTTCTGGCTATGGTGTGGGGCATTGTGGCTCTCGTGATACGGGACAGATGCACGGGGATGGATCGCTGGTGAGCGTAGGAGTCACCAGGGATTATGGTTTGCAGGGGTTCACACAGATTCCCCTAAGAGGAAAAGCACATAGCAAATGGCTCACATAGATGCCCTAGGGATCACATAGATACCCAGAAAAGGAGGAAGAAATCACACAGATACCCTGGGCTTACACAGATGCCCTCACACAGTAAATTGGGATCACACAGATACCCTGGGCTCACACAGATCCTTCATACAGAAATCAAGAAATTTTATTTATCCATGGCATAAAAATACAAGAGGGGGTGGGGTATTTATAGATTCACCCCAGGGTACATGACTTGAGGGCCAAAAAATCCTGGTGGACCTGGTCAATAGTGGGCCTTTGTCTTGGACTGGAGCTATTTCTTGTTGGCTTGGCAGCATGAAAGGGCCCATGTGCATGAAGGCCAACTTTGGTTGGAGGGGGCCTAGTGAATCTCCTGACGGTGAACTCTCCTCTTGTACAAAAGTGGACTAACTCAAACTTACGGGACTCAACTGGACTCATGAGGTTGAGACAACTCAACTTATTACAGGACTCAAAACTTAAACAAGAAACTCTTAAGACTAATGGACTCAAATAAAATAAAATAAAATAGACTTTCGGATCCCCATCATTCCCCTGGAGTGGGGTGAAGTCGACTTCGTTGAGTCGAGCTCAGTGGGGGTTTCACGGAACCGAAACTAATCAAATCAAAGCAAAGAGGCTATGTTCAATTTTTTTTCACCTTTCTTTTTTTTTCCTAAATTTTTTTCACTGATTTTCTTTTTTTATTGGTTGCTTTGAGATCTATGTAGCTTTGAAGATTGTGTAGTGTTGAGATCCGTGCATGGCATTGAAGTCGATAGTGAGAAGCGGGTATGCTTTCATATTCATGCTGGCCTTGATGCCTTCATGTTCGTGCTGTGCCAAAACAGGGCCCTTCATGGAGGGAATCCGACGAGGCTTCGCCAGCAATCTTGAAGGAGTCGGTGCCTATGGGTGAAGACGGCGACCGGCAATGTCGCTAGGGAGGAAGATGATGGCACTACCAGGAAGTAGGCACATTTCCATTCCAGCATTTGGTAGCAGTGATCTCAATCAATCATGGACCTCTCCGATCGGGGAAGGTAGCGAACGATGAGGCTCGGCCTGAGCATGCATCTGGAGGAGTTCGGCATTGTCGACGGCTATAGGAGCAGGGAGGATCCGATGGGAGGGAGTGGCTGTACGGCTCTGGTTGAGAATGTCACAGGGATGGTCGGAGGTTTGGTGAGAGTCTTCCTGAATGTCCGATCGGCAGGGATGGGGCCGATCCAGTGGAGGCATGATCGATGGTGTTCCCAGTTGTAGGCGATGTGGAGACGGGCTTCACGGGTGGAGGCGGACACGACCCGTGCGGCTTGGGGTGGTGCTGATCGATGGGAGGAGCTTGGCAGGGGGTGGGGCATTGGTTGCTGGTGGTGAGCAGGAAGAGGGCGTCGACCAGTAGGGGATGGGTTTTGGAGCAGGAGATCAGCAGGGCGGCATCGCACGAATCTATGGCACAGGAGTTCCGGATGGGATGAGGCCGATCAGAGGCAAGGTTGGAGGGGAGGATGGATGCTGGGCTACAGCGGTTCTCCCTTGGATCTGATAAGGGAGACGGTGGAGTCGAGGATGGGGGATCTTCTGGTTGGGGGCCACGGGTAGCCTGATCTGTGGTGCGGGGTTCCGTCAGCTGTCGGGCGTTGATGTGCTAGGAGCAGGGGTTGAAGGTGGCACAGCGTGGACGGACGATGACTGGGAGGGAAGATCTGGCTTGATGGTGGCGAGATCTATGATTGGGAGAAAAGGGATGGAACCAGCGAGGAAGAAGAAAAACCCTAATCCTCTAGCTCTGATACCAGGTTGATGTGGGATAGATGCACGGGGATGGATCGCTGGCGAGCATAGGAGTCACCAGGGATTAGGGTTCGCAGGGGTTCATACAGATTCTCCTAGGAGGAAAAGCACATAGCAAAGGGCTCACACAGATGCCCTCACACAGATGCCCTAGGGATCACACAGATACCCAGAAAAGAAGGAGGAAGGGATCACATAGATACCCTGGGCTCACATAGATGCCCTCACATAGTAAATCGGGATCACACAGATACTCTGGGCTCACACAGATCCTTCATACAGACTCAAAAAATTTTATTCATCCATGGCATAAAAATACAAGAGGGGGTGGGGTATTTATAGATTCACCTCAGGGACATGACTTAAAGGCTAAGAAACCTTGACTTGTGGGCCAAGAAATCCTGGTGGACCTGGTCAACAGTGGGCCTTTGTCTTGGACTGGAGCTCTCTCTTGTGGGCTTGGCAGCATGAAAGGGCCCAGGTGCATGAAGGCCAGCTCTGGTTGGAGGGGGCCTGGTGAATCTCCTGATGGCGAACTCTCCTCTTGTACAAAACTGGACTAACTCGAACTTATGGGACTCAACTGGACTCATGAGGTTTAGACAGCTCAACTTATTACAGGACTCAAAACTTAAACAAAAAACTCTCAGGACTAATAGACTCAAATAAAACAAAATAAAATAAAATAGACTTTCAACTCCCCATCATCCCGGCTTGAGTGCAGGGCTTCGGAAGTTTCCAGGATCTAGTGCGGGGCATTGTGGCTCCTGACTTTGATGCAAGGTGTCGGAGGTTTTCGGTTTAGAGTGACGGGCTTCAGGAGTTTTCAGGCTTAGAGTGTCGGGCTTCATAAGTTTCTGAGCTTAGAGTGCCGGGCTTCAGAAGTTTCCGAGCTTAGAATGTCGGGCTTCAGAAGTTTTCGAGCTTAGAGTGTCAAGCTTTAGAAGTTTCCAGGCTTAGAGTACCGGGCTTCATAAGTTTCCGGGCTTATAGTGCCGTGGATGCCGAGCCATGAGTCTTGCAGTGGACAACAGGATGCCGGGATTTCCCGTGAACATCTTCAGACTGTTAGCATAGCAGATACCAAGCTGTGAGCCTCGCGGTAGATGGCGGGACTTCGTTCAGTCACCGTAGACATCTCCAGATTGTGAGCATGGTAAGAGCTAAACTGAGAGTCAGGCGGTAGATGACGGGGGGCTTTTGGAGTCTCCGTGGACATCTTCAGACTATTAGCATAGCAGTTGCCAAACTGTGAGCCTTGCAGTAGATGGCGGAACTTCGTTGAGTTACCGCGGATATCTCCGGCTGTGAGCATGGCAAGAGCTGAACTGAGAGTCAGGCGATAGATGGCGGGACCTCAAGGGCTTCTCGGCTGACATTCGTGGACCATGGGCTCAGCAATAGGTGCAGGGCTTCAGGAGTTTCCCGGCTTGGATCACTAGGCCTGGGATCGGGCAATGATTTTCCTGCAAGGCAAAGACAACGTTGCATGGAAAGGAATCTTTTATTGAAAGAAGGGAGCCTTACATTATTGGCAGGATGTCCTTAGACTTTTGTCATTCCGGCTTGCACGGACTGGGCGTCGTCAAGTTCGGCGAGGTAATGGGCTTTAGGGGGAAGGATCTCAACTACTCCATAGGGACCTTCCCAATCTAGGAAGAGTTTGCCCCCCCAACATATCATATCCACGGGCTTCTCAATAGGTCGATTATCAACTGTAAGGACAGAAGGAAGGGCCACAAGCACCTGAGGCTCCGCCGGGGTCTTGCCCCCCATGAACTTTCTGAGATAGTCCCTCTTTATTAGATCTTCAATTTCTCTTTTGAAGTGGCGGCATTCCTCGGTGTCATAGCCGTGGTCGCGGTGGAGCCTGCAGTATTTTATCTTGTCATATCCACCTAACGGCCCCAGTGGGGGAGGGCAATGTAGGTAGTGCTCACCCTTAATCTCCATGAGAATCCTCAATCTCGGAGCGAGGAGAGGAGTATATGCTTCTTCAAGAATGGGACCGCTCTTCAGCTTAGGCCTCGCCGGGGATTTGTGCTTGGCCCGGGCTTGCATTCCCATGGGACTTCCCCTGGGGTTCATTTTTCCAAAGGCTTCCCATCCAGCTCTCTCCTGGTATGGTCCGTCTCCTTAGAGTGAATGAGGTTAGAGTACATCTTTGATGGCTTCTTATCTAGGGAGTAGGTCAGGCGGGAAGTTCGAAACCCTCTTTTCAGTGCCAACATGGCATTGGGCTCGTCCAGATTGTAGATCTCCAATATGGCAATCTTGAAGTGGACCACATAGTCCCGCAAGGACTCGCGGTCCTGCTGCCTGATGGAGAAAAGGCTATCGACTTCTTGCGGTACCTTTCGATAAGCATCGAAGTATACCACGAACTTTCTTTCCAGCTCTGCAAAGGAACTGATGCTCTCGAGTTCAAGGCGAGTGAACCAGACTCGAGCAACCTTCTAAAGAGTAGCGGGGAAGGCTAAGCAGAGGAGGGCATCAATTGCCCCCTAGACTCTCATGAGAGCCTTGTAGCTCTCCAGGTGATCCAGGGGATCGGCAATCCCATCATAGGGATCCAATTGGGGCATGCAAAACCAACTCGGGATCGGCCCCTCTTGGATCTCTCAAGAGAAGGGCGGTCGGGCATCATGGCTCGCAGGCTCGCGGGAGGAGCCTCGCATGTTGGCAAACTGGCAGGACAGTTTCGCCAGCCTATGCTCTTGTTCTTCCAAGTGCTTCTCTGCCATGCGATCGATAGCCTCATCAGTGGAACCTTCCGCTGAGGCTGCTGGAAAGGATAGAGGCGACCACTGAGGAGGGTCATGATATGAGACCTTGCTCTAGCAGCATCTACGGTGCCTATGAGTGGCGCACTTCAAGACTGGGCGCTGGCTCCCCTGATCGACCGACCCACTCCTCTATCGCTTTGCTGGGGTCTGGAGACTACCCCGGGGATCAGTCACATCTCGTAGTCAAGGTGGCCTGCTTTGGAAGGAGCACAAGCTACCGTGGGGTCGAGCGGCTAGGCCGCAGGGGTCTCTAGCTAATATTGGGTGGCCAAAGATTGGTGCTGATGCAGCAACCGCCACATGGCCATGGTCAAGGTCTGCATCTGCTGGGCAAGCATGGTGCGCTAAACATCCACCAGGGGCAGTTGCGATGGAGCGGGGAGCTCCCCCTCTAGGCTACGTGGGCCTCATGAGAAGGAGGGCCTCCCACACGGCTGGTGGAGGCTTCCCATGTGCATGTCACCACCATGCTTCAAGTGGAGCTACTTTTATAGTGGGGGGATTGGTTTGACCGACGTTTCAGCATCCTACCCCACTACCTGGTGCACCAATCTATTGTCGCCTGGACCGTTATGGCCTGTAGCTTCGGTACGGCATCAGGTATCGCCCTCCTCATTTGGAATCCTGCGTGCATACCTGGTCCTGTAAAAGAAAGAAGAGACCCAGGCCGAGGATTCCGGTGGGGGCACTCCGACGATCAAGTCAATGGACGATCCAGGAGAACAAATCCTCCTCGGTGGATCTCGGTGAGGTCTCCATATTCAGAGGTTGTATTTTATAGAAAAGAAAGTAAGAAAGTGGGGAAGGAGAGTCGGCGAAGAAGGAGATCCTGAGCAGGATTGGCTGTGTCCATGGGATTCTTTTGATGAATTCCCCGGTAGCCTCAAAGTGTCTCATCTGGTTTGCTCTCTCCTTCTGTGTGCTGACGGTTACCTCACTTGCCCCTTCCTTGCTTGTGGCTTGTGACTTGTTTTGTGACTTGTCCTCTTGTTACTTCGATCGGAGGCCCCTTTTAGTTTGTTGTGGAGAGGCTGTGTTGTCCCTTGAGCTTGCTTCTCAGATGTTTCTTTTTTAGGGGAATCCCAAGGGTTGACATCTGGTAGCACTCGGGAACTACGCATGAACACCCATTTTTCCCTTTGGGGTAGGGAGTTATGTTGCTGGCTCTGACATTCTGGTTGGTCACCATGTTTTGGGAAGCTTGGCAGAGCATTAGTATGCACGCGGCCGTCCCATGGTTTGAATCCTCTGGCGCAACCTTCTTCTTGTGGGTGATGCGTCTGTAGGTCGAGGGTCGCCATGCCTCGAATGGGGCGTCCCTTCTTGATTGGTGTAAATCAGAGCTTGAGGGGATCTTGGTGCTCCGATGAGGCATCTCCCTCCATAGGCCTTAGGCTATGGGCCGCTGCCTGCCAATCGTACCATTCCAACGATGGGGTCTTGATGAAGATAACCCTCTTTCCCGCCATGATTTGAATCTCTATCATCCTCCTTCCTTCAATTGGTGGCAGTATGAGCTCGAACCCGGCCGGGAGCTGACCTCGGTAGGGGGCTCACTTCGACTCCTCACTCGGGCACCATGCTCAGGTTGCACCTCCACCTGCCAGCTGATAGCCGGCATCCATATGGACTCCACGTCAGTGGATACAACCGTATCACATCCCAATCTCCAACATGCATACTCGATAAATCCATCAACTCCCTTCAGCTACTCTACTGTTCCTCTAAAAAGAAAAATGTTGAGAAAAATGAGAATCTAAGTATTATATATATACAAATTTTAGCCTTATAAATCAATCTTTGATACGTTGGTAGATTCAACCAACTCTGATCTATGTCCATATATATATATGTATCTAAAATAAATATAAAAAAATAAAAATAAGTAAAGGATACTGAGATAAATTTTTTTTGAAAGGCTAATATACAATGATAATAACAATAAGCGAGTATACCTTGAGTTGCACTCCTCCGCTTGGCGGTAACAAAGCAAGGAGGACGAAGGTCTCGAATTTGCATTCAAAAGCCTCCTGATAGAGATCGAACTTAGGCAAGTAGTCGAACAACCTTACCTAGTAGATAATTTGAACCATCACAATGATTGCCACATCATAGCCATTCATCCAATTGACCAATCAAATTGCAAAGCAAATGTACTATAGGTAACAGGCATCTCTCAATTGATTTTGAATTATTTAAATACAAGAGGATAACATGATGAGTGACCGTAGGATTAGTGCACTAACCCAAGTCCATTTAATGATTAGACATCTCTCAATGGTTGTTAGTCAGTTATTGTGACCTACTATTGCTGCACGAGAGCACCCAAACAACCTAGGGCCTGCTTGGATTTTGTGCTCGATATTTATATGTAACAATTTTAAATAGTATAAATATATTAACAATCAATTTAAAAATATACATGATCCTTGGTTAGCTCTTGGGCCAAGGTTTACTTGGAATGGAGAAGGAATTTATGTATGAATGAGGCATTTGGGAAGAAGAGGTGTCTGGAATAGAAGAGACGTGCAAATGGAGAAGCTTGGGCGGTGGGAAAGATTTAAATTGCTTTTATAAGAAGGGCTTTAATTAGTTTAAATATTATATCATAAATATATCATTACGATAATAATGTAGTGGTTATGCTTATGAATGGTTTGTTATAATAGATAGCATGTTCGAATCTTGCTATCAACTTAAAGCTATCAACAGGTCGAGTTTGGGTCGGAACCCAGATATCCAGATCCAAACCCGATCTTAGCTACTGGATCTAGATCCGGACTCGAATACCCGACGGGTCTAATTTTAAAGTACCAGACCTGAACCCGAATGGATCCCGGATATCCAGACCCGAACCCGGACCCAAATGAAAAGTACTATCATGGGCTTGTAAGAGTGGAAGATTCTATTCTTTTTTTTCATTCTCTAATAACAGGAATGGCAATGACAAAACTGAAACATAGATAAAATACAAGAAAAATCTAACTAATTGTTTTGATATATTTTTTTTAATTTTTAGCATGACAAAATCATAGTCCATCTACATAAGATATTCCAACAATAACCGATCTATAAAGATTTGACAAACCAAATGAAGATACAAAACTAACAACATCCAACCCCATTTGTCCATCATGTAATTATTCCAAGAGAATGGCAACAACCATAGCAATATTACAGGACTATAATCATCATAATAGCTATTAATATAAAACAAGAACAAGGCAACAAGCATCAAATCGAGGCACTATGGCATTGTGGCAGGGGCTTAGATCCGAGGAAGACAAAGCCTGGGAATGATATCAAGATAGGGGCAGCGATAGCCGGCGAGGAAGTGGGGACGATCGATGATGTTGGTGGTCAGCGAAGCTTAGATCCAAGAATGGTAGCTACGGAGGGACCGGGGGGTCGATGTTGAGCACTCGAGATGCGGGTCGAGAGGTCGATGTCGGGGTAGCATGGCCGGCGGGGTTCGAATCCAATGAAGGTAGTGCTGCTGGAGCTGGAGGATGATGTCTAAGTAATAGTGGCCGGCAAGGCTCAGAGCTGAGGAAGGGAGAGCCGGAGGGATAGGCCAACATCGGAGCAGCAGAGCGGCTAGCGAGAGACGATGTCGGCCATCGAGGGGTCAGCCATCGAGGGGGGTTGTTGACTCTGGTCTTGATTTTGATGAATGACAAAACACTTAAGTATATTTGAATACTAATATATGTTAAAAGTGTTTTTAGATTCAGGTACTCAAGATTGAAAAGCTTGTCATTTAGTTAAAGAAGCCATGTATTTTCAAGTTTTAAGGATTTTGGAACATGAGAAAGATCTTAAAGAGCTCAAAATTCTAATTTGGATAAGTTTCAGCACTGCAAACTCAAATGTCGACTCACAAGTCGACTCACAGATCAACTCAAGGCCTGAGACCAAGAAAAAGATAAAACATGCTGATTTCTGAATTTTTGCCTTGAGCTAACTCAAGTGTCGATACTTAAGTATCGACTCATAAGAAGTGTCAATACTTAAATGTCGACTCATGAAGAAATTCAAGTGTCGATACTTAGAGTAACGGCTAGTTTTTTCTGAAGTGCAAAACTTCCCAAACTTATTTCTAACGACTAGTTTTTTCTCTCCAACAGTCATAAACAGTAATTTAAGGTTTGGAGAGCTATTTAAAGATCACCAAACTCAAGGAAAAGTGATTTTTTGAATTGATTGAAAATTCCTTTGATCCAATTGAATATATCTTAAGGATCCAATATTTGTGAGAGAGTTGAGCCTTCAAGCTTCAAATATCAAAAGAACTTCCAATGTCCACCTTTCAAGCAATCAACTAAGGCTTCAATAACTTGGAGACAAGCTTCTTCAACATCATCAAAGAGCTTCAAAGAGATATTTACTTTATATTAGAAAGCTTTTATTTTGTTTTCTTACATTTATACTTGTGCTTAAATTATTTTATTGAGGTTGTTGGTGAGCCTTTATGAAAACCAATGGAGGTTGTTGGTTAGCCTTTGTATAAAAACCAACAAGGTTGTTGGTGAGCCCGCAAAATCAACAAGATTTTTTGTTAGCCCAGAAAAACAAAGGAGTTTTGACTTGTGAGCCTAGTGAAAACAAGTTAGGTTTTGATTAGGGAGCCTGGAAAATTAATCGATTATAATCTTGATGATTATAGTGGAATTTCCAAGAAAAACTTGGAGAGTGGATGTAGGTGCCTTGGAGTGCACCGAACCACTATATATTCTTATGTTTGTGATTACTCTTATTTATTACTTATTTATCCTTGTATTTACTTTGTTAATTCTGTTGCATGTTTTTATTAAGCACACAAATACTTTAGCAAAATATAAACACTTGATTTGAATTGGCACATGTTTAAATTTTTTTAAAACCCAATTCACCCCCCTTCTTGGGCTGCATCATCACTGGGCAACAATTGGTATTAGAGCCTGGAACCTAAAATTATTGGTATCCAAACTTGGTGCTTTGCAAAGAATCCAACGATTTTGAGTTAAAAAGATCATGGCAGCCCTAGAAGGTGATTGTTTTGCTATAGGACATGCAACTAATAAACCACCATTTTTCAATGGCACTGATTACACTTTTTGAAAAACTCGCATGTGCACTATATTCAATCTATTAGTTATTGTCTTTGGAAAGTTATAGTTAATGGTCATCATATTCCTTCCATTTTGGTTAATGGCATTTTCATTCCAAAGCTCGAAGAGGATTGGAATGAATATGATATTAAGTAATCTAAAATTAATGCTAAAGTATGAACTTGCTTTATTATACATTAGACTCTAATAAATTCAATAGGATCTCCACATGTACATCGACGAAGGAGATATGGGACATACTTAAAATTACTCATGAGGGTACTCTTCAAGTGAAAAGTACTAAAATTAATATGCTTGTTCATTCTTTTGAAATATTTAAAATGCTGTATTATGAATCTATATTTGATATGTATACTAGATTTATGACTATTGTTAATGAGTTGAAAAGTCTTGGTAAAGTCTATATTAATGCTGATTTGGTTAATAAAATTCTTAGATCTTTGCCAATATCATGGGATCCAAAGATAATGGTGATCCAAGAAGCCAAAGATATTGATATCCTACCTTTAGTGGAGCTTATTGGTTCACTCATGACCCATGAGTTGAATTTATGGCACAAAAAAGTGGTTGCTGATCAAGAGAAGAAAAAAATAATAGCCCTCAAGGCCAAAAAAAATTCAAGGCAATGATGGTGACTTGGAGCGATAGTGAATATTTTAGTTCAAGGAAGAACAAGAAGTTGTCAATCTTTGCTTCATGACAAATGAGGAAGAGGTATGTTCTGAAAAGAAATATGAGTTTATCTTTGATGAATTATATGATGCATTTAATGATCTTGTGCATGACTACAAATTGCTAAAAATTAAGCACAAAAAATTAAAAAGGCATGTTGACTTTTTTTCTCTTGAGAATACCAATCTTGCCAATAAAAATCATGATTCAAAAGCCAAGATTGATATTTTGAAAAATGAAAAGAATATTTTTTCTAAAGAAATTTTTTTTAAAAAAAAAATATTAATTTGAAAGATTTATGCAATAAGTTTTCAAATGAGAAAAATGATTTATTCAATAAATCAAAATTTTAAGAAAAACCAAGATTTTTGTCTCAAATGATGAGCTTACAAAGAAAAACAAAGATCTTGAGTTGGAAAACAAGAGTTTCTTTGCTCCTATATCTTCAAAGATTACTTGTGATAATTTAGGGCATAAATCTTATATTTGTAAATTAAGAAAGGTTTAGGTTCCAAAAGGAACCATAATTATTAACCCTAAAGGATCCAAGAAAGTTTGGATACCAAAATTGTCCACTTAGTGTGTTTTGTATGAATGTCTTGTAGCCCAAAAAAAAAAATAATTAAATAATGGCTATACAAGACAATATAAAGAAGTAGACAAGCTATATTTTTTAACAAATGGTACAGGAAGACTTATCCATATTGGTAAATTCTAAACATCTCCTTCCATATGAAAAATATAGTTGAAATAAAATTTGTTATGTATTTATCTTTTTATTGAATATTTGATAAATAATCATTCTCATGTTATCAGTCATTTTGAAAAGCATTTTAATTATTTAATTAGAATCAAGTTCAGACTTATAGACATTGGTTATAATCATGATCTTATTGATTTTGATGAACTTCATGTACTTATGATTAATCTTGTGATTATAAGACTTTACTTGATTTTGATTAATATATTTTTTAATGATTTTAAGTGAAATATAATGATTATTATTCATATGGTTGTCATGAAATGTATTCAATTTTATATTCATGCTTAAGCTAGAAATCATTTAGAACAAGGATAAAATTGGTAGTTAAGGGTTATATATAAGAAGAAGGTTTTCATATTGATAAATCCTTGCTCAGCAACTAAACTTGGTACTAGATTACTTCTAGCATTTGTATGGATATCAAATTATTTTAAATGAATTTTAAATCATACTAAAAATTTTAAATGATAAATCTCTTATTTTTTGAAGATAATATATATCTTGAAAATTCAAATCTTTGATTTCAGACTTAGTATATATATCTGAAATTATGATACTTATGCATTCTTATTTTATTCCTCAAATAAATACATATTTTTAAGGAAAAATAATTTTTAGGGGGAGCATCCAAAGATTTGTTGTCATTATATACATATGATGCTTTCAATATTTTCTTGATATCATGCTTTACTTATAATGCTCTGATACTCCTTCTTGATATCAAATCTATTTTCTTTGAGGGGAGTTATATTCAAATGATATCAAGATTTATTTCATTAAGAATCTTCAAAAGAAGAGGAAAATTAAATTACTTCATGCATTTGTATGTCATATTCTTAGTATCAATATATATTTGTTATCAGTTTATCAAATTCATGCTTTATTAATTTTAATACCCTTCTTGATATTCTTTCTACCTACTTTGTATTGCCTTTACCTTTTTTCATGATGACAAAAAGGGGGAGAGATATATGATAAACATGAAAAAGGGGGAGAGATATGATAAATATGAAAGATATGGAAGAAAGCACAAAAGGGGGAGAAGAAAATAAAAAGTTGTAAACTTAAAGGGAAGAATTAGAAAGGGGAGAAAAGTTTAAAAATTTTGAACAAATTTTGAAAATATTTTTAGATCATATTCTGAGAGGGAGCCCTATCTTGATCTTATTGTAAATCTTTTAAGTTTATCATATTTATATAGTTAAAGATTTTATCATCATCAAAAAGGAGAGATTATTGACTCTGGTCTTGATTTTGATGAATCACAAAATACTTAAGTATATTTGAGTACTAATGTGTGTTAAAAGTATTTGTCAGATTCAGGTACCCAAGATTGAAAAGCTTATCATTTAGTTAAAGAAGCCATGTATTTTCAAGTTATAAGGGCTTTAGAATATGAGGAAGATCTTGAAGAGCTCAAAATTCTAATTTGAACAAGTTTTAGTACTAGCACACTCAAGTGTCGACTCATAGGTCGACTCATAAATTGACTCAAGGCTTGAGATCAAGAAAAAGATAGAACATGCTGATTTCTGAATTTTTGCCTTGACTCGACTCAAGTGTCGACACTTAAATGTCGACTCATAAAGAAATTCAAGTATCGACACTTAGAGTAATGACCAGTTTTTTTCTGAAGTGCAAAACTTTCCAAACTTGTTTTTAATAGCTAGTTTTTTCTCTCCAACAGTCATAAACGGTAATTTAAGGTTTGGAGAGATATTTAAACATCACCAAACTCAAGGAGAAGTGATTCTTTGAATTGATTAAAAAATCCTTTGATCATCCAATTGAATATATCTTAAGGATCCAACATTTATGAGAGAGTTGAGCCTTCAAGCTTCAAATATCAAGAAAGCTTCCAAGTCCACATTTCAAGCAATCAACTAATGGTGGGGACACCAGGATCAGACACAGATCACTGAATCCCATATGGTTTAATTAGTCATGTGTCAAAGTTTTGAAAATTTTGTAATCAATTAAGATTGAGTCCTGTAATAAGTTGAGGTTAGTTGATTTATCTCAACCCTCAACCTAGTCAATATTTTTAGTCCTGTACATCAATTATGAGTCCAGTATAAGCCCAATTGTTGTACAAGAGAGGAGGTCACTCTACTTTGGAGTTCCACCAGGCCACATCTAATAGTCAAAGGCCACTACATCAGCCCAGTGGATTTTGTGTGATAAACTAGGATCCAAGATGCTTCTAGAAACCCTGATTCCTTCCAGATGCCCTCCAAATACCCAAATTCTAGTCCAGATGCCAGAGCATATTCCTAAACCAGGGCATCCATGATTTTAAAGGTCCACCTGCATCCCAGCCTAAGAAAATCAAGCCCAAGCGCCAAGCCTAAGCCCTAAAGAAGCAAGATTTCATGGAATATTTCTGCTACCAGGCTACCAGGTCACCCCAGCTTCCAAGAGGCCCAAGCCCATGCGCCAAGCCCCTTTGAGCTGACCCCTTGCTGCACCTAGAAGCCCAACACTCCCCCTAGGCATCTTTGAAGTGTTTACCAAGTCCAAGAGGTGTCCTTGAATGGAATAGTCAAAGCATGAAGGGAGAAACGAGAAGACTAGGTCAAATGCTAACCTAGTTGGGATTTATGCTCCTAATTATTTTAATATTTATTTTTCTAACCTAGCTAGGAGAGGACTTGTAATCTAAGTGTGTAACCCTAGTTAGAGGATATGGGAACTCTATAAATATCCCACCCCTCTTCCTCTTGTAAGCAACTTTTATTCATGATATCAAAATCCTGGTAAAATTTATTTGAGCTTGCGAGCATGTGTTACTTTGTTCTTTTGGTTCTTTGGTTTGTGTTTGTGTTTGTGTTCTCTTGCTTGGCCGACCTCTCCCTTGCTATTCTCCATGCCCACTACAGCAAACCAAGCTTCCAAGCATCAGCCACGTCCTTGAGGACCAGCCTTGAAGATGCCTCAGATCAACAGCTTCATCTGCTTCCTTGCCACCCAACTTCTAATCCTTAACGTGATTCCTTCTAAGCCTAATTTCCTTTCTTTTTCTTACTTGCTATTTTGATTGATCCTTGATGTTTTGCAGGATCTCTGAGATGTTTCACCTCCCTAGAGGAGGCTCTCCTTGCCTCCAGGACCATCCAAATCAGCCATCTAATCAAGGGAACCGAGCTTTTTCTTTCAGGCATCAATATGAGAGCTGTGTGACCCCTTCGATTGTAGATTCTTCAAATCACTGATTGATAACATCCTTCCCTTCTTTTAATTTCTGATTTGATGAAGATAATCTATCATAATCCGGGATTTTCTCAATTCTTAGGTCCTGGAATTTATTATTTTGCATGAGTTTGCCTGCGATACGATGATTCTATGCATTGCTATTCTTCTTGCTAGTTCTTACTTTTATTTGAGAATTTAGCCTACAAACCTAAATGATAAAAATCACAAAAAAAATAGTTTACTATTTTTCTAGTATGATTAGCAATCTTAGAGTTGTCCCGCATTAGTTTGGATATTAGAACGGGTTTAGGATATTTTTATCTGCTTTGCATTCACAAACCCTAATTTCTGTATCCTACATTAGGTGTCTGTTTTGCATCTGATTTTGACCATCTAGGGATTTTATTTTTCTATGAAATTTGCATAAATTGTTCTCTGTCATGTTCTCTATTTTATCAAAATTTCTAATTAATTTTACAAAAACCTAAATTATTAAAATTTGGCATATTAGAAACCCTAATAGAATCCTAAAAATTTCTATAGTAGTCCAAAAACCCTAGGATTTTCATCATCATTTGATTTTTTTTCTACATGAAATTTGGCAAGTATCATCATCACAGTCCATCCTCTATTCTAAAATTTTTTTGATTTTTTTCTGCATCGGGATCTATGCCAAATTCTGCATCAGGATCTATGCCAAATTATGCATCATCTGAAACCTTAATTTCTGATTTCTACTATTTTTGCATACTTAACTCAAACTAACCTAATCAACTTCCACCAATCCCAATCCCAAGACAAACTTTGTTTGATAACCTCAGTTAACTTAAACCTAACTTGACACATCATAAATCATTAAATACATATATATGATTTTCTGCTATGTTTTAATTTGCATCAAGACCATTGAATATTCATCATCTTTTAATCTAATCTTAAGGGCAATTAATATAACATCAGGGCAGGAGGTCATAACCTGTCTTGGACCCAAAATAACCACCCAGCATTTCCACCCAAGCCTTAATTAAAATTGATTAGACTTAATTTGTCCTAGTGGGCTATGTGACACCCAACAGGTCGGGTCTGAACCGTGTGGGCCAACTAGTGCATTTAATCCTGTGGCTATTACTGAAATCTAGTATCTAAGGCTGAGGGTCCGGAGTCAAACAATCTAAGTGGTGTTGTAGTTTTTAATGGGTCCCTGTGAAAGCAGGGGGAGCCTCCCACATTCCCACCCTCTACCTGGCCAGAGGAAGGATTAGCTGCTGGGTTAAGTTTAAGTTAAGCTAACCCATTCAATTTTGACTCTAGGTCTAGGAAACCCTAGTTTGTACTAGCCTTTTGCATGCTTAGCTGTATCATTCCACTTTGATTGTTTGATTTGTTGCATGACCACTAGATTAGGAACTCAATACCAAAAGTCCAAACCTCAGCCCAGCCCAACTATGGATTCCAATTTTGAGGCCATAAGTGATCAGATTATCTCCCAAATGAACTATAGGTTTGACCAATCCGACACCCGAACCTAAGATCAGCTAGCCCAAATGAACCAATCAAATATCCAAATCCAAACCTAGCTTGCCCAATTGACCAACCAGATAACCCAAACAAACAACCAAACAACCACTAGGATCAACCAATTAGCGACTAGATTCGACCAAGTAGGCCAACGATTTGACCAGGCCACCACTAGGATTGATCCATTAGATGACCAAGTAGGATCCCTAGGCAAGACCCATAGAGCTGAACCCTAGGAACCCATAGTCCATAGGAATTAGCCTAGTGCCAATCAGCTTCCCCCTAGCCTACCTGAGCCCTATAAGATTAGTACCCCTAGCTGTGAGCCTAGTATTGGTCTATTTTTTTCCTAGTCAACCCCCTCTTACCTCCTCATTGGTTCACCAGAATGACATTGAAGAGGAGATATATGAGGCTATCCCAAGTTTAATAGAGGAGTATGAGGAAGAAGAAGAGGAATTTCCTCTAGAAGACTTAGAATTCGTTGACCCAGTAGGTGCCCAGGTAGAAACTACCCTAGAATCAGTTAACCCTGACCATACCCACATAGAATACCACCCAACATTAGTTGAACTTGACCGCACCCAAGCTGAACCCGTAGTGGAAGAGCAGTTAGATGAAGAGAACCCTGATAAGAGTTTTACTTGAGGAGCCACTAGACGAAAGTCCAAGTATAGAGCCAGTCCTAAATTTCTTGAACTCGATGACTTTATTAAGGATTTGGCTTATCAGTACCCTCAGAAAGAATCCCATCCTGTAGTTCCCATTAATGATCTCTTCCCTGAGATTAGTGACCCACTCTTCCATACTATAAACCCTGTAAGACTACCTCAAACCCATAAGGTCAATCTCATTAGTCTAGGACTCATCCTTGAAAACCCTTCTAGTATTCTGCTCTTTCTGATTAATCCTGAACCATCTCCTTATTTCTCATCCTGCCAGACTAACCCTGAACCCACCTCTTATTTTCTACCCTTTCCTGAAACTTCTTCTATGTTTTTTACTATTAGGTTACATTTTATAGGAGTTTGCATGTTACATTCATTCATGGAGCATGTCATGTTTGCATTTTACTTCTAGAAAATCCTATGGCATTTGCTAGGAGTCCATAGTAAATTTTCATGTGCATGCCATGCTAGGGTCAAATATAGAAAGTCTATAGTCTGTTAGGTTTTGTCCCGTAGAGTTCAATAAAACTTCCTTTGATAGGAAGGTCTAGTCGAGTCTATTAGGTATTAGTTTTGAGTCCAATAAATTAACAACCTTGAATCATCTGTCTGCACTTGCACTTCCTCTGCACAACATATGCATATGGAAATTAGTCAAAAGCTGAACCAAGTAATGAACTAAATAACAACTTGGCTAATTCTCAAAGAAAAGATAAAGAATTTTACGTAGAGGAATATGTGACT
This sequence comes from Areca catechu, assembly GCA_021397845.1. NCBI lineage: Eukaryota > Viridiplantae > Streptophyta > Magnoliopsida > Arecales > Arecaceae > Areca > Areca catechu. The sequence goes on from CM038047.1 coordinate 42,756,421, forward strand.
GTCAAAGAATTTTCCAGCTCGCAAAGCTGGCCAATCCAAAATAATGAATAGTAGTGGACCCAATGCCTATGTGCCTGAGATATCACCTGATTTAAATATTAGCTCCACTTTCATCATCTTAGACTTTGTAAAGTCTAGGAGCTAGCAGTGATACCCAGCGAGCCCCTTTAGCCACTTCCATTTTTTTGTGAGTGAACCCACCCCAGAGCGACCACATATAATTTGACCTTTTGGTAAGGTAAAGATTGAGAGAGCTCTAGACGATCAAGCTATCGGTATCCAGGATAGATACTGTTAGCGATACTTGATCCGATGGCAAGGTCGGCCAAAATTGAGAACTTATGGAACGTTGGTGCAGATCTGCAGTGCCTCAACCCAGACCCTCCTTAAGCCAAATTGACCCATACTCGACGGGGTCGAGTTCCTCCCGCCCCGGGAGAATTCATGGTGACACCAGTTAGAGGACATGGAAACTCTATAAATACCCCACCCCTCCCCTCTTGTAAGCAACTTTTATTCATGATATCAAAATCCTGGTGAAATTTATTTGAGCTTGCGAGCTTGTGTTACTTTGTTCTTTTGGTTTTTTGGTTTGTATTTGTGTTCTCTTGCTTGGCCGACCTCTGCCCTTGCTATTCTCCACACCCACAGCAGCAAACCAAGCTTCTAAGCATTAGCCACATCCTTGAGGAGCATCCTTGAAGATGCCCCAGATCAACAGCTTCATCTACTTCCTTGCGGCCTAGCTTCTAATCCCTAACCTGATTCCTTCTAAGCCTAGTTTTCTTTCTTTTTCTTACTTGCTGTTTTGATTAATCCTTAACATTTTGCAGGATCCTGAGGTGTTTCACCTCCCTAGAGGAGGCTTTCCTTGTCTCCAGGACCGTCCAAATCAGCCATCTAATCAAGGAAACCGAGCTTTATCTTCCAGGCATCAATCTGAGAGCTGTGTGACCCCTTCGATTGTAGATTCTTCAAATCACTGATTGGTAACATCCTTCCTTCTTTTGATTTCTGATTTGATGAAGATAAGCTATCCTAATCTACGAGTTTCTCAATTCTCAGGTCCTAAAATTTATTATTTTGCATGAGTTTGCCTGCGATACGATGATTCTATATATCGTTATTCTTCTTGCTAGTTCTTACTTTTATTTAGAAATTTAGCCTACAAACCTAAATTATAAAAATATTAAAAAATTAGTTTACTATTTTTCCAACATGATTAGCAATCTTAGAGTCGTCCTGCATTAACTAAGGCTTTAACAATTTAAAGACAAGCTTCTTCAACATCATCAAAAAGCTTCAAAAAGATATTTGCTTTATTTTAAAAAGCTTTCATTTTGTATTCTTACATTTATACTTGTGCTTAAATTATTTTATTGAGGTTGTTAGTGAGCCTTTATGAAAACCAACGAAGGTTGTTGGTTAGCCTTTGTATAAAAACCAACATGGTTATTGGTAAGTCCACAAAATTAACAAGGTTTTTTGTTAGCCCACAAAACCTAAGGGGTTTTGACTTGTGAGCCCAGTGAAAACAAGTTAGGTTTTGATTAATGAGCCCAAAAAATTAATCGGATATAATCTTGATGATTATAGTGAAATTTCCAAGAAGAACTTGGGGAGTGGATGTAGGTGCCTTGGAGTACACCGAACCACTATATATTCTTGTGTTATGCTTGCTCTTAGTTATTGCTTATTTATTCTTGTTTTTACTTTGTTAATTCTGTTACATATTTTCATCAAGCACACAAACACTTTGGCAAGATATAAGTATTTGATTTGAATTGGCACATACTTGTTTAATATTTTTTAAAACCCAATTCACCCCCCTCTTGGGTTGCATCATCACTGGGCAATAGAGGGAGGCATCGACCGTCGAGGGGGGAGGCATCGGCCATCGAGGGGTCAGCCATCGAGGGGGATTTGGGGATTCGGTGGAAGAAGGGAAGAAGGCTAGGGCACGAATGGACTAATAGAGGGTTTTTATAGTAAAACCAAGGGTTGATTTTATATTTATTTAAATATATATAAATATATAAATATATATATTATTATTTTATAAATCGGGTCTCGGTCTTTGGGTCTAGATATTATATATCCAGATCCGGATCCATTTAATAATGACTAAATAGGTCCGGATCCGAGTCCAGATAAACGGGTCCAGATTTAAACCCAAATCCGAATCCGTTGGGTAAATACCTGTGGATCTCGAATCTAGACCCGATCCATTGATAGCTCTATATCAACTTTTTAAAAATTTATTTTATAAAAAATTAAATAAAATAATATAAGATCAAATAAATATGTGTAAAATCATATAAAATAATTTAAAATTTAAAAAATCATATAAAATTATATAAAATCACATAAAATCAAATTAAAGTATATAAAAATATATTATATTATTTACTAATATATTTTAATGTATTTAAAAGTTAATATTTGATATTTTATTAAATACAATAGAATATAAAATAATATGACATTATAATATATTATGACATATTATAATATAGCATAATATTTTTAATTTTTGAAAATATAAAATACAACATAATATATTATAATAAATTATAGAATATGCTATATTACATTATATTATATTACGTTACATTATATTATATTATATCATATTATTTGATTTTGTCATACAAAATCATATAAATCATGTAAAATCAAATTAAATTATATAAAATAATATTATATATATATTAATATATTTAAATATAATTAAAATCAATATTTGACATTATATTAAATCTTATAGAATATAAATAATATGATACATTATAATATATTATGGTAAATTGTAATATAGTATAATTATATTTTAATAGTTTAAAAAATAAAATATAACATAGTATATTACAATGAATTATAAAATATATTATATTATATTGTATTATTGTATTGTATTGTATCATATTATATTATATTATACTATATAATTTTATATTACATTATATTATACTATATTATATTATATTTTATTGCTTTATGTTATATTATGTGATTTTAAAATATAAAATAATATGATATATTATAGTATAGTGTAATATTTTTTATATTGAAAATATAAAATATAAAATAGTATATTATAATAAATTAAAAAATATGCTATATTACATCATACTATATTATATTATATTATATCATATATATTGCTTTATGTTGTATTATGTGATTTTAATTGATAAAATTATATAAAATTATATAAAATCATGTAAAATCAAATACAAATATATATAACTATATTATAATATATATTAATATATTTTAATATAATCTAAATTAGTATTTGACATTATATTAAATATAATAGAATATAAAATAATATGATATATTATGATATATTATGAAAATTTATAATATGGCATAATATTTTAATATTAAAAATATAAAATATAACATAATATTATATTGAATAATAAAATATGCTATATTACACCAAATTATATTATATTATGTTATATTATATTATATGTTTTTATCATGCAAAATTATATAAAATCATGCAAAATAAAATTAAATTATATAAAAATATATTATATTAAATATTAATATGTCTTAATAGAACTAAAATCAATATTTAGAATTATATAAATATAATAAAATATAAAATAATATGATATTTTAATATATTATGATAAATTATAATATAGTGTAATTATATTTTTAATATTAAAATATAAAATATAAAATAATATATTATAATAAATTATAAAATATGTTGTTGCCGCCTAAATCGTCGTCGCCTGTAGCTGAAGAGGATCTCGGATCGTGCCCTTATCACTTCGGACCTGCTTGCACGCCCAAACCTCCAAAACAGAAGAGACCGGATCGTGATCCTGGCGGGGGCACTCCGATGCTCAAGTCAGTGACAATCCAGGAGAATAGATCCTCCTAGTCGAGCTCCATAGATAGACTCCACACAAGGAGGAGAAAGAAATGTACTGGGAGAATATGGATGAGTTATGAGTGGAGTAGGAAAAGTGGTGACGGAGGAGAGTTTGAGCAGGAGGGCTGTGTCCGTCGAGACCCTTCTGATGGATCTTCGATAGCCTTAGTCTCTTTGTTGCTCTCCCGTGTGCCACCCTTCTTGCTTGTTAGCTCACTTGATTTGTTTAGTTTGCATTTTGTTTGCTTACCTTCCTCTTGGAACCTTGAAGAGCTCTTTTAAGCCAGGACGGCTGCCAGAGGCCTACCTTGGGATCCTTCCCTCGCTTACAGGCGCGTGCAATGATGCGATATCATGTTGCCATGGAGCCATGGACGGGATGCCTTTCCTTATTTACGATATGGAACATACCATGCACTCAACATTCTTTCTAGTCGCTCCATTTCGGGAAGCCTGGCAGAGCTTCGATCGGGGGGCAGCCGCCTCCAGGATTGAATCTTCTGGGTTGACTTCCTCTTCTGAGTGGTACAAATGGTTAGTAGAGAGTGCAGCGCCTCGATCAGGGGATCCCTTCCTTTTTTGTGTAAGTGGTAGCTGGGGCCATTATTGCGCCTAGCAGGTGCCTTTCCGTAGTCCTTGGGCGGCTAACCCACCAAGGAGAGCGGCGATGTCCCTCGATTGCCAGTCTCTTCACTCGAAGTGGAGCTGGTCCGGAGAGGCGGAGCTCAACTTCGGGCTGTAGTGTCTCAATCCTGAGAGAACCTCCTAGCGAGGAGTCCGGAGAGGTGGAGCTCGACTTCAGCCACGGTGTCTCGACCCTAAGGGAGCCGCCTGGCGAAGGAGTCTAGAGAGGCGGAGCTCGACTTCTGCCACGACGTCTCGACCCTGAGGGAGCTGCCTGGTGAAGGAGTCAGGAGAGAAATCTAACATAGCTCTTTCCTTTGACTGGCATCTGATTGGGTGCTGACAGAAAGACCAAAATCCTGTGCCATAATTGTCATGATCGCGGTGCCATGCAGGGCGAACCTCCGAGCCAATGAAGCGTTGACATGTGGAGCCATCCGAGGAGGCATTATTGCTGACGCAGAATTCGAGTGGTAGTGGGCGAAACGGAGCATCGCTTCTATTGATTGCTGACACGTGGAGTGAATCCAACGGCGGTGATGGGACAGTTACGATCTAGTCACTTTGAAAGGAAAGATAGTTTCTCTTTCAAAAAATTTTCATGCCCGCCAGCGAACCAGAGAGTCCCCTTCTTCCTCTAGTCATCCTTTTCCTCCAAAGGCAACCAGGTTCGTTCATTCTCCACTCTTCTTTCTCTGTGGGCGGGTAGAGTCTCTTCTCAAGGCTAGGATCCTCTTGAACCTTGTCAGTTTTCTTCTTCTTTGTCTTCTTCTTCCTTCTTTCGAAATGTCTCGCTAGGGTCGGAACTTCCGCCCCTCGACCAACCCCAATAGGCTAGGCCTTCTCGTCGAGGATGCCTTCTTCTTCTTCTGACGATGAGGAAGCGGTGCACTTCGAGTTCTCGAGGAGGCCTTGCCCTATGAGGATAGTCATTGGTCGCCCAGGGTCCATCCCCTGCCTCCTCCTTCTGAACTTTCTCCAGAACCTCCACGGTTAACAGGTCCCGGCGTATCATCTCGGTGATAACCAGCAGGATCTATGACCATCCGAGATACCTACGGTATTCTAGACTCTGTCTGGCTCTCGGTTCATGACGAGGAACGGGTCACCACCAGTGGCCTGGGCCGGATAACTCTGTATGAGGAGACCCTTGCGGGGGGTCTCCGATTTTCTTTCCACCCTTTCTCTTTCTGTCCTCAGCCACTACTGTTGGTTCTGGCACAGTTGGTTCCAAAATAATCTGGACCATCTTTTGCTTCATCGTTCTGTGCCATTTTCATAGGATTGTTGCCCGTTTTACTCTCTTCAGGGCCTTCTTCACCCTGAAGCGCCACCCGTTTGAGGACAGGTGGTGGTTCATCTCTCCTCGTCCTAAGGGCATAAAATTTGAACTTCCCTCTTCCATCAAGGGATGGAAGAGCAAGTACTTTTTTGCATCGGTCGAGGAGGTTGACTGGGTTTGGAGCGACCTGGATCAGATCCCAAACCGAAATGCCATCGCCGAGGTGGCTGATCGGGAAATATACGACTAGATCTGCACCAACCAGATTTTTCTCTTAAGATTCTGCTAAAAGAGCAGAACCTCCATGAAGCCGAAGTTGGCCCAACGGGTGAGTTCGGCATGGCCTTAGCTCTCTTCTGCTTTGTGTCAGTTTTCTTGACTTCGGAGCTAATCTTGTCTTTCCTTTGTGCAGGCATGAAGTATTCTATGGAAGACCTCCTTTCCCTCACCAGGAAGAGAGGTCCACTAGCGGGGATCAGAGAGTCTCCATCGAAGAGGGCCCGGGATGAGGAGAGCGCGAGGACTACACCCGCCGCACCGACAGAGCCGAGCAGGTAGTGGAACCCACCCCTGAGCCATCAAGGTAGCGAGTCCCGCCCCCTGTCCGGGAGCCGGAAGTGGTGGTTCAGGCCAAGTCTGCTGCTGCTGCAGCCGCTACTGTGGAGCCTCCACCACCTGAGGTCGTCGAGGTGGAGCCCAAAGAGGAGCAAGAGAGGGTGGAGCAGCCGTCTATGACACTGTCCGGAGTGGCACTGAGCCCCCACCACGCCTCCGATGCCTCCTCGACCAGAGGAGGGGGCAATGCCACATCTTTGATGAAAAAGAGGGAGAAAGATCCCCGTAGACTGCCACGAGGTGGCGCCGGATTCCTCATTGGTTCGAGATCGAGACCTTGCCGAGCGCATGATGGACTTTATCGTCCAATCATGCAACTGGTGAGAGAAGGCAGGGAAGCTCCTCAGTGATGCCATTCATGGCACATTTTCCCAGCTATTTTCAGTAAGCATTCCTTTCTTCTTGCCCCTTCTCCTCTTTTTCTTGTTTGCTTCTCTTTATTTTTGTGGCTAACATCTTCCTTAGAACAGCTCGGTGCTGACCTCTTGCTGATCCAGGACTACTGCAGGCATTGGACGAAGAGGGATTAGAAGTGGTCATTGGAGCTCAAGTCTCTAAAGGTCGAGGCCAAGCTGCAGACGGACGTCGCCTGGGAGTCCGAGCGAAAGAACAGGAGCTAAGGGGTGAGGTTGCAAGCACCGAAAGGTGCATTAAAGAGCTGGAGGAGTCCTTGGACTAAGAAAGGAGTCAGTCCAAGAATCGAGCTGAGGAGCTCCAGGACAGAGGAGCTCAGGGTCGAGGAGGCCCAGGAGAGGGAGCTGGCCCAATTGCTTCGAGGCCAGCTGGAGGCAGCGAAGGAACGGGCCATAGCCACTGAGAAGAAGACTGAGGAGGCTGAAGAGAGAGCTGCTGCCATCGAGAAGGAGACTGCAGTGGTTGCAGAACAGGCGAAGGCCACGAAGAAGGAGGCCACCGTGGCAGTCTCCAAGTACCTGGCCTAGAAGGAGTTTGATGCCAAGTCCTATGAACTTACCACGGACTCCTTCTTCAAGGGGTTCATGTACTGTCAGTCGAAAGTAGTGGGTCTTGTTCTGGACAAGAACTTGTATAGGCTCAACTTCCCGACTGCCTCGCCAGAGAGCCTAATATCAGACTTGGCCGAGGTGGAGGAACTAGCAACTACCGTCGACGAAGCTCCACCGAAGGAGGTCCCTGAGGATGATGCCCTGTCTGTGCGCCGGCCCAGGAAGGAGCCGGTCGAGTAGTGTAGGGGCACTTGTATTTTCTTTCTTTTCTTTTTTATTTATGTTCGGGCTGCCTGATCTGTCAGGCCCAGAGAAAATGATGTAAAAACTTCACATTCCATCAATGAAATTTTTCTTCTTCCAGATTAGAACTTGATGTAAAAACTTCACATTCCATCAATGAAATTTTTTCTTCCATTGACTTGTGCATTTAATTTTGCATTACTGACTCTTTAGCAATCTTCCCTCCTTTGCCTCTCAACTGCCCGTGTGCATGTCTTCTACCGAGGAATCTCACCTTAAGGCTTTAAGTCCCTAGGCTCTTTCCTGCCGAGCTCCAGGCATGCGAGGTAGTTAGAAGGGAAGTCTTTTGACTTGCTGAATCACTCCCATCTCGCGAGTGAATGGTATGCTACTTCAAAAGAGTGTATCGACCTCGGATGGAATCGCCTCCAAGTGAGCACAGTGCGAACGAGCCTGGATGATGTGGTCGGAGGGACTACTGAGTGATTATAAGGTGCCGAGCTTCGAAAGTTTTTAGCCTTGAGTAACGGGCTTCAGGAGTTCTGGGCTTGAGTGTCGGGCTTCAGGAGTTTTCGGGCTTGAGTGCCGGGCTCAGGAATTCCGGGCTTGGAGTACCGGGCTTCGAAAGTTTCCAAGCTTGGAGTGCCGAGCTTCGAAAGTTTCCGATCTTGAGTGCGGGCTTCAAGAGTTTCCAGGCTTGGAGTGCCGGGCTTCGAGATTTTCTAGGCTTAAGAGTGCCGGGCTTTGGAAGTTTTCGATCTTGAGAGTGCCGGGCTTCGGGAGTTTCTGGGCTTGGAGTACCTGGCTTCAGAAGTATCCGGGCTTGAGAGTCTAGACCTGGGGTCAAACAGCGAGACCCTGCGAGGCAAAGGTGATTTGTACAAAAAGGATCTTTATTATTAATGGAGGAAGGCATTACATTATTGATAATACATTCTCAGATTGTTGGCATTCCAAGTATGTGGGAATATGGCACTGTCCAGCTTTCTTTGCCTCACCCGTGCATTGTATACCGAGCTACGCACTACCGGTAGGTCGCCATCTGGAGTCGACCTTGTCTCTGTTTCTCCTCAAGGAGGTCCAGGTTGAGAAGAAGGCGGCCTATTTTTTGCTTCGTCATATTGCTCCACCCATAGTGTAGGCATGTCGAGTTCGACGGGGACAACGGCTTCCGTGCTGAAGATAAGGCTTAAAGGCATCTCATCCATGCTATCTTGGGTGTTGTGTGGTAGGCCCAAAGATGCTAGAGAGTTCTTCTGCCCACCTACCCTTGGCCTAGTCCAGCCTAGTCCGAAGCCCCTAGAGAATCGTTTGGTTGGTCATCTCAGCTTCCCCATTGGTCTGAGGGTAAGCCACCGAGGTGAAGCGATGGTGAATGCTGAGGTCGATGCAGAAGTCCTCGAACTTCTGGTTGTCGAATTGCCATCCGTTGTCAGTGATGATGCTGTGGAGGAGTCTGAAATGGTAGATGATCGACTTCCAAGAAAATTGGTGGACCTTGGCTTCGGTGATCTGTGCTAGTGGCTCCGCCTCCACCTATTTGGTGAAGTAGTCGATAGCCACTATCAGAAACTTGCACTGCCCAGAAGCAGGAGGGAATGGATCGAGGATATCCATCCCCTACTAGGCGAACGGCCAAGGTGCAGAGAGTTGGGAGAGTGGCACCGTAGGTTGACGTTGTATGTGAGCGTGGCGCTGGCAGCGATCGCACTTTCTCACGAAGTCGGCGGCACCCTCCCTCATAGTCTCCCAATAGTATCCCTGACGGAGGGCATTGTATGCTAGTGTCCTCCCTCCGACATGATCCCGCAGAGGCCCTCATGTATTTCTTGGAGTACAAAGGCTGCCTCTACGGGCCCGAGGCACTTCAGGAGTGGATAAAAGTAGGACCTGCTGTAGAGTTGTCCGTCCATCAGGACAAATCACGTGGCCTTCTTCTTGATGAGGCCAGCCTCAATCCGATCTTTCGATAGGGTACCGTCGGTGATGTATCTGATGTACTAGTCCATCCAACTAGGTTCGGGGTGACCTGCTAGACTTCTCCGGGAGCTTTGTAGCTTGGACTTTCTAGGTACTCTATGTGGGCGCATCCCAGTGATGAGTCCGGCAGGGTCATGAGTCTTGACAGAGCATTAGTGCGAGCATTCTCCTGATAAGGGATGTGGGAGATGCTGAAGCACCGGAAACCTATCATGCTCGAATGGACCCGCTCAAGGTGCTTCATCATTGGGGATCTCGGGCCTCATACTCCCTCGAGACCTGCCTTGCCACCAGTTGGGAGTCGATGAAGACCTTCAGGTTTGGTACACCAGCTCGCAGGAGACTCTGAGTCCCACAAGGAGTGCCTCATACTCTGCCTGATTGTTGGTTGCTGTGAACCAGAAGTGAAGCACACATTCAGCCACGACCCGATCCCCATTGGTGAGGATTATCCTACTCTGCTCCCTCCCGAGTTGGATGTGCCGTCCAAATGGAGGACCCATGTCTCCTCCTTGGTAATGGGCTCCAACTGGGGTGCCGAGGTCGAGGTGGTCTCCTCGGGCTCCTCGCTCATGCCAGCGTACTCGACGAGGAAGTCGACCAGCACTTGGACCTTCTGAGATGGCCTCGGTTGGTACGAGATGTTGAACTCTCTCAGCATTAGAGACCATTTAGCCAAGCACTCGGATGTTTCGGGGTGGCTGAGTATGGCCCTAAGCAGTTGGTCCGTCATGACCGCAATATGATGTGCTTAAAAGTATGGCTTGAGGTGCTAGGAAGACATCATTAAAGCAAAAATTAACTTTTCTAAGCGGGTGTACCTGATTTCCGCATCTCAGAGGATTTTGCTTGCATAGTACACTGGCTTCTGGGATTCATCTTCATCAGTGCAGACAAGGACCGAGCTGACGACCCCTGGGGTCATCGCTAGATACAGCAAGAGTTCCTCTCCTTCCTCTGGCTTGGAGAGTAGTGGTGGAGATGCCAGGAACTTCTTTAACTCCTTGAATGCTGCTCTGCATTTTTCGATCCATGTGAAGTCGTGTACTTTATGCGGTGCCTTGAAGAAGGGTAAGCAGCGGTCAGCCGACCTTGAGATGAACCTACTTAGGATTGCAATCTAGCCAATCAAGCGCTGGACCTGCTTCTTCGAGGTAGGGTGCTCCATGTCTACGATTACCTGGACCTTCTTTGGGTTTGCTTCGATGCCCTTTTGGATGATCATGAAGCTGAGAAACTTTCCTGCTGCTATGTCGAAGGTGCATTTCGCTGGGTTTAGCTTTATCTTGTACATCTGGAGATTATGGAAGGCTTCTGCCAGATCTGCGACGTGATCCAACTTCGGTTTGCTCATGACAAGCATGTCGTCCACGTATACATGCATGTTCCTTCCGATCTGGTCCTTGAAGACCCGGTTAACTAGCTGCTAGTATGTGGCACCAGCATTCTTCAAGCCAAAAGGATCATCCGATAACAGTATATCCCTCGATCGGTGATGAAGGCAGTGTGATTCTCGTCCTCTGGGTGCATCCGGATTTGATTATATCTGGAGAATGCATCCATGAAGGAGAGTAAGCGGTGCCTTGATGTGGCATCTACCAGGGGTCGATCTTTGGCAGAGGGAAGCTATCCTTCGAATAGGCTCGATTGAGATCGGTATAGTCCATGCAGATTCTCCATTTTTCATTGCTCTTTTTGACCATGACTACATTCGCCAGCTTGCTGGGATACTGTACCTCATGGATAAAGCCAGCTGCGATAAGCTTATCCACCTCCTCGTTGATCGCCCGTTACCTCTCAGGGACGAAGCTTCTCTTCTTCTGCCGGACAGGACGATACTTCGGGTCAATGCTCAACTTGTGGGTAATGATGTCAGGTGGAAACCCTGGCATATCGGCCACTGTCCAAGCGAGCACGTCTGCGTTCGCTCAAAGAAACTCCAACAGGTAGGCCCGCTCCTCCTCTTGCAATTGGGCCCCAATTTACACCATCTTTATCGAGTCAGCTCCGAGTGGGTATGACAACAGGTGCTCGACCGGGCCACCTCTGGGGTCCTCCTCCTTTGGTCAAGGTCATCAACACTGGGATCTCCCTCGGAGTTGTTGGTCCCGGGGATGGCTTGGAGATAGTGTTGGATTGGTTGAGGTGCCCCCTCATTTTTCAACACTGTAAGGAGTAGGAAACTGTACCAGTAGCCTTTTGGTGGAGATGACTGCATCGAGCAGATTGAACCCGAGGCAGCCAAGGATTATGTTGTAGGCCGAAGGAAGCCTGACAACAGTGAAGGTCATCATGACGGTGCTCTGCCGAGGTGGCACCCTGGTAGTAATAGGGAGAGTGATTTTCCCTTCGACTCCCATGGAATCCCTCATGAAATCGACGAGGGGAGTGTGCGCAAGCTTAAGTTGAGCAAAGGATAGATTCATCTTGGAGAAAGCATCGTAGAAAAGGACATCAGCCGAACTTCCACTATCAACCATAATCCATTTTACAAGATACTTTGCGATCGTCATCTCCACGATCATGGCATCATTATTTATATTTTCAACCACATATTCCTTCTCCCTCATAAAGGGGAGTACATTTTCAGAACCCTCTCCTCCCCGGGCCCTCTTGGGGGCGCGCTCGATTTTCCAACAAATCATTCCTACAGGCTTCTTGGTGGGTCGATTGTCGACTTCGGGACCGAAGGGAGAGCAGCGAGTGCTTGAGGTTCGGCCGGGATCTTGTCCCCCACAAACCTTCTGAGGTAGCCCCTTCTTATGAGGTCTTCAATCTCTCTCTTGAGGTGAAGTCACTCCTCGGTGTCATGGCTATGGTCATGGTGGAACTGGCAGTACTTCATCTTGTCGCGACCATTTGATGGCCTTAGAGGGGGTGGGCAATGTAGATAGTGCTCGCCCTTAATCTCCATGAGGATCTTGGTCCTCGAAGCAAGGAGAGGTGTGTATCTTTCTTTGGGATGGGGATGCTTTTTAGCTTCGACCCCTGGTAGAAATTTGGTGTGGGTGATCCGGGCTTCCACGCTCCGGATGCCTTACTAGGAGCTAGCTTCTTCAGCGGCTTCCCATCTAACTCCCTTCTCATACGGTCCGCCTCCTCGACACGGATATACTTTTGAACATGGAGGAGGAGTTCGGAGTACGTCTTGGAGGGCTTCTTGTCCAGGGAGTAGGTCAGATAGGAAGTCCTGAGCCCTCTCTTCAGTGCCAGCATAGTAACTGGCTCATCCAAGTTATAGATCTCTAATGCAGCAACCTTGAAGTGGGCCACGTAGTCCCGTAGGAGCTCATGGTCTTGTTGCCTGATGGAGAAGAGGCTGTCCGCCTTGCGTGGTACCTTTCGACAGGCATCAAAGTGGTCACGAACTTTTGCTCCAGCTAAGCAAAAGAGTTGATGCTTTCGGGCTCAAGGTGGGTAAACCAGACTCAAGCCACCTTCTGGAGGGTGGCTAGAAAGGTGACATAGAGGAGAGCATCGGTTGCTCCCTGAACTCTCATGAGGGCCTTGTAGCTCTCCATGTGGTCCAGGAGGTCGGTGGTCCCGTCGTAGGGATCCACCTGTGGCATGCGGAACTGGCTCAGAATCAGTTCCTCTTGGATCTCTCGGGATAAAGGGGGACGGGTGTCGTAGCCCACAGGCTCGCTGGAGGAGCCCTGCAGATTTGCAAACTGGCAGGATAACTTCGTTAGCTTGCACTCCTGTTCTTCAAGGCGCCTTTTCACCATGCGCTTGATGGCCTCGTCAGTTGAGCCTTCCATCGAGGCTAACAGAAAAAGAGAAGATGGCATCCGAGGGGGGTCACGCTGGGGGTGCCTTGCCTTTGCGACCTTGGCGATGCTTAACAGCAGCCTGCTCAAAGGTCGGAGACCGGCTTTCCTGGTCGACAGACCCAGTCTATTATCTCTTCGTCGAGGTCCTGTGACTTTCCCGGCAGTCTGTTATGGTCCACGGCTGTGAAGGCCTTCCTTGGAAGGATCGCAGGCTATCACGAGGAGCGGCAGCTTAGGCCACAGGGGTCCCTGGCTACTGGTGGGTGGCCAGGGATCGGTGCTGATGCTGCAGCGAGCGCATCGTAGCAGTTAGAAGCTGCAGCTGCGAGTAAGTGCAGCCAGCTGGACTTTCGCTGGAGATGGTTGCGATGGAGCGGGGAGCTCCCTCTCTAGACTGTGTGGGTCCCCATGAAAAGGGAGATCTCCCGCATGGCTGGTGAAGACTTCCCACATGCGGGTCATCACCATGCCTCCGGTGGTTTTCTTATGAGGGGATTAGCTTGGATCATAGTGTGTCCTGCCCCCTACCTGGCGCACCAATCTGTTGTCGCCTAAACTGCCGTGGCTTGTAGCTAAAGAGGACCTCGAATCGTGCCCTTATCACTTCGAACCTGCCTGCACGTCCGAACCTGCAAAACAGAAGAGACCCAGATCGATGATCCTGGCGGGGGCACTCCGACGCTCAAGTCAGTGACGATCCAGGGAAACAGATCCTCTTGGTCGAGCCCCGTAGATGGACTCCATGCTAGGAGGAGAAAGAAATGTATCGAGAGAATGTAGATGAGTTATGAGCGGAGCAGGAGAAGTGGTGACGGATAAGAGTTTGGGCAGGAGGGTTATGTCCATCGAGACCCTTCCGATGGATCTCCGATAGCCTTGTCTCTCTGTTGCTCTCCTGTATGCCACCCTTCTTGTTCGTTAGCTCGCTTGATTTGCTTAGTTTGCATTTTGTTTACTTACCTTCCTCTTGGAACCTTGAAGAGCTCTTTTTAAGCCTGGACGGTTGCCAGAGGCCTACCATGGGATCCTCCCCTCGCTTGCAGGTATGTGTGGCGATGTTTCGTGCCATGGATGGGATGCCTTTTCTCATTTGTGATATGGAACCTTCTGTGCGCTCTGACATTCTTTCTGGTCGCTCCATTTCAGGAAGTCTGGCAGAGCTTCGATCGGGGGGCAGCCATCCCCTAGATTTGAATCTTCTGGGTTGACTTCCTCTTCTGGGTGGTATAGATAGTTGGTAGGGAGTGCAGCGCTACGATCGGGGGATCCCTTCCTTTTTGGTGTAAGTGGTAGCTAGGGCCATTATTGCAACCTGGCAGGCACCTTTCCATGGTCCTTGGATGGCTAACCGCCACCCAAGGAGAGCGGCAACATCCCTCGATTACTGGTCTCTTCTCTTGAGGTGGAGCTGGTCCAGAGAGGTGGAGCTCGACTTTGGCCATGGTATCTCGACCTTGAGGGAGTCGCCTGGCGAAGGAGTTTCGAGAGGCGGAGCTCAATTTCGGCCGTGGTGACTCGACCCTGAGGGAGCCACATGGTGAAGGAGCCCGGAGAGGCGGAGCTCAACTTCAGCCACGGTGTCTCGACCCTGAGGGAGCTGCTTAGCGAAGGAGTCTGGAGAGGTGGAGCTCGACTTCGGCCACGGTGTCTCGACCCTGAGGGAGCCACCTAGCGAAGGAGTCCGGAGAGGCGAAGCTCGACTTCGGCCATGGCGTCTCGATCTTGAGGGAGCTGCCTGGCGAAGAAGTCCGGAGAGAAATCTGACATGGCAGCTTCCTTTGACATGGCATCTGACTGGGTCTGACAAGGGTTACACGTCAGCGATCCTGCCACATCAAATGTCATATTACATTACATTATATTATATTATATTATATTATTTAAATATATATTATATTATATTTTTAGTCGAGTCTCAGGTCTGGATATTAAATATCCATATCCGACCCATTTATGTTAGAGTTAATCAGATTCGAGTTTAGAATAGCTCTAGACCTGAGATCAGTATTAATTTTTTTGGACACTTTTTTCTTGGCATACCAATGTTTATCGATTATATTTGATTTACTCACATTTAATAGTTGAAATGTAAGTTATAAATTGATTATAGCATTTTCAAGTTTGCCAAACGTGGATATATATAACCCTTTTTTTAGAATTTGAACTTTTACTCACGTATGTATTTTAGGTGTCAAAAAAACATGGATGAATGTGATTTTTTTTGTAGTGTTTCTCTTTCCTTTTCATTTATATCTTTTGTTTCATAATTATTTAAGAGAAGATAAAGATTTTCCTTCTTGTCGCTCAACTTGCATCAGTCTTCAAAATCCATCATGACCAAAATTGCCATGCACAGCCAGCATCGTCCCATTCACCGCACCAATGGATGCCAGGCGGCTGGACCTATTGCACAACACAACTAGCGAGAATGCCCCTATGGCATGACCGGACGGCTGCACGTATGCAAGGCCAAATATCACCGACATGCCGGGCAGGGGTTGCCATTATGTTAGCCTCTTTCAGTCTCGTCACAACGATGGATGCCATGTGTGGTGGAGCTGCGCACCGCTTTGGCGACCGGACCCATCATGTGGCACAATCAGATCTCATAGGACACGAGTGGGCAGGCACCCATCATGCCCTGGGCTTGCACCGATACCATCGCGCTCGTGCCACATTACACGATGGACGTCCCATCCCATTGTGCCACGTAGATGGCACTCGGTGCACCGTCGCCACCGTCGTGACTGGTGCACACGTATCCTCCATGAGTTTGGGACATTCATGATTCTTTCAATTTCAATTGCTACTATAAAGAGAGCATTTTCAGCAATAAAGATTGTTAAGATCAGATTGCACAATAGACTTCCTTTTTTATTATTTAATCACTTACATCGAGAAAAAATAGTTAAAAACTTTATAGAGATTCCATTCTAATAGTATTTAAAAAATATTTAAATTAATTTTAATTATTTATTAATATTTTTTATTTTTATATTCTGTTGGTTTTCTAGAAAAGTTGGTGTGGCCATCGATTATTGTCTCTTTTATAAGGCAATTAAAGTATGAGACATATAAACCGAGGAAGTGTATAGAAAATGGGCAATACTTTTTTTTTTTTTGGGTAGAAGACAATACTCTTTTCTGGACACACACATTAAAAGAACTTTTGTGCAGGGATTCGAATTGCAATTTCCTAATTCATACCAAAAAAAAGTTCAGTGAGCTGCATTATGAAGTCCCATTCGAAGGACAGATAGCTGACAATAATTTTGTACATGAATAGTCAAAGATTTGTTTCACATGAAATCACAACAAAACAAACTGTACGCCTTTATAAAAGACCTCAGGAGCCATGTATCATGAAAATAACTATTAAGCTCATAAATAATAACCATTTCATGTTGAACGATGCAAAGTTTGCCAAATATTTTTTTAATGATAGAACTGATAAATTATTACCAAAATATTTTTTCCGCTTTGCTTAAATAAGATATCCAAGTTACCAAGATAGGATCTTAGCATTGCCAGCATGGATTGAACCACTCTCCTTTTTTTGCCACATCAGAAGGAAAAATTTTGGCGGTTCCATGGATGGAGCAACGTAGCATCCATCACCCATGGCACTTCTCCCCGCTTGCACACCATGGGGATTCCCATGATGGGACGGCTCATACATGCATTCCCGGACGTTTAACATCCCAAAACATACAATAACTCCCTCCCCCTATCCCACGGCTTCCCTCCGTTTTGTCCCTCCCTCCCTCCGTACTCAGTGGGTCCCAAAATGTTAGCATACCACAAGCAAAAAAACAAAAAAAATTAAATCCTCTTAAACTCCCTCCTCTTTATTTTTGTTACACGTCAACATGCATCAAATAAATAGGTGAGTCCGCACGGTAACTTGGACCCCATGAACACTTTTGTCTCCTCCTCCTTAAAACCATGCACACGCTTATAATAAAACGGAAGGGCCTACTAATAAAACTCGAGGCTTTTTTTTTTTTAGTAATAAAAAGCGCACGAATTCCAAGGGAAAAAGTGGACCGGGGGGTGAGGGGATTGACGTTAACGTGTCTCTTGTTTCTTTTCCTCGCGGAAGCCAATGCCTGAAGTCAACCTGACGACGGGACGGTGGGGCGTGCGGTAAGTTACGTCACGGTCATCTTAAGGATGGGTCACCTCGATGGGATGGGACTGATCCCCTTCACTCTTTCCTCTTTCTCTCACATATATTATATCTCGCTGCCTTTTTTTCCGTGTCCCCCGTAGGACGATCTGCGCTCCCGAGAAGTACGCGATCGTGTTCATCACTTTTGGTCCCGACCTTTTGATCTAAGAAAAATAGAAAAATTAATATGTTATGAGAGTGTAAGGAATTTTCTTTTTTAATGTTAAAAAAAAAATTATGAAATTAGGTATTTCCTCGCATATTTACGAAATTAGGTATTTTTGGCACAAAAAAATCTATCTAACGACGTCAATCGTCTTTCAAAAAGACGATTTCAAGCCATCGCCCGGCCCACGTGCCATCCTACCCAACCGCTCCCATAGTCGTCCCGGTCGTGATGCATGGCGGGGGGAAGATATCGTCTTTTCTAAAGACGATTTTTCATCCCCGCCTGTCGCGGTACGTGGCCCGTCTCCCTGCCAGCTGCGACACGTGGCCTGTCCCCCCTGCCAGGCGCGTCACGTGGCTCTGAAATCGTTTTTTGCAAATACGATTTATCGCCTTTTACATATCAAGGCCGAAGGGATTTTTTTTTTCTGGTTTTCTTTCTTCGTTCTCCTCCGGCCCCCCTCCGCTCCCGTACCTTTTTTTTTTTGCTTCGTCCCCCGGCTGGCCCACTTCTTCCCTCTTTTGTCGTTCTCCTCCGATCCCCCGTGGTCCCGTAAGGTAGAGTTTTTTTTTTTTGTCTTTTCTTTTCCATTGGCCCACATCTTCTTATCTTCGACCGGTTGAAGATCGACTTGTTTCCGGTCCGATTCAAATGAAATTGTATTTTTTTTATCTCCATTTATTTATTTTCTTATATATATGTTTTATTTTATTTTATTTTATTTTATTGCTAGATTTGTGCTTGGATGGCTAGAGCCGGTCTATTTGGCTCCATTCAACCCATATTATTTCCAAAATTTCACAGGTAATTTATTTAGTTGCATTTATATTTATATAAATATTTTTTTTAAATTATGTTATACGATTTAAATTTAAATTTGTTGAATATAAAATTGATTTGAATTGTTTTATTATCTTTTTGAATATAAATTTGATTAGATTTGAAATATTTAATTATCTTGTTTAAATTCTACAGGCATTATGGTTAAGCTTGTTTAATTATAATTTAGATTTAATTATGTTGTTTTTATGTTAATTATTTAAATATTATTATTAGTAATTGATTATGTTATTGTTATTGATAATTAATTAAGAGATAATATATAATGCTAATAAATAGTAATTAAATTTAAAAAATAGAGTTGTAAGTATAAATTTGATTTGAATATGATTTAAATTTAAAATTGTTGAATATAAATTTGATTTGAATTGTTTAATTATCTTGTTGAATATAAATTTGATTAGATTTGAATTGTTTAATTATCTTGTTTAAATTCTACGAGCATTATGGTTAAGCTTGTTTAATTATAATTTAGATTTAATTATGTTGTTTTTATGTTAATTATTTAAATATTATTATTATTAGTAATTGATTATGTGATTGATATTAATAATTAATTAATTAAGAGATAATATATAATGCTAATAAACAGCAATTAAATTAAAAAAACTAGAGTTGTAAGTATAGATATTAATTAAGTATAGATATTAAAAATTTATTATGTTAGTTGTTTAAATATTAGTATTAATTATTTAATTATATTATTATTATTTGATATAATCATAATAAATTATTTATTGATAATGCTAGAATAAATAATAATTAAATATAAAAATTAAAGTTATAAATATACCTATTAAAAATTTAATTAATAATTATGATTATATTTTTTAAAATTTGAGTTGATTATTAATTTTTTAACAAAATTTGCATTGCATTCCATTGAACCGTAGACCCGTCAATTGATTAATATGCATAAATTATTGTATCCATACATTATTTTTAATTTTGTATGGATCTTAACATATGCATATGAATCAATTGATTGTCCAAAGTGGACAGTTTGGGAATTGCAAATAATTTTACGGATCACTTTACTGCAATGAAATGATGTACAATGGAGTTCGAAATACAAGATAGGTGTAGCAAGTAATTTCAATACAAGATTCCATGATTCCAAATTAAGGGATATAGTGAAAAAAGCTGGAATGCAATCACAGCCCAGAAAATTTCATAAATATATAACGAACATTGAAAAATTTAATCCAGAAGCTATTCAGTGGCTGAATGAAATTTCTTTATCGAAATGAACACGGTCACATGATGATGGACGACAGTATGGGATGATGACAACTAACATATCCGAGTGTTTGAATGGAGTATTAAAAAATGCTCGATTCCTGCCAATAACAGCCTTAGTGCAATTGACATTCTTTCGGCTTGTATCATACTTTGAAGGTCGACGTGCCCAAGCAAATGAGGCAATGGACAGGAACGAAAGATTTACTCCATTTGTCACCGGACATGTTATTTCCAAACAGGCCAAAGTAACTTCGCATAGAATTACAAGGTTCGATAGAGGAAGTGGCCTATTCCAGGTCCAAACTGCTAGACGTGGTCATAACATGAACAGAGGCAGCAATACACAGGTATCTACTATCGACATGTATTATTCAAAATATATTATAAAACATGTTGTGTACATGTCAAATTATATGTTTTGATGTTGTAAGTTGTTCATCTATCCTAGCAGACATGTACGTGCCAGAAATGGCAATGTTATCACTTACCTTGTTCTCATGTCATAGTTGCTTGTGCACATGTTGCCCTTGATGTTTATAGTTTTGTTGATCGGTGCTATACATTACAAGATTATCATCAAACATATGCACCACAATTTTAACCAATTCCTCACGAGGAATATTGGCCACAGTAAACTGGACATGGTCCACAAGAATTAGAAATGATATGGATATCTGAGAAGCTGGCAACAAACGCAGATGTACAATCTGTAAGGAGGAAGGGCATGACAGACGGTCATGTCCAAGACTAGTACAACCAAGTCAATAAAAAGATAGTAGTCAAATTGCATTTTTTAAGGTACATCATATTTCTATTATTTATCTGATATTTATTTATAGGTTGATACAGTTTTGCTCATATTGCTTGTTTTGATGTTGTAGTTTCAGGACTGTGTTATGTTGTTGCTTCGGGAGTCCTATCACATTTTCGTGGTTCATATTGTCGCTTTGTATTATATATTGGACAGGATTACAATGATATGTTCTATTGTAATACAATTATTATTGTAACACAATTATTTATGGTTCATGTTAATACTTTGTATTATGCTTCATGTTTTTTTTATATTAATCATCTTTGTGATTGCTTATTTCGTTTATTTCTAGTAGTTGTATATTACAGTTATTGATCCAGGCCCTTCCGATCCTAGTGTCCTACACGATCAGGAGATTCATAGATCGACTATAGTATGGGATGGACAGGATAGTGCAGTGTTACATTGTCGTCGACGAGAGAATGCTATGAGAAGATCGATACTGCTAGATCGATGTATACTACCTTTACTTATTCATTCTGGTTTTTATGGACTAGCACAGATTGGTTTTATTACATTGGATTGGCATCTTATCACCGCACTTGTCAAGCGTTGGCGTCCAGAGACGCACACTTTTCATTTCCCGCAGGGAGAGCTCAGCATCACCCTCTAGGACGTTGCGATTCATCTTGGTTTGCTAGTGGATGGTCTACCAGTGACAGGTTCTACAGGGATAGATTGGGGACAGATGTGTCAAGATTTGTTAGGCGTTGTCCCACCATAGGGTAGACTTCAGGGGTTGCGATTGAGTATGGTTTAGCTTACCGAGCAGTTTCAGGATTTACATGTTGATGCCGACGAGATAGCTATACAGCGCTATGCTCGAGCATACATTTTGCAGCTGATGGGTAGGTGTTTATTCATGGATAAATCCGGGAATTTGATGCATCTCATGTTTCTACCCCTATTGGCAAATCTGGATGATGCTGGACATTATAGTTGGGGTAGTGCAGCACTCGCATGGCTATATAGGGAGATGTATAGGGCGAGCAGGAGAGATGCCAGTGATATTGCTGGTCCACTATTACTGCTACAGTTGTGGGCATGGGATAGATTCACGATCCTTGCGCCACATAGATTACAGCGCCAAATTCCAGATCCGATGATCGACTTCGATGATGATGGTGCTGCTTTACCACAGGGTCCGTTAGGGATGCGGTGAATTTGTTGTTCATATTAAATTTTATACTGTATGATATTTACTGACTTATTTAATAAATTTAATAATTTTTTTTTGCAGATGGAGGGACATTTTTTGGGTGACCCAGGTACCGACGCATGTGGTCTCCTCCTATCATTACTTGATAGATCACCTCAGACTAGATGAGGTAATCATTAGTGCTTATTCTTTTTAAAACGGTTGATTAGTCTTACATGTTTTCGTTTAATGAATTATGCTTTAAATTATTTATGAACAGGTGATATGGCAGCCATATTCTACCGATCTTCTTGCACAGTTACCAGATTACTGTCTAGATGGGCAGCATATCTGGTGTGCTCGAGTGCCACTTATCTGTTTTCATATAGTGGAGTGGCACTTGCCTGATAAAATGATGTGCCAGTATGGGTTTCGACAGGTCATGCCAGAGCCAGTTGATACACGCCCGGATCTATACCACATGGATCTGAGAAGACGACCTGATCAGGACTGGTCCGCCACTCATCGTGAGTTTATTCATTTATGGATGAGTCGACTGGATCATATTGTAGATGGTGCTCCAAATGCTGGTATCATGGATTATCACGATCCATACATGCAGTGGTACCGCAGTATCACGCGTCGATTCATCAGTCGTCCTGGCACGATTGATGATTATATGGTAAGAAATTTAAGTTTTGCTATTTATTCATATTAAATTATTTATTCTTTGAAATTTATTTAATAATTTTATTTTACAGAGCAATGCCATCACACGAATACTTCAGCTAGCTCATCCAGATTGCATAGCGACGAACTCCAAGACTATTACGGAGGTTTGTCATTCCGTCCTTCATACTATCGATGAGCATGCACGTGTCCCATTCGGGGGGTTTTATCAGGGGGCTGACAGAGAGTACGAGACTCCTTCACCTTATCACTACGGATCTTCATCGGCAGCACCTCCATCATTCCAGCACGGATGAGGTACTCGACATTATGGTACCTCTCCATATCCGATGCCGGACTTCACATCTACTAATGTTGTTGCTGCACATTTTGAGACTACCGCTGCACCGGACTACATGTCGCAGCACGATTATTCTGGACATGGAGGACAGGTTTATGGTGAGGGTTCGTCGCATCAGGCATCCCAGGTCGGGGAGCATATGACTGAGCATCAGCCACCAGCTGAAGTTGTACCTCCACTTCGTCGTGTCCAGCCTTAACGCAAGAGGAGGCGGCCACCATGTGGGACCTAGAATATTTTTTTTTTGGTATTTGTAAAACTATATTTTGAAATAAAATTTAATTACAAAATTCATGATCTCTCATCTGGTAATACAATCATTACTCAGTGATACCGGTCCAGCTCTCTTACTGCCATCAGTCTTAGCATCCATCCGATGGCTAGAGTCGGCTCCCATTCCTGCCATTGGTCTTATCATCCGTCCGGCGTGTAGGGTTCGATCACCAGTCGCGTGTTTAGAGTTTATCGATATAATTATTTTTATAAAATATAATATTATGAGATTAATTACATAATATTAAAATATTATAGTTTATAATAAAAATATTTTATATTTTATTAGTTTTAATATAATATATTTATATTATATATTTATATATAATATAAGTTCATTATACTAGAATTATCAATATAATATATAAACAATAATTATTACATTATAGTTTTACTATATATAATATAATATTATGTAGTATATAATATAATATTATAATCTCAATATAATATAACATATTATATATTATATTTTTTATTTAATCATATAAAATAAATTATACTTTATCATATTTAAATATAAGATAATATAAATAAAACTAGTATATTTATACATAATATATTTATATACTTTTATGAAATATATTATATATTTAAATTATATATTTACATATAACGTAAATATATTATATTAAATTAAACAACATAATAAATATAAATTTATTATATTTCTTAAAATATATTATATTTATTTTGTATAAAAATATATATTAAATTTTAATATAAAAATATATAATATTTATCCAATATTTTAATATAAAAATATAAAAATAATATTTATCCAATATTTATCCAATACATAATTTTATGCATATTTTTAATTACAAAAAACTAATCAACAAAAAAAAATTCAAAAAAAAAAACCCTTGAGAGAGAAATCGTCTTTAGAAAAGACGATTTCTCTCTTTCGGAACACCTAATAGGTGATGGAGAAATCGTCTTTTCTAAAGACGATTTCTCTCTCGGAACACCATAAAGGTGAGGGAGAAATCGTCTTTAGAAAAGACGATTTCTCTCCCCCCGTCACGCATCGTCGACCGGGACGGCTCTGGGGACGGCTAGACAGGGTAGCACGTGGGCTGGACGATGGCTTGAAATCGTCTTTTCGAAAAGACGATTTCAAGACGTGGTGCCACGTAAATAGGTGTTTTTAGCTGATGTGGACAACGTCAGCCAAAATACCTAATTTCGTAAATATACCGGGAAACACCTAATTTCGTAATTTTTTTAATATTAAAAAAAATTCGAGTATATGTGTTTTTTTTTTTTTTTTTATTTTAATTTAAAAAAGGACCCATTTCTCGTAAAAGTCTGGAAAATCCCATCCGAATCGTCCAATCCATCTGGTACGATTCCACCCCTCCGGCCCATCGTGTCAGCTTGGATTGGGGTTTGTTTACTTACCATAGCTATTATGCTTCTCATACGCAAAGTATAAAGAAAGAATTTTGTATTAATACGAAGGGTTGAAAAATATAGATCTAAACTCTAATATAGTCCGCCTGAGCTAAAATTTGTATATATAAAAAATTACATATTTTGAGAAACTCCTTTTTATGCATCAACTATTTCCAAATAAATATATGGTATCAAGCTATTAAAATAATATATCTTCTTAGTTGATCGGGCAATCATGAAACTAAAAACTTGATTTTTAGATTTGATTGATCAGTTAACATGATTTTGAAGTACAAGTTTGCTAGAGATCATGAATTCTAATATGCATGATCAGGATGATAGGTAAGGGAGAATATACTTAAGTTTGATATATATTATTTACTCCATTCAAAAGCGGATAACACCAACTTTTTTAAAAAAATCAAAAAATATAAAAATATTAATAAATAATTAAAAATAATCTAAATATTTTTTTATAAATATTATTTTAATTGAACTGTTTTTAGAGTGTATTGGGTGCATGCTCATATCATACCTATCGGTACTTGAGCCCTGCACGTGTGAGGTACGAGTATTGGCCTATTATTGCCTTGCACATGTGGTGCACATCCCACCATCCTGGACTTGCATCTAGGGTGCACACCCTATGTCGTGCCCACCAGGACTCAAGTCATGCTTGCGTGGGTTATAAGTCTTAGTCTGCCCTTGTATTTGCAAGCCTTATTTGTGTCTCAGAATCCCTCAAGGTGGCCCTTCATACCATTTGAGTGCTGAACCTTCATGATTGGGCGTACAAACTTGGGTCGATTCTTTTTGCTTCGGTCAACCTCGCATTCCCAATTCCATTGGCTCCGTCCCTATCCTGATTACCCGAGCAAAAATGTGACCACATGCACACGGATCCAAGGTCGATGCTCTTTGGTCCGGTCGACCTCCTAGTCTTGCTGCATGACTTCGTCCAGATCTTTCGGGTGAAAACATGACTGCATGTGCAGAACCAAGGTCGATGCTCTTTGATACTATTTTCTTAAATAGAAAAGAAAAAAATTAATAAAAAGGAAAGAGGAAGTTGGAAGTAATCCATTTTTCAAGTAGAGAAAGCTGATTTATGGTATTTATTTTTAAAAAAATTTTTTTTCCAAGATTCTTCAAGTAATATTTAATATTCTAATTTTAGGGTGGCAAAGACTTATATATACTAATTTTTTTCTGAAAAATCTTACTTATAAATAGAAGTAATAAAAAAATTAAAGAATATAAAAGAAAGTAATGGAAAAGTTAAAGGGGGCCAAGGCCATGCTTGTCTCCCCGACGGTCTGCCATTGACTCCATTCTCTGTTAGCCTAAGTTTTTAGAGTCAATTGGTGAGATATCTAACACATAAATAAACACCTGAAAAAATATATTTTTGTATGTAGGTATTTTAGTTTTTGTAGAACACATCCAATGTTTTGCATTTGCATTTTGCAACTTCCAATGTTGATTATTTGAATATGTGTAAGATTCCCCTCTTACATCTTATGTGACTTACAATTGTACACACACGTGATGAAAGCATGTTATCTTTGGTGACATGTATGTTATACATGCACTTAGCTTTTAATTGGCAATGGCATAGGCCAAAGTAAAACATGGAATCTGAGCTTCATGTCTAGACATTGAACTCCAATCCAAGTTGAATTCATTTTGTTTTTTTTTTTTTTGAAAAAATTATGACATGATCCATGTTGTGGCAACTAGCTACTTGGTCTCAAGATGCTTGCCCGTCCACCGACTAAGGCTGAGCTACCTGCTGGATAACTAGGAAGTAATCACATTACCGACTAAGAAGGAGACTGCAACTAGAGTACCAATCGGGAGAGAGACGACTATGTACTTCTGACTAGCCTAACAATTCATGAGTCAAGAATGACTAAGTCGAATGCTATGCCAACTATCTTCAACATCTTGTATCGAGAGACTACATATAATTAGACCTAACTAAATCTAAGCTTAGTTAATTGCATCCCTTAAGTTATTACTCGATCCTGACTAACTTTAAACTTAATCGGCTACACCTACATAAACATACTCTAATCCGACTAAGTCTAGGCTTAATCAGGCATCCTAGAGTATAATACCAAGTCTCCCCTCTTGGCAAGGTCCTTTTTTTCTCGGTAATAGACAACCTTGTTGGAAATTGTGTCTTAAAGCCAATCGTCTAGGCTGTAAATAATTATGCTAATTTTATAATTGTATATGAATAAAAGTTATTCTTTTGGCTGTTCATCACATGTGCATTTTTCTAAAAAGAATTCTATATGATGGAGTCCTTAGAACTACATTGTATTTGATATAGAGAGGATATATCAAGTAATTCTTAAATTGGTTCACAAACAAAAGATACATTATTAAAGGATGACGATGTATCAAGTATAGGTTGTTGTATCTCACATTGATTAGTTATCCTCTTGACCAAAGAGTGTGGTGATACTGATGTGACATATAAGTGAAATGTGTGACATCTCACTGGACGTGACCATTTGCAGAGCTCCCTTCTGTCAAAAGGTTGCTTGCGAAGGGATATGAGTATATGTGTCCCTCAGATATGAGGTTACCATGGTAGCTTGCAAGCAATTCACTGTACTTTGGTGCCGGACTATCTGACTTTCTAATCCAGTGATGAAAGATTTCTGGGTGTAGTCAAGTACTTGTAGAGCGATGATGGATCAAGATGAAATTGACCCCTCCAAATAGTTTGGAGAGAATGACTTGCTTTGTCTCAATTTAGCAAAACCTTGGCCAGGATAGTTCTTGTGAGGAATCATAGAACTTGTAAAGTCGAGACACGATCTAAATGAACTAAATTAGGATTGGCAGTCAAATCCTAGGTCATCCTGAGCATTATGAGGTCAAAGGGATGAATTATACGGTAACCATATACCAGAGGTTCTTGAAAGTTGCTTTACAATCTTCGACCTATCCGGATATCAGGTATCATTGTTAGATGAGGACTTTGACTAGTACTGGAAGTGTTCCAGTGCTATTGGCTTAGTGTTCGAACCTATCGGGTCACACACCATAGGGATTTCTCTCTGATCTAAAGGTTGATCAATGATTAAGAATCGTTTGCTGTCACTGGCGGTCAATATGATTGACCATGTGTCGATACTTGAGGGGTCGACACTTGGCTGTGACGAGAAGTATTTCTGAAAGACTTTTCTGGATGAGCCGACTCGACCCCTACTCGAGCCGACTCGTTCCTACTGAATGAATAGTCTAATTGTTCTGTGTTCTAGATGAGCCGACTCGACCCCTGCTCAAGTCAACCATCTTTGCTCGACTAGAAAACCTTGAACAAAATTTCTGGGAAGCTTTTTAAAAAGGTTTTGACCTGGTTTGAATTTGGATTTCAAGCTATTTTGGTTCCAAGCTTTCATGGAATGATTATCATTCCTTCCTAATATGGTTAGAGCCAAATTGGTATGCTCCTTGACCTTCTCCCCCAATCACTCCTCCTTCCTCTTTCTCCCTCTCTTGGCTGCCTTAATAAATAACTGTTATTTTTAGGGCTGCTAGAGGTTGAGAAAAAGGTAGAAAAAAAGGATTTCAGCTTGTCTTGCTGCTAAAATTCTTAAAAGAAAGAAAAGGATTATGAGGACTTGGGCATTGGGTGTGCGAACACCTAGCACTCTAGTTGGGTCTTGGGAAGAGAGCTAGTTTAGGAAGGGTTCCACCTCTCCTCCTTGTCTTCCAAGAAGAAGATGAAGATCGGCCTCAAGGATCCTAAGGAGCTAGCACTTCGAGGGAGTTGACCAGGGGCGAACCTCGGTGTGGACTACCTGTAGAGGCCAGACACATGTATGGCTCAAGCACTTTACCCTTTTCCACATCATTTTTAAAGATATAATGGTAAGGTACTTTTATATCTTTGATTATTTTTCTTGCTCTTGATATATATTGCATGCTGCATTATCTTACTAGATCCTATTGCTGGCAGATTGGTAGATCATTTTGATCGATCTACCAAGCCTTCTGATGTATTCATTTTAAAATAGTTTTAAAATATTTTCTTTCTGCCAGCTATGTTTTATCCTTCAAATAGTATCAGAGCGCAAGTTTTCTTCGTAGTATTATAATGCTAGCATGCTTTAACATCATTATTTTCTCTTAAGTACTTGGATTGAGTGCTTCACCATGGCCGTCCAGTCATAGGAGAGAAGTAGGGTTGTAAGACCCTCTCTTCCTATTCAATGGGGTCACCTATGGCATTTAGGGGTACTGCTTGTGATTGACTCATGAAAAAGAAAATAAAAAAAATATGGATTAAAAAATAATTTAGTCTAATGTTATGATCATAAAATAAATTTAAATAAGATTTAAGAGTTTTGTTTTGATCGTGTTTAATCTCTAACTTTGAATAGTTCAAGTAAGATGCCTGAAATTGAAGTCACTGTTTTCTACCTATGCAAACGAGCTGACTCAACTCTTGCTCGAACCGACTCGTTTATGCAGGCAGAACAGTCTGTCTGTTCTAGTTTTGGACAAGCCAACTAGACTCCTACTCGAGTCAACTTGTCTCTGCTAATAGATGAATCTGCCAATTTTTGGTTCTGGACGAGCTGACTCACATTCTACATGAGTCGACTCGACCAGAAAGACCTGAAATAGTGAATTCAAATTTGCTTGTAAAATTGTTTTACATTCTTAATTGAAATTATTTCGATTAATTAAGGATATTGGACTTAATTGAGACTTAAGTTATATTGAATGACAAAAACTCTAGGAATATAATTCAAAAATTTTAAGTCATTTTAATAAGCCTTGAGGGTCATGGGTTAGCTTCTTTTGGATCCTTAATTGGGTTAGACCTAAGTTTAGATGCATTGGACTAAATAGAGAACTAATCTAGTCAAATATTGAGTTAGGATTTTTTCTCTATAGATCTCTCTAAAAGTTAGATTGATTAGTCCATAGATCTAAATGAACCTAATTTGTGGCTCAGTGGTCAGCCCGAGTCTTTAAGCTAGTCTAATCGACTTTGATGAACCAATTGGCATCTAGGTAAGTTCGATAATTTGATCATGGTTCTTTGGGGCTACCTTTTACCTGGCCAACTCAGTTGGTGTCTAAGGCAAGATGGTTAATAGCAGAACCCAACCCATGATCTTACTTACCTGGTCAATGTGGTCGATTAGAATTGATTGAATAGCTCATTGACTCGTGTTAACCCATGTCACCCAAGGTTAATCAGTCCTGACTAATTTTAGGTGCCCATGGATCATTAGTTATGTGTAACCCTCCTTGATTGCTGATGTGGTCAATGGAAGGTTGATCTATATCTTCTTATCTCTTCTTCTGTCACATTTAAGTTAAATCATCTAAATTATTAAGTCCATAAAAGGATGAAGTTATAGGGATAACCAAGTCCTAGCCTCCCATTAAGTAGGATGGTAATGGGTCCAATAGTTGGATGTTCATCAGCAGATTCAAAGATCGGGTATTCATCGGGCTATTGGAATTGCTGTTCCTAATATGATGACTCAGTGCGACTCTCTTAACGGTGGTCAAGTGGGCCGGCCAAAGTCGGGCTTGACTATTCGTTAGCTAGAAGCATTGAATTTTATCATGTTAATGGTTGGACATAATCGGGACCTTTAATAGGAGGTCCAAAGGCCGATTGAAGTGCACCTTAGGATAAAAACCTAAATACTAGAGATTACTTAAAGAAGTAATTGATTGAAGAACCTACCTTTAGACATGCATGGGTGGGCCGGCCAAAGTCGAGCTCATGTGTTGTCTATTGGACTCTAATACCCACTAAGGAATTAAAGTAATTTCTCATATTAGAGATAGAGGCTACCAGTCTGAATAAGTTAGTGCGAGGGGCCTTTAGACTAAAGTCCATGTCTTTAGGTTAATAATTCATATACACTAATAAAGTTTTGGTTTTTCTTTCAGATGTCTTCCAACCTATCGCTCCAGTCTCTTTTCGATAACGAAAAGCTCAATGGATCCAACTTCAATAGCTGGTATCGAAGGCTCAGGATTGTTTTAGAACATGAGCGAATCTTGTATGTGATATCGGATCTAGCACTTGAAATTCCTGCTCCTAATGCTCGAGATTCAGTTAGAAACACTTATCAGAAGTGGCACTCTGATAGGACCACTATTTAATGCATAATATTGGCAACAATGAACGATGAGTTCAGTCGCAAGTTCGAGGAAGCCCAGCTAAAGGAAATCCTTCAAAGGTTGAAGGAGTCCTTTGGCATACCAGATGACATTGAGAGGTACAAGGTCTCCTCTGCTATCTACAATGCATGGATGTATGATGGGGCCTCAGTTACTAATCATGTATTGTACATGATCGAGATGATTGAACACCTGGACAAGCTTGGATGTCCCTTGCATGAACAGCTCAGGAAAGATGCGATTCTGAATTTCCTGCCCTCTTCATATCTAGATTTTCTCAATCATTATAGAATGAATAAGTCTGCAGTTAACTACCACGATCCGTTGGGATTATTGGAAACTTATGAGAAAGACCACCAACTAAACAAAGGGATGGTAAATCTAGTGGGAGGATCTTCGGTAGGGCATCGTCCCTTTAAGAAAGGAAAAAAGAAAAATAAAGAAAAAAAGATGCTGAATGCTTCTGGGGGTTAGTTAGGCTAAGAGGGTGAAGGTTGATAAGAGCCATGCATAATACTTCTTCTACAAGAAGCAAGGTCATTGGAAGAGGAACTATCCTCTTTACATTGCATCCCTTAACCTGAACAGGTCCAAGAAGAGAAAGCAGCAGGACGGTGCTGGACAAGGTATTTATATGATAACACCTTGTAGTTTCTTTATCTGCTATACTATAAACTGGATATTGGATACATGAAGTCTAATTTACATTTATAATTCTTTGCAAGGACTACAAGTTAGTAGGAGATTCAAGGATAGCGAGATATTCTTGAATGTGGAAAATGGAAGCCCGGTTCCAGTCCTGGCATTGAGAGTCCTCAAACTTATTTTCGAGTCTTGTACCATCATTTTGAATGAGTGTCATTTTATCTTGAATGTCATTTCCGTAGGCCAATTGGTCATGTATGGTTATGAACTATCAATAAAGAATGACATTTGCAAAATCATTTAGAATGGTTCTTAGTGATGAATGGATATATGAATAATGGCATTTATATACTATCATGACATGTTAGTGTAATGTACACGTCTAGCAAACACCCTAAGATAGATGATGTCACGATGCGTACCTATGGCATTGTAGGCTAGGTCATATTAATAGCAATAAGATAATCAGGTTGAAAAGCGATGATCTCCTCATTTTTAGTGAAAATGGTTCACTACCAACCTATGAGTCTTGTCTTCTTGGAAAGATGATAAAGTCACCTTTTACTGAAAAAGGTGAATGAGCCAAAGAGATTCTAAATCTGGTACATACTGATATATGCAGACCCATGAATATTAGTGCCAGAAGTGGGTATAGTTATTTCATTACATTTACAGATGACATTTCGAGGTATGGTTATGTCTTCTTAATGAGACAAAAATCTGAATCGTTTGAAATGTTCAAACGATATCGTAGTGAAGTAGAAAAATAAACTAGAAGGTGTATCAAAACTCTTCGATCATATCAAGACGGTGAATACCTTTTCGATGAGTTTATGAGATATCTCAAGGAGAATGGGATTCTCTCTCACTGGGCACCTCCAGGGACATCTTAGTTAAATGGAGTATCTGAAAGGAGGATATCGAATCCTGTTAAACATGGTTCGGTCCATGATGCGCTTTGCTTCTCTGCCGCTATCCTTTTAGGGATATGCTCTGGAATCAGCCTGATACCTTTTGAATAGGGCTCCGAGTAAGTCCGTTAGCAAAACCTCATATGAGATATGGACTGGATGTAGGCCAACACTCTCACACCTTTGGTTCTGCTGTTGCCTGGCTTACGTAAAATATTTGGAAATAGACAAACTTGGACCCACATCTGATCAGTGTCTATTTGTTGGGTATCCAAAAGAGTCTAAGGGATATTACTTTTACTTGACTGAAGAATAAAAGTTGTTCGTCAGTCTTAGAGCTATCTTTTTGGAAAAGGAGTTCCTTGGTGAAGGAACTGTGGCTGCTAAGATTGAACTTAGTGAAGTTCAACAAGTAGAAGTGTTGCCGCCCAGGATCGTCATGGCCCGTAGCTCATGCCGGTGCCGGAGTGCGCTCCCTTCACTGCCCGGTGGCCCTCTGCTCCTGGACCTACGAAACAAGGATTAGTGACCCGGGCCGGGGTTTCGGTGGGGGCACTCCAACAGTCAAGTCAGTGATGATCCAGGAGAACAGATCCTCCTGGTCGGGCCCCTCTTGATGGACTCTGCACTAGGAGGAGTAAAGAGTCTGTGTGATGATGGAAACATTGCAGGGGGAGAATGATAGCGGGGACAAAGGGGTTCCCTGTTCCTCCACTTCTCCTTGTTTCCCTGGCTTCCCCTCGATTGTGGTAGTGGTGGTGGTGCTTTGCCTTCTTGGTTGGGCTTGCCCTTGTGTTGGTGGTGCCATGCCCCTCTTCCTCGCGGGGATTGCACCTGTGTTCTCTCCTTTTTTTTGTCTGGCTTGTTCTTTTTTCTGTGTGTTGGAGTTGTTGTTGTATTACCTCCAAATTTGTTACAGCTAGGTTATCGTTGGGAGCTTGTCTCGGGATCCCCGCCGGGCTGTAAGTGCATGCGGCGGTGTCCCGATGAGTCTTTCTTGATTCATGATAAGGGGAGTTGTCAGGTGCTCCGACACTTCTCTTGGTCACCTCATTCCGAGGAACCTGGCGGTGCCTTGAATGATGGGCCCTGCCCATGGGATTCAAATATCCCAGTTGGCTTCCTCTCTTGGGTGATTCGGGTGATTGGTGAGGAATGTGGCACCTCGATCAGCGTGCTTCTTTCCCTTCTAGTGTAACTGGCGATTGCAGTCGATCAGTACGGCCTGGGGGGCGCTCCAGTGCAGTCCTCGGGGGCCCGTCGGCGTTCTGGGCTGGTGAGGACCTCGTCCGAGCTGGGGCTAAGCTAGAATGGCAGGGCTCGCTTCGACCTAAGTGCTCCGAGCTTGCGGGGGCATCTTGGTGGAGGAGGGCAACGTGCAGGCCCGGTTCGGAGGGCGCACGCTTGGAAAGGCTCCACGTTGGCGGGTGAGCGCTGAGCTCGACCTCGACCACAGGGCACTAGCCTCCAAGGGTCTCGCTCCGGAGGGCAAAAGATGGACCCGGTCCAAAGGGCACGCGCTCGGAGAGGATTCACATTGGCGGGTGAGCGCTGAGCTCGACCTCGACCACAGGGCACTAACCTTCGAGGGTCTCGCTCTGGAGGGCAAGAGGCAGACCCGGTCCAGAGGGCGCGCGCTCGGAGAGGCTCCACATTGGCGGGTGAGCACTGAGCTTGACCTCGACCACAGGGCACTAACCTCCGAGGGTCTCGCTCTGAAGGGCAAGAGACGAACCCGGTCCAGAGGGCGCGCACTCGGAGAGGCTCCACATTGGCGGGTGAGCGCTGAGCTCGTCCTCGACCACAGGGCACTAACCTCCGAGGGTATCGCTCTGGAGGGCAGGATGCGACTCCTACCTAGGCATCCTGAGCTCGCGGGCCTGACCTGGCAGAGGACAGAGCTCGGCTCGCCGTATTGAGGGAGCTCAGCTCAGCTCGGTAGTGGAATCTAGGCTGGAGAGTTGACGCAGTGTCCGATGCGGCGTCCTTTCTTGATGTGGTGCCTGCCGGTTCCTCCACGTCAGCGATCCTACCACATCATTTGCCCCCACTCCCAAGACTCGTTAGTGCATGGCGCTCGGGTTGAAAGGAGTAATTACGGTGCTGACATGGAAAGGCGAAAATCTGGCACGATAATGGCCATGATTGCTGGTGCTTCGGGAGCGGCCCTGCGGACCAATCCGGGGGTGCCATGTGGCCACGTCCGAGGAGTAGTTAATGTTGGTGGAGAATTCAGAATGGCTGGAATGTCATTTTCGTCGATGGGCAGCACGTGGCATGAATTCATTGGCGGAGGGGTTGAATCGGTACGAATCCATCGGGTCATTTCGAAGTGAAAAGAAGGCCTTACCTGAAACATCTATTCTTTTGAATTCTTCGTGCCTGCTGCTGCTGCCGCCCAAGCTTCCTTCTTCCTCCTAGTTGCCCGAGTTTTCTAAGGAACCAGGTCAGTTTCTTCTTCCTTCTCCTCCTGCTTCTCCCCCATAGTTTTTCCTACCGAGTGTTTAGGGTTGGTCTTCCTCTTCAGGTTGAGTCTCCTCTTCCGTCACCGGCTTGACTTCCGAGTCGTCCCCCACTTCGAGTCCTTCATTTCCCTTGTCCTTGAGGATGTCCCATTTTGGTCTAGGCTTCCACCCCTCCACTGATCAGAGTGAGGCCGGTCCTTCTGAGTGAAGCCGGCGTCTTCTTCCTCTTCCTCTGACGGGGAGGAAGATGCAGCTCACTTCGAGCTCAGTAGGAGGCATCCTCCGGTCTGGTACTCATCAGGAACCGGATCCGTTCTTCTCCTCCCTCCTCCTTCTTCTGTTCCTGCTTCTAAGTCCGTTAGGTCCACAAGTCCGGTGGGGTCGCCTCGACGATCATCATCGGGAACTAAGAATTGTTCGGGATGCCTATGGCATCCCGTCTTCTGTCCGACTCATGATCCCTCGTCCAGAGAAATGGATCACTTCCAGTGGCCCAGCTATCTTGCTTTTTATGAGGGGACCTTCCTTTGGGGGTCTCTGGTTTCCTTTCTCCCTGTCCGTCTTGGATAATTATCATTTGGTCCCTGCTCAGTTAGTGCCAAACGCCATTAGAGTCATTTTTTTTCTTTCATTGTGCTCTGCCACCTCCACGGTTTTGTTGCCATTCTCCTTGTTCAGGCCTTCTTTCTCCCCTAAAGCGCCACCACAACCAAGGATGGGTGGGTCCTTGTCCTCCTGCCCAAAGGGCATCAAGTTTGAGCTCCCCTCTTCCATCAGGGGATGGAAGAATAAGTTTTTCTTTGTTGAGATTGAGGGGGTCGACTAGGTCTAGAGTGATCTGGACAAGTCCCCCAACTGAAATTCCGTGGTCGATGCAGCTGACAGGGATGATTACGAGCAGCTCCGCACCACCCAGATCCCTTCCCTCGAGGTCCTGTTATCTGACTAGAACCTCACCGACTCCGGGTCGACCCAACGAATGGGTTGGATGAGTTCGGCCTGAACTTCCTTCTTTCTTTATATTTGCATTTCTTGCATTGTTTTCCACGGACTCTAACTGTTGTATGACTTGCATGCAGGGATGATTTTCTCCGAGAATGATCTGCTGCGATCACCTAGAAGAGGCCGCCGATCGGGCAGTCTGGGGAGCCTTCGTCGAGGCAAGCCCGGGGCTAGAACGTTCCTGCGGCTGCCCCCACCGTGGTGCCTGGCCTGAGCTCAGCTGCTCCAGCCCGCCTGAGTTCGGAGGCGACGTGCGCTGCCCCTATGCCGTGGAGAGTTGGCTTCTGTGGCACAGAGGCCAGCCCAGCAGGCCTCTGCTGTGGAGTCCCGAGTCAGGTCCGGCGATGGCCACAGCTGCAGCTGCTGCACCCCACCGCCCTCCGAGTACATCGATTGTCAAGGTCATGGATGAGGAGGTCCGGGCCGTCACCAGGACCACGACCGAGGTGCCTCCTGCACCGGCGTCCGCTTCTCAGCCTGCCCCCCGCGGTCCTGTAGTTATCGAGATGAGCCGCCTGCACCGGCGTCCGCTTCTCTGCCTGCCCCCAGCGTCCGGTGAAGGTCGAAGGGAGGAGGGACGACGCCATCTCTCCTTCAAAGATGGGGCCAGACAAGCTCGTTCCTCTGAAGCCTCGAGCTGGCCGAGCGCATGATGGACTTCTCAATCCAGACATGCATCGGCAAGACATGACCGAGATGCGGCTGACTGATGTCATCAGCGCCATCTTCCCCCAGCCTCATTCTGTAAGCTGTTTCCTTCCTCTCTTTTCTCCCTTTCTTTCTCTTCTTTCTTTTCTTCTTCTTCTTTTTTTTTGTCTGACCTTTTTTCTTGGTGCAGATCGGTGCTGAGGCGCTCATCTACATCAAGGATCGCTACCAGAGCTGGGAGCGTCTCGAGGACAACAGGCGGTCGAGATTGAGTCCTTGAAAGCTGACCTGAAGGGGAAGCCAGGCGAATGGGGCCCTCGAACTAAAGGTCAAGGACCTTGAGCACAGCTCACCGATGCCGAGGGTTGAGCGAAGAAGCTCCTAGAGGCCCGTGACTTTGAGCGAAGCCGCTCGAAGAAAGCCGTCAACGATCTCTCCATCGTCGAGAAAAAGCTGAACTGGTACAATACCGAAGCGTATCGGCACAAGGAGGCCTCCTGAGCTGCCCAGGCGGAGCTGGCAGCTGGAGAGAGAAACTTGCTGCAGCTGAGAAGGCGTTAAGGAGGCCCCAGGTCGGTGGAGCAGCTAGGCTGGAGGCCACCGAGTCTAGTAGGGTGGCTGTTGAGGCCAAGAAGGGCGCCGAGGATGCCATCACAAAATTAAGGCCTCGAGGAGTTCGTTGCCGAGATTCAGCAGATGGCATCGGACTCCTTCTACAAGGGGCTTTAAGTTTTAGCACGGTCGAGTCGAGATGCTTGTCCCCGAGAAGAGCCGTGATCGCCTCAGATATCCTTCGCTTAGATGCAGAGCCCGACGAGGAGGCCATGGAGGAAGCCATGGCCTCGGAGTCTTCAATGCCAACCGAGGCTGAACCATCCGAGGTAGTCTGCTCATTGGAGGTTCCTGAAGGCAGAGACTCTCAGCCCCAGAGCTTAGCAGGGAGGCCGGCCGCGTGGAGTAGCCCCCTTTTCTTTTCCCCCATTTTATATTTTTGTTTCTTGTGCTTAGTTAGGTTACCCGGCATGTCGGGACCCACAGGATACTTGTAACTTGTGCTCATCAATGGAACTTGAGTTTCTCTAACATCTATTTTCTTTATCTGGTTCTTCCTTTCTTTTTCTCTTTCTTTCTCTCCCCTCTCTTCTTTCTCTTCCTCTTCTTTCTTTTGTGCTCGGAGAGATCAAGAGAGGGCCTCACCTTGCCTGGTGTTGAGTTATTAGACTCAACGTCGGTAAGCTGCGCAGGTTCATGACACTTGAGTGCTGCTGTACTCGCAAGTCCCTTGGCTAGAGATCTGAGCTCCAGTCTTGGTGGTGTCCTGGAGCTGGGCTCGGGGATGTTTTTTGACTGAGAGTTGCTTGGCTCGAAGTTCTCTTGGCTGGAGATCTGAGCTCTGGTCTTGAGTAGGTGTCCTGGAGCTGGCTCGAGGATGTTGTGACTGAGAGCTGCTTGGCTCGAAGTTCTCTTGGTCGGAGATCTGAGCTTTGGTCTTGAGTAGTTGTCCTGGAGCTTGGCTCGAGGACGTTGTTGACTGAGAGCTGCTTGGCTCGAAGTTCTCTTGGTTGGAGATCTAAGCTCCGGTCTGATAGGTGTCCTGGAGCTGGGATCGAGGACGTGTTGACTGAGAGCTTGTTGGCTCGAAGTTCTCTTGGCTGGAGATCTGAGCTCCGGTCTTGAGTAGGTGAGCTGGAACTGGGCTCGAGGACATTGTTGACTGAGAGCTGCTTGGCTCAAAGTTCTCTTAGTTGGAGATCTGAGCTCTGGTCTTGAGAAGTTGTCCTGGAGCTAGCTCGAGGATGTTGTTGACTGAGAGCTGCTTGGCTCGAAGTTCTCTTAGCTGAAGATTTGACCTCTGGTCTTGTGTAGTGTCCTGGAGCTGGGCTCGAGGATGTTGTTGATTGGAGCTGCTTGGCTCGAAGTTCTCTTGGCCAGAGATCTGAGCTCCGATCTTGAGTAGGTGTCCTGGAGCTGGGCTCGAGGAGGATGTTTTGACTGAGAGCTGCTTGGCTCGAAATTCTCTTTGCCAGAGATCTGAGCTCCAGTCTTGAGTAGTGTCCTGGAGCTGGGCTCGAGATGTTTGTTGACTGAGAATGGTGCTTGTCCCCCTCTCGGTCTCTTTCTTCCTTCCCCCCCCCCTTTTTTTTTTTTTGGAGTGGGGAGATCAGAGAAAGGGTTCTTACTGTGTGCCCCTCTCGTTCTCTTTCTTTCTCCCCTCTCGTCTTCTTTCGAGTGGGAGATCAGAGAAGAGGGTTCTTGGCCGGGCTCCCCTCTCGTCTCTTTCTTTTCTTCCCCTCTCGTCTTCTTTTCTAGTGGAGATCAGAGAAGAGGGTTACCAGACTTGATTGCCTTGGAGCTAGGCTCGAGGCCTTCCTGGACGTGGAGCTAGGCTCGGGTCCAGGGGTTTCCTGAGGGCTTGGCTCAGGTCTTTGGCACCTTGGAACTAGGCTCGAGGCGTTAATGGGAGCTACTTGGTCCCATGATCCCTTAGCATCTTGGAGCTGGGCTCAGAGACGTTTGAGATTGAGAGCGGCTTGGCTCAAAGTTTCTTTGGCCGGAGATCTGAGCTTCGGTCTTGAGTAGGCATCCTGGAGCTGGGCTCGGGGATGCTTGAGGTTGAGAGCTGCATGGCTCGAAAATTCTTTGATATCCTGGAGCTGGGCTCGGGGATGCTTGAGGTTTAGAGCTGCATGGCTTGAAAATCCTTTGACATCCTGGAGCTGGGCTTGGGGACGCTTGAGGTCGAGAGCTGCATGGTTCAAAAATCCTTTGACATCCTGGAGCTGGGCTCGGGGATGCTTGAGATTGAGAGCTGCATGGCTCGAAAATCCTTTGACATCCTGGAGCTGGGCTCAAGGATGCTTGAGGTTGAGAGCTGCATGGCTCGAAGAGCCTTCAACGTCTTGGAGCTGGGCTCGGGGATGCTTGAGGTTAAGAGCTGCATGGCTCGATGATCTTTTGACGTCCTGGAGATAGGCTCGGGGATGCTTGAGGTTGAGAGCTGCATGGCTCGAAGATCCTTCGACGTCTTGGAGCTGGGCTCGGGGATGCTTGAGGTTGAGAGCTGCATGGCTCGAAGATCCTTTGACATCCTGGAACTGAGCTCGGGGATGCTTGAGGTTGAGAGCTGCATGGCTCGAAGATTCCTTGACATCCTGGAGCTGGGCTCGAGGACGTCGTTGATTCTTCCCTGCCAAACACATGGATACTCATGCAAGAAAAAATCGTTATCATTATTATCGATAAAAACCCTTACCTTGTGGGTGGCGTCTTCGTAGGCCGCGAACCCTCCTCTTTTAGGAGAGCCTGACGCCGTCGGGATCTTCAAGGTAACAGGCCCCTCGGATGGAGTTTCGGTCACCATGCAGGGGCCTGCCCATGGTGGTTTGCGATCGTCATCCTGACGATCGCGGCATCCTTGATTACCTTTCTTCTCCCAGCATAATGGGGAGTACATTCTCTGGGTCCCGTGCCCCCCAGGTTTCCTTGGATGCGCGCGCAGCTCCCCCGGTGACCATGTCCACCGGCTTCATGGTGGGGAAGCTGTTGATGGTTGGAGCTGGCGGGAGGGCGGCAAGCGCCCGAGACCCCACTTGAGGTCTGCCCCCCACGAACCTTTTGAGGTACCTTTTCTTGATGAGCTTCTCGACCTCCTACTTGAGATTGCGGCATTCCTTGGGGGCACGGCCGTGATCGCAGTGAGGGCGACACTACTTTGTCTCGTCATGGCCAGTGAAGGGCTTCAAGGGTGGTGGGCGTTGCCACCCGGGGGCTCGCTGGTTGAGCCTTGCATACTGGCGAACCGACAGGAAAGCTCCACCAGCTTGCGCTCATGCTTCCCCAGGTGCGCTTTCGCTGCGTGCCTGACGGTTTCGTCAGTGGATCCTTTCGTCGAAGGGGATGGAGAAGGTGACATGGATGCCCTTGAGAAGGGGGAACCCCTTGCATGATTGATAGAGGCCTTTCGAGTTCGTCTCGTCACCATCCTTCCATGGGGTGTTGCTCTGTAAAGAGGTGGAAGGCTTGATCTTGCCTGTCATGCCCCCCTTCCTGGCACACCAATCTGTTGTCGCCCAGGATCGTCATGGCCCATAGCTCCTGCCGGTGCCAGAGTGCGCTCCCTTTGCTGCCCGGCGGCCCTCTGCTCCTGGACCTGCGAAACAAGAGTTAGTGACCCAGGCCAGGATTTTCAGCAGGGGCACTCTAACGGTCAAGTCGGTGACGATCTAGGAAAATAGATCTCCCTGGTCAGGCCCCTCTTGATGGACTCTGCACTAGGAGGAGTAAAGAGTGTGTGAGGACGGAAACATTGCAGGGAGAGAATGATAGCGGGGACAGAGGGGTTCCCTGTTCCTCCGCTTCTCCTTGTTTCCCTGGCTTCCCCTCGATTGTGGTAGTGGTGGTGGTGCTTTGCCCTCTTGGTTGGGCTTGCCCCTGTGTTGGTGGTGCCATGCCCTTCTTCCTCGCGGGGATTGCACCTGTGTTCTCTCCTTTTTTTTTCTGGCTTGTTCTTTTTTCTGTGTGTTGGAGTTGTTGTTGTGTTACCTCCGAGTTTATTGCAGCTAGGTTACCATTGGGAGCTTATCTCGGGATCCCCGTCGGGCGGTCAGGCGCATGCGAAGGTGTCTCGAGGAGTCTTTCCTGATTCATGATAAGGGGAGTTGTTAGGCACTCCGACACTCCTCTTGGTCACCTCATTCCGGGGAACCTAGCGGTGCCTTGAATGGTGGGCCACCGCCCAGGGGATTCGAATCTCCCGGTTAGCTTCCTCTCTTGGATGATCCAGATGGTTGGTGAGGAATGTGGTGCCTCGATCAGCGTGCTTCTTTCCCTTCTAGTGTAACTGGTAGTTGCAGGCGGTCAATATGGCCTGGGGGCACTCCAGTGTAGTCCTCGGGCGGCCCGCCGGCATTCTGGGATGGTGAGGACCTCGTCCGAGCTGGGACTGAGCTGGAATGGCAGGGCTCGCTCCGACCTAGGTGCTCCGAGCTTGCGGGGGCATCTTGGTGGAGGAGGGCAGAGTGCAGGCCTGGTCTGGAGGGCACGCGCTCGGAGAGGCTCCACGTTGGCGGGTGAGCACTAAGCTCGACCTCGATCACATGGCACTAGCCTTTGAGGGTCTCGCTCCGGAGGGTAGAAGATGGATCCGGTCCAGAGGGCGCGTGCTCGGAGAGGCTCCACATTGGCGAATGAGCGCTAAGCTCGACCTCGACCACAAGGCACTAACCTCCGAGGGTCTTGCTCTAGAGGGCAAGAGGCGGACCCGGTCCAGAGGGCGCGCGCTCGTAGAGTCCACATTGGCGAGTGAGCGCTGAGCTCGACCTCGACCACAGGGCACTAACCTCCGAGGGTCTCGCTTTGGAGGGCAAGAGGCGGACCCGGTCCAGAGGGCGCGTGCTCGGAGAGGCTCCACATTGGCGGGTGAGCGCTGAGCCCGACCTCGACCACCGAGCACTAACCTCCGAGGGTCTCACTCTGGAGGGCAGGATGCGGCTCCGACCTAGACGTCCCGAGCTCGCGAGCCCAACCTGACGGAGGACAGAGTTTGGCTCGTCGTATTGAGGGAGCTCAACTCAGCTCGGTAGTGGAACCGAGCTGGAGAGTTGACGCGGCATCCTTTCTTGACGTGGCACTTACCGGTTCCTCCATGTCAGCGATCCCACCACATCAAGAAGAATCGACATACTTAAGGGACAATATAGAACCGGTTGTGATTAGATCACAACCTGAGCCCACACATGAACCATTAAGGAGATCCAGTAGGGTACCGAGTCGACTGGATAGATACTACAATTTCTTGATCCAGGATGGTGATCCCATTGAACTCGATGAGAATAATGAGGATCCGATCACCTATATGGATGTGATGCAGAGGTCCGACTCTGACATATGGCTGGGAGCCATGAAATCCGAAATGGAGTCCATGGAAATCAACAATGTATGGATATTGGTTGATCCACTTGAAGGAATAAAATTCATTGGGTGCAAATGGATTTTCGAAAGAAAAAGAGACGTAGACGGGCAGGTAAAGACCTATAAAGCCCATCTAGTTGCCAAGGGATATCGTTAATATTTTGGTATTGATTATGACAAGACGTTCTCTTCTATGACAATGCTCAAATCCATTTGGATCATACTTTCTTTAGCGGCACACTTTGACTATGAAATCTGGCAAATGGATGTCTGAACAACTTTCCTGAATGGTGAGCTGGAAGAGGTGTATATGATATAACCTGAAGGGTTCACATCCACAGACGAGTCAAAGGTGTGCAAGCTTTAAAAATCCATCTATGGACTGAAGCAAGTATCATGGAGTTGGAACATGTG
This sequence comes from Areca catechu, assembly GCA_021397845.1. Taxonomy (NCBI): domain Eukaryota; kingdom Viridiplantae; phylum Streptophyta; class Magnoliopsida; order Arecales; family Arecaceae; genus Areca; species Areca catechu. Next base: position 42,799,045 of record CM038047.1, read on the forward strand.
ATTTGATAAGTATATTAAGTCGTATGGCTTCGTTAGGAATGAAGAAGAGCCTTCCATTTATAAATGGGCTAATGGTTTTGTAATTGTATTCCTTGTGTTGTATGTGGATGACATTCTCTTAATCGGGAATGACATCCCAGCACTACAAGAAATAAAAGTCCGGTTGTCATCTCAGTTCTCTATGAAGGACTTGGATGAAGCCTCTTACATGCTGGGTATGAAGATCTATAGAGATAGGTTTAAGAGGCTTCTGGGACTGTCCTAGTCTACGTACATTGGCACTATGCTGAAGCGGTTCAGTATAAAAAATTCTAAGAAAGGGTATCTCCCGATAAGTACTGGAATTGCTCTCTCCAAGAAGGATTGTGTGACAACTCCTAAGAAGAGAGAGCGTATGAGTAGAATCTTGTATGCTTCGACAGTGGATTCTATTATGTATGCCATGATGTGTACTAGACCAGATGTGGCATACTCACTAAGTATAGTGAGCAGATACCAGTCTGACCCAGGTGAAGCTCATTGAAAAGTAGTAAAGACCATCCTTAAGTATTTGCAAAATACTAAGGACCAATACCTGATTTATGGAGAACATGACTTGAAGTTTGTGGGGTATACTGACTCCAGTTTCCAGTCATAAGGATGACAGCAAGAGTGTATCAGGTTTTATCTTTACCTTAAATGGAGGAGTGATCTACTGAAAAAGTTCCAAGCAGCCTACTATGGCAGACTCAATATGCGAAGCAGAATACATTACAGCATCAAATACAGCAAAGGAAGCTGTGTAGTTACGGAAGTTCCTTGGCGAGCTAGGAGTAGCACCTTTCCTAGATGGTCCTATTCCGATGTATTATGACAGCACTGGAGCCATTGCTCAAGCCAAAGAGCCAAAGTCTCATCACCGCACAAAGCACATTCTGTGGTGCTATCACCTTGTACAAGAGATCGTGGAACGAGGTGACATTGACCTTTAAAAGATCAATGAAAAGGAGAACCTGGTTGACCCCTTCACTAAAGCTGTCAGAATTCAAGAGTTCGACACTTGTAAATGAAAAATGAGAATAAGATTCTGTACCGATTGGCTTTAGTCCAAGTGAGAGTTGTTAGGAATTATGTCCCAAAGCCAATCATCTAGGCTGTAGACGGTTGTGCTAATTTTATAATTGTATATGAATAAAAGTTATTCTTTTTGCTGTTCATCACATATGTATTTTCCTGAAAAGAATTCTTGTGTAATGGAATCCTTAGAACTACATTGTATTTGATATAGAGAGGATATATCAAGTAGTTCTTAAATTGGTTCACAACCAAAGGATACATTGTTATAGGATGATGATGTATCAAGTATAGGTTATTGTATCTTGCATTGGTTGGTTATCTTCTTGACCAAGGAGTGTGGTGACACTGATGTGACATACAAGTGAAATGTGTGACATCTCACTGAACGTGACAATCTGCGAAGCTTCCTTCTGCCAAAGGGTTGCTCGCGAAGGGATATGGGTATATGTGTCCCTAAGACCTGAGGTCACCATGATAGCTTACAAGCAACTCACTATACTTTGGTGCCGGACTATCTAGATTTCTAATCCAGTGATGAAAGGTTTCTGGGTGCAGTCAAGTACTTGTAAAGTGGTGGTGGATCAAGATGGAATTGATCCCTCAAAATAGTTTGGAGTGAATGAATCACTGTGTCTCAATTTAGCAAAATCTTGACCAAGATAGTTCTTATGAGGAGTCACAGAACATGTAAAGTTGAGACACGATCTGGATGAACCAAAAGTAGGGTTTGCAGTCAAATCTTAGGTCATCCTGAGCATTATGAGATCAAAGGGATGAATTATGCAGTAACCATATACCAGAGGTTCTTGAAAGTTTCTCTGCAATCTTTGACCTATCCGGACATCGGGTATCATTGCTAAATGAGGACTTTGACTAGTACTAAAAGTGTTACAATGCTACTGGCTTAGTGTTCGAACCTATGGGGTCACACAGCATAGGGGCTTCTATCTGATCTAAAGGCTGATCGATGATTAAGAATTGTATGATGTCATTGGCGGTCAATATGATTGACCATGTGTCTATACTTGATGGGTCGATACTTAGCTGTAACAAGAAGTATTTCCAGAAGACTTTTCTGGACGAGCTGACTCGACCCCTGCTCGAGCTGACTCGTTCATACTGAATGAACAGTCTGATTGTTCTGTGTTCTGGACGAGCCGAGTCGACCCCTGCTCGAGTCGACTCGTCTCTGCTCGACTAGAAAATCTTGAACAAAATTTCTGGGAAGCTTTTTGAGAAGGTTTTGACCTGGTTTGAATTTTGAATTCAAGCTATTTTGGCTCCAAGCTTTCATGGAATGATTTTCATTCCTTCCTAATGTAGTTAGAGCCAAATTGGTATGCTCCTTGACCTTCTCCCCTAATCACTCCTCCTTCCTCTTTCTCCCTCTCTTGGCTGCCTTTATAAATAAGTGTTATTTTTAGGGCTGCTAGAGGTTGAGAAAAAGGTAGAAAAGAAAAAGATTTCAGCTTGTCTTGCTACTCAAATTCTTAGAGGGAAGAAAAGGGTTGAGGACTTGGGCATTGGGTGTGCGAATGCCTAGCACTCAAGCTGGGTCTTGGGAAGAGAGCTAGTTTAGGAAGGGTTTCTCCTCTCCTCCTTGTCTTTCAAGAAGAAGAAGAAGAAGAAGATCGACCTCAAGGATCCTAAGGAGCTAGCACTCCGAGGGAGTTGATCAGGGTCGAACCCCGATGTGGATTACCTGTAGAGACCAAACACGTGTGTGGCTCGAGCACTTTACCCTTTTCCACAGCATTTTCAAAGGTATAACGGTAAGGTACTTTTATATCTTTAATTATTTTTCTTGCTCTTGATGTATATTGCATGCTGCATTATCTTACTAGATCCTGTTGCTGATCATTTTGATCGATCTACCAAACCTTCCACTGTGTTCATTTTAAAACATTTTTAAAATATTTTCTTTCTACCGACTATGTTTTTTCCTTCAAACCTATCCTAATATTTGGAGTTAGCAGTATCCGAGTAAGTGACAATGACTATCCCAGCTATCTTAATGATCCCTACAATCCCAATCATCATAGCAGTGATCATGGCAAGTGGAATCATGGTGGACTAAGTCTATGGAAGGTAAGATCTCAATAGAATCAACTATCATAAAAAAATATCAACAAAAAGAATTCCAGGGACAAGATCCTTATAAACTATTAGAATCTATTATGCCTATCAGAAAAGGCCACCTTCCTAATGGCATCCTATTACATCGTATAACTCTATAAATTGGTAAGAAGGACCTCCGATAAGGTATGTTTTTTTACTACCACTCTTATTCTCGCATAGTCACACTTGGCTCTTAGCTTTGGTGGCTATTGCCCATTTCATTCTTCTCACTAACTTGAGCATTGGAGGGTTTTTCATTAAAAATCCTGACTCGAGAATTGTTCTTGTAGGTCCCCGTAGCAGAGCCAATAGAAGCAACTCTCCATCCTCACTAGAGAAGACTGGAAGATCCTCAGGCACTATCGCGATTCATTTAAGGATAATTTATCTACAACAGATTGGCGTGCTAGGTAGGGGATAACAAACAATCATCAAATCACCATAGTTTAAAGTCATGGTGGTCACACGTGCATAAGATGCCTCTACCAACTATGTCAAAAATCCTCCATGTCGTGATGGTGTAGCCATGAGGTGGAGTCTCTTACTCCACCACCCCACCACTGGCAATCCAGCAGGACCTGCTTGCTACTCTCATGCAACAGGTCCAAACACTAGCCAAGGTGGTCCAAGAGCTGCAACAACAATGATCCATAGCCATGTAGCAGTAGTCGGAGACTCCAGACATTCCACTATTGCCACTCACCCCAGCCATCGATCTTCCCGGGGGAGATCTTTTCATCTGCAAGTCCTCCCTTGGCAGTGGTCTCCTTCACCCTATCGAGTGAGCCATTGGATTCGATAAAAAAGGTCCTCCCATCATTAAATTGTCCATCAATCGTGATCTCCCACATCGCATCAAGCCGATCCTCACACAAGGAACGATGACCAAGAAAGGAGCTAAAGCAGGAGCGCCCTTGATCATCATCCATGTTAATACTTGAATCCTTCGAAGAGAGATCTACCAATGAAGCTATTCGGTGACTGGCCAAATGATGCCTCGATAAGTATGACTACAAGTTGAGCGACATAGATCACTTACTTACCGATCTTCAAGATGGAAGCCGAGAGTTGATGGGTTACAACACCTATCCTTTTCTTACCCACCGAATCATGGAGGAATCGATTTCTAGTCGATTAAAAATATTCTAGCTAGATCTATTCAATGGCACCATCAATCTACTGGACTACTTAGAGAGCTATAAGGCTCCCATGCAAATTCAGGGCACTATGAATACCCTACTCTACATCACCTTTCAAGCCACTCTTTGCAAGGTGACCTGAGCATGGTACTCCCAACTTGAGCCAAAGAGCATCGACTCCTTCGGTCAGTTAAAGACATGAATCATGGCTCACTTTGATACTTGTCAGAAGATACCATGAGAGGTTGATAATCTCTTCTCTATCAATCACCAGCAAGATGCACTACAAGAAAATGAGAGATTAGTGATGGTTATTAGCGATAGCAAACATGCCATTGCTAATAACCATATATAACAATACCAAAAATAATGGTAAAAAAATACCATCGCTAATAATTTTTAAAAATCTAAAGAATTTTATTTTATGAAAAATATTATTAATGAAGAGTTTTAAAGTATTAGTGATGGCTCTTCAAAGTATTAGTGATGGAAAAAGCCATCACTAATAATATTTCAAATTCTAAAAAAATTTATTTTATAAAAAAATATTAACTTTGGTGTTTTGATTTACAGTGATAGAATCTCATCACCGTTAATAGTTTTAAAAATTTTAAAAAAATTTATTTTATGAAAAATATTATTAGCAAAGTATTTTAAATTATTAGCGATGGCAAAGTGTCTTCGCTAATAATATTATAAATTTTAAAGAATTTTAGTTTATGAAAAATACTATTAGTGATGGGGTCTTAACCTTTAGCAATGGTATTTTTTGTTGCTAATAACGATCATGAAAATTTAGATTTTCCTATTGACTATTAGTGATGCATAATCGTGCCATCAATAATATTAGTATTACTGATGTTATTAGCAACAATAATTTATCATCACTAATAATCCTCCTTTAAAATCACCCATTCGTTCGATTTTTGCTCATTCCCATGTTTGGTTTTCATGTTCCCTCCACCCCCCTTGCCTCTCCCTATCACCAATCTTTACCCTACCATTGCTCCCTATCGCAACCTTCCCTCAACCATCCATGCCACCGAGGTTCCACCCCCTAAAGGACCTCATCTCCTTGCCTCCGTCTTCCTCCTATTATTACTCCCAACCGTCATCTTCCCTCACCCCACCTTATCATCGAGCTTCCTCCCACGGTGCCTCTACCTGCCACCGTCTTCCATCGCCCCTCCCTGTTGCCGAGTTTCTCCCCTATGGTGCCTCCTTGCACCGTCTTCCCTGGCTCCTCCTTGCCATTGAGGTCTCACTCCCTCAGGTGCCTCTCCCGGTATCCGTCTTCCCCCTGCCACCATCTTCCTTCTCCCCTCCCTATATCCGAGTTTCCCCTCATAATGCCTCTCACTACTGCTGTCTTCCCTCGCCCCTCCCTACTACTGAGCTTCCCCCTCTAGCACCTCCCTGTTGCCATCTTCCCTCACCCCTCCCTATCACTAAGATTCCTCCCTGATTTCCTCCCAACTGCTAAGCTCCCCTCCGGGTTTCTTCATTGCTGATGAGTGCCTCTATGTTCAGCTTGCATTGCTGAAAAACTTGAGCCAAGATGTTCATTAAATTTTATTTTTTATTTTTCATAACTATGGGGATGTTATGCAATGTTTCATATCTTATTTTTCTTCCGGTTCTATTTCATCTAGCTACCCTACTAAAACGTTAATTTTGGTATTATATGCTTTTATAACTTGTTGTATTCTTTTTTATTTGATTATGGCATTCAATAGTCAGTACTTGTATTTTTTTCTTTCTAAGTGAATTGGTTATGATATTTGAAATTGTTTTTATTTTTTACCCCTATTTTAACTTCTTTTAAAACTATTTTGAGTAACTTTTTATAAAATTATTAGATTTTTATCCTAAATACTCCTAATAATAGAAATCTTAACCAAGATGGCCTGTGATGAGCATGAGACCAGATTGCTATTCCAAATTAGTGGAATAGTACTCACTCCTTTTCTAGATCTTGTTATATACCACATCTACCTTTACATTTACATTGTAAATATTAGTGATGGTGACAACACCAAAGCCATCATTAAAAGTTAATTTTTTATATTAATAAAATTAATTAATTACTTAATTAATTAGTTATTTAATTAAGTAATTAATTAGTTATTTATTTTATTAAATAAATATTTATTCATTTATTTAGTTATTTATTTTATTAATTAGTTATTTATTTAATTAATTAGATGTTAATTTAATTAAGTAAATAATTAATTAGGTATGCATGGTTGCATATCCTTTATGCATGAGATTCGGGTCTTAGCATGTAGATAAAGCTGGAACTGGACTTAGGCTGACCCGATTGGCTTCGAGTCGATTTGAAGCCTGGCCATGCTTTGGTCCCTCAGGCTGGCCCGATTGGCTTCAAGTCAGTTTGAAGCCTAGCCATTCTTCGAGCCAGGCCCGAAATATATCAGGCCAGGCCCGAAATATATCAAGTCAGGCTTAGGCTTAATAATAGAAACCATTAAATTTTCAAGCTAGACTTGGGCACCCCTTTAGCTAGGCCTAGCCTGAACCTGGAGGGGGTACAAAGAGGGCCTCGTAAGAGAAGTCAGGGATGATATCATAGAGGACACGGAAGGCAATAATAAGGGACTTGAGGGTGACAATCTAGTTGTTGGTATGAGAGAAGCGTTGGAGAGGGTCTGGATGATGCAAGCGATAGTGGCGAGTGGGGAGACTTGGTGAGGAAGACAATCTTGAGTATGAGGAGGTCATTGACAGGGACCTCATCTTGGGAGGTGGCCTTCATGATGGTGACTTTGAATTCGAATCTGGATCCAATAACTATGGTCAGGTTTAGACCTGGATATATATCTAGATTTCGATCTGAATTCAATCCATTGATAGCCTTAAAATAAAGCAAGCAAAACAATAAGATAAGAGAAAATTGAACTCCCTCTCTCTATTAGAGCTAAAGAAAAGAAGTGTGAAAGATGAAGAAGAACAAGGAGACTGTAGGGATTTGAGATTCTAGCTTGCTATTAATTTCATTCATTATTGAGATTTTAATTCTTTCTTCATCTTTAGTTATATCATTTACACGATCATAAATTGGTCTAACATCACCAGTATAATATATGATAATAGATTAATTCATAATTTAATTCATATGAACTGAGCAAAGTTAATAGTTCATATGAATTAAAATATGAATTAATAAACAACCAAAGATTACACTGGATGATGTTAGGATAGCCTATGATCCAAATGATTTAACTAAAAGTAAAAAAAAGAAAGTATTAGAATTTTCATAGTGAATGATGTTAACAGTCGAGTTAGAGTCTCCAATCGATGCTATTTCCTTGTTCTTCTTCATCTTTTCCACTTCTTTTCTTTAACTCTAATAGAGAGAGGGTATTTCATTTTCTCTTCTATTGTGATTTTACTTGCTTTATCTTAGAGATATCAAGGGGTTGGGTTTGGATCAGAACATAGATATCGAGATCCAGATCCCACCATAGTTATTGGACCCAGACCTATACTTGACTACCATATCGATTCTAGCTCTTGTGCCCTTATGCTCTCCAACACCCCACTTATTAACAGGGACTCAAACCCCCTCTACCACTGCCGGTGGTCCTCCAAATGATGGTCCATGACATGAACTCCCTCGGGTTCTCCAACCTCATGGTGGATCGGGTTAAGAAAGGGCTCGGGCACACCTTTGGCTCAGCCCAAACCAGTCTAAAAATAGGCTTGGCCAAGATAAGTACTTAAAATAATTCAAGGATTTAAAACAGAATCCCAGCAACCTTCTCGTACTCTAACTTTTAGAAGGACTCGAAGAAAAAAATAAGATCCTCGACAGAGAAGTGCTCGAGATCATAGGAGAAGATCTGAAAGCCATCGATCTTCTACGGTGGCTATTCCGGAGTGGAAGCTCTAAAATTGTTCTTCTACTTCGTGTCCTCTTAGCCCCTCCTTGACTTCGAGGGATGGCTCAAGATCACAGGAGGGGTGAGTAGGGTCAGGTCATAGGATTCGACCATAGCTTTAATCCTCCAATAATTTGATACACTTCGATATTTTTATCTCAGGCTTCGACGATCTAGACATGGAGTGATGCACATGTCAAGAACATCGTCAGCCATGTCTTGCCTAGTGACCTCAGTGCTTTTAAGATACCATTTGTAACACGGTCATCAAGCTTCTTCAAGATCTGCATCCGTACGATCAGCTGGTCATATTATCATAACCATCACAACAAGTAAGTCTAGTAATAATTTTTTTATTTTTTATATTTAAAAATTTATTGATAATATTTTTTTTTTGTTACAGGATTCTGAGATATTTGGTTCTCATCCACCTGGAGAAGACATGCAGCAGGGGGAGGAGGATGAGGAAGATGATGATTTAGAGGTTCTTACATGATTTTTTTTATTTTGATATTATGTATTTATTTTTTTACTTATAAAGCGATATAAATTTATCAAATTATAAAATTTTTATTTTTAATATAATATAATTAGATTTTTATTTATAATTATGATTATTAATTATTAATTTACTTTTAATATGGTTTAAAATCTAATTATTTATTATTAGAATTAAAATAGATTTTGATAAAAATAATAATTATTTTTAAAAAAATAAAAAAGTTATTAGCAATGGCTTTGGTGATAAAAGTTACCGTCACTAAAGATTTTTGATCGATGGCTATTTTTTTCATGATGGTATTTTTTTATTGCTAATATTTTTTATTTAATTATATTTTTAAAAAATAAAAAATTTACTCGATAGCTTTGGCAATGGGTGTTGTCATTGCAAAATATTTATTACCAGTGTACTTTTTTAGCAATGATTATTTTCTAGTTGCTAATATTTTTTTATTTAATTATTTTTTTAAAAAATGAAAATAATATTAGTGATGGCTCTTGCCATCGCTAGTAGCCATCTTTAATAATCCTTATTAGCGATAGTTTAGGTTGCCATCTCTAATAAGGGTTAGTTGCAACATGGATTTATGCGATGACCTAATAGTGATAGTTTAGCGATGGCATTTAGTCATCACTAATAATTCTTTGTCCTGTAGTGATGGAGAATTCTTGAAGAATTACATGGCCTGATTCAAGTTAGCTACATTAGAAATCTATAACCTGGATGAGTCCATAACCATGCTGACTCTAAAGAGAGGACTCCGCCCCTCTCGCTTTACCTACTAACTAGAAAGACTTTTTCCAAGTCTTATTCAGAAATATTGGCCTGCACGTAGAAGTATATCCGCATGGACAAAGAAGTTCTCACTCGATGAGAGATCGACGGGAAGTCAAAGAAGAAGCAAGTCTGAGGAGAGCCAAGTGGAGTCCGAGTAGAAAAGCTTGACTCGTTCCACTGACAAAGTTTCAAGTCAAAGAACTTTGCTAGCAAATCCGTAACTATACCCTTCTCATTGCCTCCAAAGCTAAAGTTTTAATGAAGATAGAGGGCAAGCAATATTTATGAAAGCCTCGCCCATTAAAGCCCTCGGCCATCTGTGATAAGAGCAAATATTATCAATTATACTAAGATTACAGCCATGACACCGAGCAGTACCACTAGTTGAAAAAAGAAATTGAGGATTTTATTTGACGTGGCTACCTCAGGAAGTATGTTCATAGAGAAGTTTGGCCCAATACCCAGAATCCAAGCTAATAGCAGACTCAGGCCAAGATCAACAACCGTCCAACTGAGGGGCAAGTTAGCATGATCTCCTGAGGACTGAGCGCTTTTCAAAGAGGTGAGAGAGAAGGGAAGAGAAAAAAATGTAATCTTTTTTTTTAGTAGAGACTTAGTCGGGATCCATAACCTTAATAATGATGCTATCATCGTGTCCATGATAATAGAAAAATATGATATAAAGAAAATCTTAGTTGATAGTAGAAGTTTGGCTGATATTCTTTTTTATGATGCTTTTGTTTGAATACTTATTTTTGAATTATTTGAAACCACTTTCTGTACCTCTAGTCGGTGACTTAATCAGGGTCAAAGAAAAAAATTATCCTTCCAATTATAGTAGAGACTCTGTTCTGATAGAGTACCATTTTCATTACATTCCTAGTAATCACTTACCTTCAGCATACAATATTATCCTTAGACAACCAAGACTAAACTAGCTAGATACTGTCATCTCAGCTAACGCCTTCTCGTATGCTTTCCAATAAGGAATGAAATTGACGAGATGTGCGGGGATAAACAGTTAGCTCGACAGTATTTTTGATGGTGCCTAAGATACAAAGAGCTAATGAGGTACTCGTTTCTGAACAACTGGATCAGAGGGAGCTAGAAAAAAGAGGCAAACCAAGGGATAATCAAGCGAAGTCTATCCAAGTTAGAGCTCTTCTACTAGAGAAGGAAAGGAATCGATTTTTAGACTTCTTGTGGATCAATTCTAATATTTTTGCTTCATTGCTATCAGACTTGCTAGGGATCCCTCCAGAAGTGATCACCCATAAATTGAATATTGTTCCATGTACAAGCCAGTTTGATAGAAGATGAGGATTTATCCTTGAGAGAAAAAAGCTATCGATGAAGAAGTTAATAAACTTTTCAATGCTAGATTCATCTAAGAAGTCCACTATCCTAACTGGCTAGCTAATATCATCATGATCAGGAGAGCCAATAGGAAGTGGAGAATCTACATTGACTACACTGATCTCAACAAGACATATCTTAAGGATAGTTTTCCGCTACCAAAGATTGATTAGCTAATTGATGTAACGTTTGGATACAAGCTACTCAGCTTCATGTATGGTTTCTTGGCTTATAACCAGATCAAGATGGCTCTCGATGGTGAGGATACTGCCTTCATAATCGATAAAGGTATTGATCGATATAAAGTAATACCTTTCGATTTAAAAAATACAGGAGCCACCTATCAGTGACCGATCAATAAGATTTTGAAGGATCATATCGATCAAAATATAGACATTTATATCAATGACATGCTTGTCAAGAGTTTTGAAGAGGCTGATTACTTAAAGACCTAGAAGAAGCCTTTAACATCCTTCATCAACACCGAATGAAGTAGAATATGAGAAAATGTGATTTTGGCATCATAGCCGATAAATTTTTTAGATTTATGGTTACCAAGCATGATATCAAGGTGAATCCAAAGAAAATCCAAGCAATACTTAATATGTGACTTTGACCTCTAAGAAGGAAGTACAATAGCTGACTAGACAGGTTACAGCATTTATTTGATTCATCTCACGATCGATTGAGTACTGCCTACCTTTCTTCAAGGTCTTATATCAAATGCAAAACTTCACCTGGATGAGGAATGCCAAAAATATTTGAAGAGCACAGAAGAAGTTCCTCACATCTCTATCCCTACTATCCAAGCGTAAGTTAGAGAGGAGCTTTACCTGTATCTCATCGCATCTTCGGAGATGGTCAGCTTAGTGCTTGTTCAAGTGGATAACAAGGAAATCCAGAAGCCCATCTATTATATTAGTCAGGTTTACATGCGTAGAGACCAGATACTTCAAATCTGAGAATATTGTTTATGCACTAATTATCTCTTTATAGCATCTCAGGCTATACTTTCAAGCTCATTCTATATTCATCTTGACCGACCAACCATCAAAGCTATCTTGCATCGGCCCAACACTTTCGAAAGAATGGCCAAATGAATAGTTAAACTCAATAAGTTTGACATCTTCTATCACCCGAGGTCATCCTAAAGGTTTAAGTTTTAGCCGACTTCCTTATCAATTATACATGGTTGGATGACAAGCCTGAGGAGATACCTATAAAGCTACCATTGAGTAACTTGATCCAGCGATGACCTGGATCCTTCATATAGATGGTGCTTTGAACTCTCAAAAGAATGGAGCAGGATTCATCCTGATGAATTTGGAAGGGGTGGTCACCAAGTACTCCATGCACTTCTTATTCAAGATGACCAACAACCAGTCCAAGTATAAAACCCTGCTAGCTGGATTGAAGCTGACCAAGAAACTTGGGATAAAGCACCTAAGGGTCTTCATCAACTCCTAGCTCATAGCTCGCTTAGTCACTAGCAAGTACAAGGTCGAGACTTAATGATGGCCAAGTACCTTGACAAGGAATAGACATTCATGATGGCACTGAAACACTATTTCGATATCTCTCACATTTCTTGGTATGAAAATACCCAACTAGACACACTTTCTTGGCTTACGACCTTAGTGGATAACTCGGATGGATGTATATTGAGTACCTGGAATCTTTGAGCAATAATAAAATTGAGGAAGTCTAATAGATCATCCAATAAATGAGTTGGATGGATCCGTTCGTCGAGTACCTGATTGAAGATGTCCTACCCAACAATTCCAAAGAGGTGATGCTATTAAAGTAGAGAGCTTCTTGGTTCATGCTATTGGATGGATAGCTCTATAAAAATTCTTTCTTATTTTTCCTGCTCAAATGTTTGAGACCTACTTAGCCGACTATGCCCTTTAGGAAATCCATGAAGGCATCTACGTAAATCATCTGGGGCATAGGTCTTTGGCCTACAAAGCACTAAGATAAGGATACTACATGCTCATTATGTAGGAAGATGCCATAAACTTATTTGAAAGTGCATTTGATGCCAATGGCATGCTAACATCCAATGGCAGTCAGTAGTACAGTTGAACAAGCTCTCTTATCCCTGGTCGTTCATCCAATGGGGATGGACATACTCGATCCATTTTTTCCAATAATAGATCAACAGAAGTTTCTCATTATCATCATCGATTACTTTACCAAATAATTGGAGGTACAACCCTTGGCTCACATTATCGAGAGAAAGGTCAAAAGTTTCTTCTAAAAATCTATTATTTATAGATTCATACTCCCCCATATTATCATCACTAACAATGATTAATAATTTGACAACAAGACATTCAAGAAATTCTATGCTGAGCTTCACATCTAACACCAGTTTACTTTTGTCAATCTTTCTCAGTCAAACGGGAAAGTAGAGATAACAAATTGGACGATCCTTTAAAGGCTCAGAACCAAGCTGGATGAAGTTAAAAGTAGGTGGGCCAAAGGCTTTTCCAGTGTGCTATGGGCATATCTACAACTTTTCAAACTTCAATGAATGAGACTCCCTTCAACTTGACCTCGATATTGAAGCAGTGATCCCGGTCGAGATTAGACTCTCTTATGTAGATTAAGCACTTAGTCGAGTCAAGTAACTAGGACCGATTGAGAGCCAACCTTGATCTACTAAAGAAGACTCGAGATCAAGCCCACCTTTGGATGGTTGCATATTAATAATGAGTTGCTCAGTATTATATAATTCTCAAATAAATTCAAAAGCTTTCTACCCCAGAAATTTTGTACTACACCGTGCAGAAGTTTTCAGACTGACTAAGTAAGGCAAGTTATTTCAAAACTGAAAAGGATCTTATCGAGTAATTGAAGCCCTACATTAAGGAGAGCACTAAATCGAAGAAGTTGATGGAACTCCAATCCCTAGAACATGAAATGCCAAGAACCTTCGAATGTATTATCAATGATATATTTATTTTCATTCGATAAATACAAAAAGAATTTTTTTTCTAACAAAGTTCCTGAGTCTCATTTCGATTAGCTAGCACCCTGTCCACTGACTACGAGTCCTCTGGTCGATTAACACTGGGTCGTAGAAAAGATAGGTGACTTCCATACCACCATCTCCTATCTGACTATTAACACCCAATCACAGTAAACATAGACGAGTTTTCATACCATAATCTCTTCTTCGATAACTTAACATCTGGTCATAGTAAAGATGAATGAGTTTTCAAATCACCATCTCCAATTTGATTGATTAACACTCGGTGACAATAAAGATGGATGAGTTTTAACACCACCATCTCTAATCTAATCAATTAATATTCGATTATACTAAAGATAGATGAGTTTTCATACTACTATCTCCTATTCGATCGATTGACACTCAATCGTTAATGAAGATGGATGCATTTCCATAGCTCTATCTCCACCAACAGACTCCCCGAGTCCTTCAACCAACTTTTCATAGTCAGGTTCGGGTTTGTTCTCATCTTATTTAGATTCCATTCCATCTTGGGTAACTCTCTCTCATTTGGATAACTTTTCTTATTTGGATAACTCCCTCTTATTCGGATAATTCTATCTTATTTGAGTAACTCCCTCTCATTCAAGTAACACCCTCTTATTCAAATAACTCCCTCTCATTTTGGTAACTCCCTCTCATTTGGATAAATCCCTCTTATTTGGATAACTCCCTCTCATTCGGGTTTCATCCTATCCAGGTTCATTTCCATCTTATTCAAGTTTTATTCTATTCGGGTTCATCCTGATCTTACTCATGTTTCATCCCTTTCGGGTTCCAACCCATCCTCATTCGGGTTGCACTCCCATTCCATTCGAGTTCAGTCCCCACTCCCACTCAAATCTCACTTCCTTTTAACTGTTTAGCAACTGGTAAACAAGCACCAACCTACTCCCTATGGTTTAATTCCAAGTGGCTACTGACTAAGACTCGCTTGATCTAGAGAAAGCCCCAACACATTCAAACAATAGCCAACTTACAATGATTAGGCGAAAAATGTTCCAAGTCCAACGGTCAGAATTCTTATTTAGGAGGAAGTTAACTTGCCATTCAGTAGGAGCCACACTTACAACTAAGGTACTTAATAGAAATTTATTTGAAAGTCAAGACATACATTCAGTACACAAGAACATTCATTGGAATGAAAACACATGACTTCATTGATAGTTATAGTTCTTATAAAATTGGACCAAAGGTCTAAAGGAGAAAGCAAAATACAAAAAGAAAGATAGAAACTTCCTAAGTATCTACTCCAGTAGCGGCCACCAGGACCTCGACTTCAATGGCAGCTGGGTCCACCATAGTAACCTCTAGCTTGGGCATCTCGGCAACCTTTGCTCCCCCTTCTTCCCTTCCTCCTTTCTCAAGAGTAGCACCATCGGCGACTACATCGCTCAAGTCCAACTTGGGATGGGCCCAAGCAACTTTGGCCTTGTAGTCTTCAAAGCCGATGGAGTAGGCTCCCACTCTAGCTTTAGCCACATCCTCCTTGAAGGCTTCCAAGTTCTTGTATTCCTCTACTACTTGAGCAGTAGTAGATGTGGCAACAACTTCAGCTATTATAGCCTTCTCCTCAATAGACCGGAGAAGATCCCTAGTCTCTGCTAACCAAGCTTTTACCTTAGCTAGCCATGCTTGCTTCTTGGCCAGCATGCCTTCTTTCTTGGCTACCCAATTCTCCAGCTTTGGGATAGTAGTCTCAGACGACTTCTTATGGGCATCCAACTTGCCCTTTAGCTTCTGCTGAAGGGCAATGTCCAGGAGTCAATCACAGCCTTTCACCTTCGAGTATAAAAAGTAAGAACCAAATTTAGTCATAATCGAGTCACTTAGCAAATGAAAGAAGAAGGCCAAGTAAGAATACCTACCATGAATATTAACGGGAAGAGGCCAGCCACAACCTCTTCTATCAACTTGTCCTTCCACTCCTCCATATCCCAAGGGAGAAGCAGGATCTTCGATAGCTCTTGGGCTATGTGGGAATCATGTAGGGTAGAGTCGTCTACCTAGAAGATAGCCTTCCTAGTAAACTTGTCACTGCTTTCGTTCCTGATGACGCAGATGGCCGACCTCTTCAAAGTCGGGAGGGCCTCCTTTTAGAAGGACCAACCCTAGAGGCCAAGGGAGCCGATAGAGCAGCCAAGGTTGGGGCCACCGCTGCAGTCAAGATGGTGGCCAGGCACCTTGAAGATTATGCCCGAGCAGAAAGAGGGGTGGCGATGACTTCTACTTCGTCATCACCTGGCGGGTCAGTTGGAGTGCTGCCTGATGAGGGAACCCCTGAGCAGGGTCCCCCAAGCGAGGCGGTGAAGCCCTTGCGGTGACAAAAGGGCCTCCAAGTGATAGTCCCAAACAAGGCTATTTCTTCAAGGCCTATTTCTGATGCTCACCCTGTGAGGCTACCCTTTTTCTCATGGCCTCCCAGAGCTTGCCAATGGATACTTGCCTCATGCTTGTAGGATGAGTAAGATGGTTAGCAAAACATCCAAGTCAAAATCGACATAAAGAGAAGTCAATGTCCAAGAAAGACTTACAAGGGGAGATACTGAAACTCAACTCGATGTTGAGAAGATTTTGCTCATTCAAGATTTGGGAAAGGGATGGAAGCTTCTCACCAAGTAGCTTCTAAAAATATGCCTCATCTTTTGGAAGGATTGATAGTTCTTGTTCAGAGAAGTGTTTGGCTCCTTCCAAGTCTAGTTTCTCTCCCAAGGTTTGTCGAGGGATACAAAGAATAACTTCCCTTTCTAATCATGGATGGTAGAGGGAAGGCCAGAAATGAAGGCTCTCCTATGGCACATGCCAATGAACCACCAGCCCATAGTCTTTGAATGCCTCTTGATCATAAAGAAGGCTTGAAACATGGATATTTGGAGTCAGATACCAAAGAAGTGATAAAGATAATAAAGGAACATAAGATTCGATAAGAATTTGGCATCAATTGAACGACAACATGGTAAAAGTCAAGAATGCTCAAAATGAAGGGGTGTAGAGAAAATCGAAAGCTGACATAGGAATTCCTCATACATAGATACTCAATCAAGTGGACAAGAGGTTACTCGTTCCTCCAGCCTGGTAGCATGAAGATGATAAGTACTTAGGAAGTAGTACTTATCATACAATGCTAGGACTTCGACTTCAATTATAGTCAGAACCTTGGCCATTAAACTTAATGTGATCACCTCTTGACTACTAGGGTATACCACCCAAGGATTTGCCTGAAGAGGACTACTTTATGTTCTATTCGAACTTTCAAGATTCCCTTCAACTAAATGGTGGGGACACCAGAGGCACCAGAATAAGACAGAGGCCTCTCAAACCTCTGTGGATCACTTAGTTACATCCAAGTCCATTATAATAAAGCTTAGTTCATCTAAGTTGTCTTTACTTGAGTCCTGTATTAGTCAGCTCATGTTGAGCTAGTTCAGTCCAGTGCTAGTCAACTCATGTTGAGCTAATTTTATTTTTTGAGTCCTGCCCAAGTACGCTGAAGACTCAAGATCACATCATACAAGTGAAGACCAAGTCTAACTAGTTTGAAGACATGGAAGTGAAGCCCAAGTCTAACCCAACCTGAAGATTTGAAGATATCAGGAGGAGAAATCAGAAACCCTGAATCCCTGGACCGCAGCTGGAAGCAAATTGGGCCAGCCAGGCCCAGGAAAGGAGCTGGGGTGCCAAATGCTTAGGGTGACTCTCCCCTTGGTCAGCCACTTAGAGTCACCCCTCTTGGCCGACCAAGGCAAGGAGAGGGAGAGAAATGGTAGGGGTTTTTCCACCATGGGTTTCCTTATTTTCTAGCTAGGATTTGGGTGGGAATAGAATTCCTAGGTAAATACTATTGTACCCTTACTTGGAGCCCAAGACTAAGAGTCTATTTAAAGGATCCTAGTCTCTTGTATGAGAAGTTAATTTTGATATATGAAATACTCTTGATTCTCCAATTGCTGTGTGCCTCCCTGCTGTATGCATTAAGGGATCTTGGTGAGCCTGAAGTCCTTCCGAAGTTCTACCCGAAGAAACCCTAGCCAACCAACCTTCTTCCAAGCCTCTTCTTCCAACACACCCTTGTTGCCTTTTTCTGAAATTATTCTTATTTCCAGCCTTTGTTTTCTCATCCTTGATGGTTGTTTGCAGGTTCCGAGTTCCTATGAATCCAACAACTCCAGCCGGGCCGCAATCGGACCATCGAGCAGAAAGCTGGAAATCCGCGGGCCTCCGGTTTGATTTTCCAGGTCGCATCCATCAAGGAACGAGTGA
This sequence comes from Areca catechu, assembly GCA_021397845.1. Lineage (NCBI taxonomy): Eukaryota > Viridiplantae > Streptophyta > Magnoliopsida > Arecales > Arecaceae > Areca > Areca catechu. The sequence goes on from CM038047.1 coordinate 42,817,168, forward strand.
TCTCTTCACTGCGATCTTCACCAGGCACATCAGACATTACCAAGTACACCCCCTATATTCTCCAGTAATTTTATTGTAGATTAACTGGCCCTAACCGAGGCTTCTTAGTCCCGGCGATCCCCTTTTACTGCTTTCTTAGGTCTGATCTGCATGCATAGCTTCTAAAATTCATATAGAATTATCTACATTTTATTTTGATCTGATATTCGAGATTTAACCACCTCACCCTACATATAAAACACATAAAAATAATCGCATGCATATTAGTTCCGCATCATCTGGTATCAGAGCTTAGATTAGGGCTCATTTTCTGCACCCTTCATAGTCCATATATACACTGTTCTTTTAATTGTTTTTCCATACCCAAAACTCCAAAAATTATGATTTTTGTTTTTATAGATTTATATTAATTAAAAGTATTTTATAAAATTTTTGCAGATCTTGTTTCGGTCTCTGCAGTTTCTTCAAGCTAAAATATAGCCTACAAATTTTTAGATATGTTTTTTCAGCAAGACAACTTTGGAAGGTTTAGGGTTTTGTTTAGCATCTCTTTTACATATCTTTTAGTTTTAGTATGTTTCTAGCTTATTAGGTCATTGGTTGCAAATCATATTCCTGCTAAAGAACAAAAAAAAAATTACATATATAAAAGCTACCGAAAAATACTTAAATCCTAATTTTGCATCATCTGCCTGCCATCATTGCATAAACTACCTTTAAGGGCACTCTTACTATGTTTATTTCAATCCTTAGCCCAAAACCACATCCCCTGCATTCGGTCTCAATCCTAACTTAAAATCTATTAAACTTAATTTGCCCTAGTAGGCTAGGGACACCAACTGGTCAGGTATGGGCTAAGTGTCAGATCACTATGTCAAGCTAACCTGTGTGGGCCTTGTGCTTAGTATCTAGAACGATGGTTCAGGGATTCAATCCTGAAGGGCTTGTGTGCTGGTACGCCTACCTAGCCAATCTCTGATTGGTGTCTAGGATTGGCAATCAGGGACCTAACACTCCCCTTACACCTGCCTGGCTGAGTACAGGATTACTATAGGCTAGTTTGCCACCTTGATTAAGCATCTAGTTTTGGACTCTAGGTCTAGGAAATATAGTTGGTTTGATCGAGTCTTGCATGAGCACTGGATCATGAGCATTATATCATCCATCATCTCCACTTTTAGCTAAATCCATGGATAATCTTGAAGCCCAGATTAAAGCCCTTACTGAACAGCTAACCCAGATGAATACCCAGATGACCCAGACCAATAGCCTCAACCTAGTGAAACCATGGAGCCCAACCCTAGGAGAACCCAATACTCTGACCCATATAGGGAGCCCAACCCTAGAAGAACCCAATACTCTGACCCATATAGGGAGTCCAACCCTAGGAGAACCCAATACTCCGACCCATATAGGGAGTCCAATCCTAGGAGAACCTAATACTCTGAACCATATAGGGAGCCCAATCCTAGGGGAACCCCTTACCATGACTCCTATTTGGAGCCCAACCCTAGGAGAACCCCTTACCATGACCCCTATTTAGAGCCCAACCCTAGGATAGCCACTAGGTATGTTGTGTTAGTAGCACCTAAATTTTGTGATCCTGAGTGTAAGGATTATCTTGCTTGGGAAAGAGATATGGACCTGTATTTTGAGCAAAATATGGGTTTTGATTCTGAAAGATGTCAGTTCAAGTTTGCTAAAGCTAAGTTATTTCACCAGGCCAGGTTATACTGGGATAATATTGAGAGAATACTTAGGCTAGAAGGCCGCAAACCCATAACTACCTGGAGTGATATGAAACTTGAACTAAGGAGAAAGTACCTACCCAAGTCCTATCAGTCCAAGAGATCCACAACCTATATATCTTATGTATCCAAAACCTATGAACATAGATCCTATGCACCCACTTCCTATAAGCCTAGTATACCTACAACATATAGATCTTTTGACTCCAAATCCTATGACTCTAGAACCTATGAGCCCATATCCCATGAGCCCTGTAGACCCAAGACTCATAGAGCTGAACCTAAATCCTATGACCCCAGATCCTATACTTTCATGACCCATAGATCTGCACCCTTGTCCTATGAGCCCAGAGAGCCCAAACCCATAGGTATCAGCCTAGTACTAGTCAGGTTTCCCTAGTCAACTTGAATCCCATAGGATTAGTACCCCTAAATTTGAACCAGTAGTAAGCCACTACCCCTTAGGCAACCTGAACCTACTAGGAGTAGTGCCCATAATCAAAAACTAGGATCTAGCCAATTTTTTCTTAGCTGACCTTCCCCTACCATCCCTTTGATTGACAAGGCTTACATTAACGCAGAAGTATATGAAGATGATATGAATTTAGCGGATGAGTATGAGGGAAAAGAGGACACACCTCTAGAAGACCTAGAATTAGTTGACCCCGTACGTACCCAGGTAGAAGCCAACCTAGAGTTAGTTGACCTTGACTATACCAATTCTAAAGCTATAGTGGAAGAACAATTAGAGGAAGAGAACCTAAGTACTGCTGCTAGAGCCTTATCTGAGGAAACCATAGAGGAGAGCAAATTATAGAGTATAGTCCTAAAATACAAGAACCAGAAGAATTTATTAAGGACCTGATCTCTTTGAATCTGTACCCTCAGGATGAGCCTCCTCCTATAATTTCCATTAAGGGCCTCTTCCCTGAGATTAGTAATCCATCATTTCATTACGCAAATCCTGTAGATATACCTCAATCTCATAAGGTCAACCTCATTAGTCTAGGATTAGTCCCTGACGCCCCTTCTTTTATCCTACTTTATCCAACTAACCTTGAACCTTTTTCCTACCCTACCAGACTAATTTGGAACCCAGTTCCTCCTTTCTGCCCTTTCCTGACACCTCCAGCATTTCTAGATCATTAGCTTGCATTTAGTTGATATTAGCGTACTGCATGCATTCATTACGTATGTTAAGTTTACATTATACTTCTGGCATGCCCTATGAAATTTGTTAGGAGCTGTTGGCTTTGGCTCCTTAGTTTTGATGATTAACAAAAGGTTGAGTATATGTTTGGACTAATGTTTCATCTCAAGATAAAGTTTCAGGACTTAGGTTATTCAAAAAGAGTACTAAGAGTACAATGATGAAACCAAGCTTGCCTGATTTTGGAAAAGAGCTATTCTACTTAAAACAAGATCAAATTTCTCATATTGGACCTTCTTGTTAAGAAGCAATTGACAAAAGTAACAAAGGCTTAGAGAAACTCAAGCATGGCACGCACCTCTTTAGAGTTTCAGAAAATTTCAGATCAGAGGTCGACCACCAGAGGTCGACACCTTGTCAGAGGTCGACCACCAGAGGTCGACTCATGAAGAGAAGAAAAGTTCAGCAAGGCCGGCACGACAAAATTTCAGTGGCACGCTCCAGAGGTCGACCACCAGAGGTCAACACCTGTCCAGAGGTCGACACCAGAGGTCGACTCATAGCCTGAGAATTCAGATTGGGCAGAACTATGGTTTTCTGGATTTTTGCCTAAGGTAAACTGGAGGTCGACTCATGAGGTCGACACTTGATCCAGAGGTCGACTCATGAGGTCGACTCATGGCATAACGGCTAGTTTTTCTGAACTTTTGATTTGATTTCTAACGGCCATAAATGGCCATATTTTTGATTCTAACGGTCTTATGGAGTTGTTTCAGCTTGAATGAGGTATTTAACCTCCACCAAACTTCAAAAAAGACAAGGAGATAAAGTGAAAAAGTTTAGAGTGAAAGTACAAAGCCTTCAATCAATTTCAAGCCAAAAAGAGTGAGAAATCCAAGAGATTCCTTAGCCAAAAGCTTTCCATCTTTGAGGAATCCAACTTTCAAGTGTTTGGCATTTAGTGAGATCCAAAGATTCCAAGAGAAAGGCTTGAAGAGTCTCCATCAAGAGCTACATCGAATTACTTTTTGCTGAAAAGGAGTTTGTCTTGTTTTATTCATTATATTCATATTCTTTTTGTCTTAGGCTAGTTTCAAGGAATTTGAAACTAGTGTGAGGTTTGTTGGTGAGCCAATTGATAAAACCAACTAGGGTTGCTTGTAAGCCCGAAGCCAAAACAAGTGTGTAAGTTTTGACTTGTGAGCCTGGTAAAACAAGTCGGCTGTAATCTAAAGATTATAGTAGAAATTTCCAAGTGGAGCTTGGGGAGTGGATGTAGGTGCTAGGTGCACCGAACCACTATACTTCTTGTGTGTTTGCATTGCTTTACTCTTTATCTTCTTTTGCTCTTTAATTGTTGTTTTATTTCATTGCTTCCGTTGCACAATTACTTGAGCACTATCACTCTTCACCTTTGAACTTGATAGCACATATATTGCTTTAATTTTTAAAATACCCAATTCACCCCCCCTCTTGGGCACCATATCTGGGCAACAAGTGGTATCAGAGCCCCGGTACTCTCTTGTAGGTCCAACAATCTTGAGTGAAAGATCATGGCCGCCCCAATTGGAATGGGTGTAGTTGAAGGACAAGCATCAAATCGCCCTCCTTTCTTTAATGGCACAAACTACACATACTGAAAAACTCGTATGCGTATTTATTTACAAGCTGTAGATTATCATATATGGAGAGTAATTACTAAAGGGCCTCATCAGCCCACTCACTTGGTTAATGGCATTATCATCCCAAAATCTGAAGAAGAATGGGATGACAATGACATCAAACAAGCTGAGTTAAATGCTAAGGCGATGAATTTGCTATTCTGTGCACTTGACCCTAGTGAATTCAACAGAATATCAAATTGTGTTTTTGCCAAAGAAATTTGGGATACACTTGAGGTTACCCATGAGGGTACACACCAAGTGAAGACCACAAAGATGAACATGCTCATTCATATATATGAGATGTTCAGGATGGAACCAACTGAAAGTATCAGTGAAATGTATACTAGATTTACGAATATAGTAAATGGTATGAGGAGTTTGGAAAAATTATATCTAATGGTGAACTGGTTAACAAACTTCTCAGGTCTCTTCCGGCTTCATGGGATGCGAAAGTAATAGCTATAGAAGAAGCCAAGGATGTCAATACTCTACCTCTTGAGCAGCTCCTTGGATCACTGATGACTTACGAGCTTTCACTAAAGCAGAAGACAGTGGACAATGACAAGAAAAAGAAAGCCATAGCCTTCAAGTCCACTACAAAGGAAGAGTCAAGTGATGAATCGGAAGAAGAAGCTAATGATGATGAGACAACCCTCATTACAAGAAAATTCAAAAGATTCATGAGAAAGAAGAAGGGCTTCTATAAAAAGGCCACAAAAAGGTGATCACAATAAAGAAAAAGAGAAAGAAAAAGAAAGGGATCCACCCATCTGCTTCGAGTGCAAGAAGCCTGGTCATTATAAAACGGATTGCCCTTTGCTTAAAAAGAGTCGAAGGATGTTGAGAAAGAAAGCCATGATGGCTACCTGGAGTGAGAGTGAGGACTCCAGCAGTGATGAAGAGCAGCAGGTAGTCGCCAACCTGTGTTTCATGGCCAATGAAGATAATGAGGTAAATCCTGAACCTGAAGTTGAATTTACCTTCAATGAATTGCATGATGCTTTTGATGATTTAGTTATGGAATATGAAAAGTTAAAACTGAAAAATAAGAAATTAAGAAAGCTAAATCTTGAGCTTACCAAAAATTCAGAAAAGTTTTCAACTGAAATTGAAGATTTAATTCAAGAAAACAAGAAATTAACTGAACATGTAAAGACATTGAAAAATGATAAGGATAATCTTTTAAAAGAAAATGATTCTTTGAAAAATAATAGAAGTCTTAAAACTAATGAGAAAATTGAAAAACAAAACAAAGAACTATTGCTTCAAAACAAGAATTACAAAGAAGAGTTAGAAAAAGTAAAACCTTTTGTAGAAAAGTTTACTTTTAGTTCAGAAAAATTAAGCATGCTTTTAAATAGTCAACATGCAGTGTTTAACAAAGCTGGACTTGGATTTAAGCCACACAATCAGCAAAAACTTTACAAAAACTTTTTCATACCTGCATCTTCTAATATTACCTGCTATGCATGTGGTAAGTTAGGACATAAATCATATATTTGTAATAAAAGAAAATTAAATACCTTTGGAAAGATTTGGGTTCCAAAAGGAACCAATTTGACTAACCCTAAAGGACCCAAGATGACTTGGGTACCTAAAGTTTCAACTTGATTAATTTTTGCAGGTGTGCCTTGCAACCAAAAATAAAAGAAGAATGTGGTATCTGGATAGTGGTTGCTCAAGGCACATGACTGGGGATGTGAAGCAATTCTCATCACTAGCAGCTATTGATGGTGGAAACGTTACTTTTGGTGATAATGGAAAAGGCAAAATCGTCGAATTGGTAAAATCCATATCACCCCGAATGCTTATGTAGATAATGTATTATTTGTTGATGGCTTGAAGCATAATCTTTTTAGCATTAGTCAGTTTTGTGATAAAGGTTTTAAAGTAATTTTTGAATCATCTTTGTGCATGGTATCTAGTCTTGATGTCGATGGCATCAAGTTCACTGGTCATAGGCATGGAAACATTTACATGGTTGATCTTGATGATCTAGCCATGGAAAGTGGTCAATGCCTAGTGGCTAGGGAAGCCAAGGCAAGTGAAACTAGTTGGCTTTGGCATCGTAGGCTAGGGCATGCTAATATGCAGTTGATTTCAAAATTAAGCAAAAAGAATCTTGTAAAAGAATTGCCAAAACTCACATTTGAAAAAGATAAGATTTGTGCTGCATGTCAATTTGGAAAACAAACTAAATCTAGTTTCAAACCTAAAGGAGTAGTATCTACTACTAGACCCCTTGAATTATTGCGTATGGACCTCTTTGGACCAACCAGAACAACTAGTTTGGGAGGTAAAAAATATGGGCTAGTAATTGTAGATGATTACCACGATTTACTTGGGTGATGTTTTTAGCTCATAAAGATGAAACGTTTTCAGCTTTTGTTAAATTTCATAAAAGGGTTTCAAACGAAAAAGATCTCACTATTGTTTCTTTGCGTAGTGATCATGGAACTGAATTTGACAATCATGATTTTGAAGCTTTTTGTAATGAAAATGGCATTAGTCATAATTTTTCTGCACCTAGGACACCTCAACAAAATGGGTGGTAGAAAGAAAGAACAGGACACTTGAAGAAATGGCACGCACAATGCTTTGCGAAAATGATTTACCTAGATATTTTTGGGCAGAAGCCATTAATACTTCCTGTTACATTTTAAATCATGTTTTAATTCGACCTATTTTGAAGAAAACACCATATGAGCTTTGGAAAAATCGAAAACCAAATCTTAAGTATTTTCGTGTATTTGGTTGCCGCTGTTTCATATTAAACAATGGCAAAGACAATATCAGTAAATTTGATGCCAAGTCAGATGAGGGTATCTTCTTAGGATACTCTACTTCTAGCAAGGCATACAGGGTCTTCAACAGAAGAACTCTTCTGGTTGAAGAATCAATTCACGTAGTGTTTGATGAATCTAACGAAAAATCTTCTAGAAAAGAAGATTCTATTGATGATGAAACAGGTACAAAGAAGCTTGAACAATTGACAATCAATGAAGATGAGCCCAAAGGAGATGATGATCAAGAAAATGAAGATCAAACTCAAGAGATCAATGCAACTTCACCAAAACCTTTACCTAAAGAGTGGAGGTATGCACACGGACACCCAAAGAGCTAATAATTGGTGATCCGTCAAAGGGAGTAAGTACACGCTCTTCTATTAGAAATGTTTGTGATTATTTAGCTTTTGTATCTCAGATAGAGCCTAAGTCAATTGAAGAAGCTGAAAAAGATTGTAACTGGATTAATGCTATGCAAGATGAACTAAATCAATTTAAAAGAAATAACGTTTGGACTTTAACTAAAAGACCCCTTAATGTTTCTGTAATTGGCACAAATGGGTTTTTAGAAATAAACTTGATGAACATGGTATTGTAACTAGAAACAAAGCTAGACTTGTTGCTAAAGGCTACAACCAGGAAGAAGGGATCGACTTTGATGAAACCTTTGCTCCTGTTGCTAGGCTAGAAGCAATTAGACTTTTACTTGCTTTTGCTTGTTTTATGGATTTCAAGTTATTTCAAATGGATGTTAAGAGTGCTTTTTTAAATGGATTTATTGAAGAGGAAGTTTATGTTGAACAACCTCCTGGTTTTGAAAATCATGAATTTCCTAACCATGTTTTTAAATTGCATAAAGCATTGTATGGTTTAAAGCAAGCTCCTAGAGCTTGGTATGATAGATTAAGTTCATTTTTGATGAAGAATGATTTTTCTAGAGGTAATGTAGATAATACATTGTTTTTGAAAAAGAAAAATGATGATCTCTTAGTAGTACAAATCTATGTAGATGATATTATTTTTGGTGCTACTAACGAATGTCTTTGTCAAGAATTTGCAAAGTTAATGCAGAGTGAGTTCGAGATGAGCATGATGGGAGAACTCAACTTCTTCCTCGGACTCCAAATTAAGCAAACCAAAGAGGGGATCTCCATCAACCAAGCCAAGTACACAAGGGAAATATTGAAAAAGTTTGGGATGGAGACTACCAAACCAATAGGTACCCCTATGAGCTCTTCATGTAAATTAGACAAAGATGAATGTGGTAAATCAGTAGACCAAAAATTATATAGAGGCATGATTGGTTCACTGCTATATCTAACTGCCAGTAGACCAGATATAATGTTTAGTGTTTGTATGTGTGCACGTTTTCAGTCTGCTCCTAAAGAATCACATCTCTTAGCTGTAAAACGTATATTTAGATACTTATCTGGGTCAATCGAAATTGATCTTTGGTACTCTAGAGAGTCATCATATGAATTAATTGCATATTCTGATGCTGATTTTGCTGGGTGTAAACTTGATCGTAAAAGTACTAGTGGAACTTGTCAATTTCTAGGAGTTAATTGATTTCATGGAGCAGTAAGAAACAGAATTCGGTTGCTCTATCTACGGCGGAAGCCGAATATATAGCAGCTGGAAGCTGTTGTGCTCAGATTCTATGGATCAAACAACAACTCGAGGACTTTGGCATCAAACTAACTAAGACACCCATAAGATGTGATAATACTAGTGCAATCAATTTAACGAAAAATCCTGTACAACATTCAAGAAGCAAACATATTGAAATAAGACATCACTTCATAAGAGATCACGTTCAAAACTCTAATGTGTTGTTAGAATTTATTTGTACTGATTATCAATTGGCTGATATATTCACAAAACCATTGAATGAAGATAGATTTTGCATGATCAGAAGAGAACTAGGAGTCATTGATCCTTTTGCTTGAAACTCTTCAATTTTCATCAAAATTCTCAAAAATGATTTATAAATTCTCAAATATGTTTAAAGGTTATTTTTATAAATTTTATCATTTTTTTAAATTTTACAGAATTTTATTTTGGGTAATTTATTGTTGGAGGTCGACACTTTAATTTTCGGAGGTCGACACTTGAGGTCGACCCCTAAGGTTTTTGGAGGTCGACACTTGAGGTCGACCCCTGAAAATTTTTAGAGGTCGACACTTGAACGGAAATCTCCTTTTTTAAAAACCCGTCCGCAAGCCACATTTTCTCCATTTCTTTCCATTTCTCCTTCGTGTGGTCCCCCTCCAACTTTCCTAAACCTCTAAACAGTGGATTTCCAACCTTCTCCTTCATCTTTTTGGGTAATCCTCTCCTCTCCTCTTGTTTTCTTTGGAACCAAACCATTTTTTAACCGTGTTCTTGGTTTTGGACAACCGAAAGCTTTTGCATCTATCTACCCTCAAATCTCGGTTGTTTTTCAATTGAAATCACTTATTTCCTTCCTCCGTTTCTTGCATTTTCTCCATTTACTCTCGATTTTCTCCATTTTCACAAACCCTATCTCACCATTTCACCATTTCCTTTTTTTTCAAACCGTGAACCTCTCTTCTCCTCTCTTTTCTTGGTTCCTTTCCTCTTAGCCTTGCTTTATCCTACTTCTCCCTAATTTACCCCTCTTCCTTCCATATGGGTCCAAGAAAGCACTTGGCAGTAAGGAAAAGGAGATTGGAACAAGGCCAAGGTAGCACTGAGCGACGAAGAAAGGTCAGACATGAGCATGAAGCCGACCCCAGAGCCACCTGCACCAGTGCCAGCCAGCTTAGTACGGAAGAGCATTGCGAGTGGGAGGTGTGTGGACATACCTTTCTGGGATCAGCATCACTTTTTTATAGGAGATGTGCTGAGAGATGCAGGTCTGGTTCACTTCTGCACGATGACTGAGAGATTCTACCCAGACCTCATCAGGGAGTTCTATGCATCCATGGCCACTGATGGCATTGGATGGTCAGCTACTGTACGTGGGATCGAGATTCCAGTGACACCGGAGGTCATCAGTCGTGTTTGGAGGATTCCACTTCATGGCACAGCTGCCACTTCGATCAGCGACAGAGAGCATGCCTTCAGATGTATTCTAGAGCGTGAGGATGTTAGCGGCATTTCCACAGTAGCCGCTAACCAGCTTTCACTGGAGATGAGAGTGCTGCATCATATCATCGCCCGTATCTTGATTCCGAAGAGCGGGAGATTCGACTTTATCACTGAGCGTGAGCTGGTGTTGATGGTGTCCCTGAGACAGCGGACTCCCATCAACCTTCCCAGGATCATGCTTCAGCAGATGGGTGAGGCAGCATCTCACAGGAGACTAGTTCAGCCATATGGCATGGGGCTGACACAGCTATTCAGGGAGCATGGTGTTTCATTTGATGGTATACCTTTCAGTCAGCTGCAGCATACTGATACATATGGAGAGAAATCCCTGCATAGGATGGGATTTCGACTGATTGGTGACCGTTGGGTGCGACGAGAGTCTGGCCAGGAGCCAGATGAGGAGGATGAGATCCGAGCAGCTGAGGCAGGGCCTTCAGAGCCTACTGATCATGGTACACCTCCTCATCCAGCACCAGAGTCAGAGACTGCGGAGCCTGAGCCATTCACGCCACCACCCTCATCAGCTCCAGCACCTACTGCTACTGCTACACCACGGAGGACTACAGCGAGGATATCAGACTTTGAGCAGAGAGTGACTGATCACATTTCAGAGGTCCGGACAGAGATTGCTGGTGTACGACAGGAGCTACATGGTCTGTGGGTCCACACAGATATGCGTATTGGAGCTCTCTCAGCTAGTGTAGATGCAGGATTCCGACAGATCCTCAGCCTACTGAGATTAGCATTGCCACCAGGGACTGTAGATCCGACAGTATCTCCTCCACATTCTGATGATGATGATGATGATGGCTCCAGTGGATACAGTGACAGTGATGGAGATCAGCCCGGAGCAGGTAGCTCTGATGTTCCACCTGCAGATCCGATTCCAGAGATTCCCCCTTCTACTGATCCTCCTTTACTGATCTTCCCAGTACAGATCCTCCAGCTACAGATGTGCCAGTAGATACTGAGTTTACTGAGTCACTTTTTGAGACTATTACAGGGATTCTGGATGATAGAGATGAGCATACAGAGACAGATATTGATGATCCCACTTCTTATGAGCTAGTCAGCAGGCACACTCCAGCTCAGTCTACTCAGCATACTGATCCATCTACTCCTTCTGCTACTGCTTCTGTCAGGACACCTGTGGAGCCTTTTCCTCGGACCTATAGATCTCGTAGGACTACCCCTAGGTCTGGTCCCTCTCTGAGGACTCGGAGTCTCACTCATAGGACTCCAAAATCCTCATCTAGGATCTCGGCTCCTATCTCTTTTGATATACCTTCTGATGAGGAGTAGCCTCATAGATTTACTTGATGTATGTTGTACTTAGTTTGCTTTGTATGATCTGATGTATCAGTGTTTTGTGCTTACTATGTAAGCAATTTTGTAACTGAATACATTTATATACTCATCTACATTGTGATATTTTACTGTCTGATACCAGCTCTTAACATTTATTTTTTTTAAACCCTCAAGTTAGAATGCTTTTATATTGAATGCACAAATTGAGGGGGAGCATGTATTTTATGCAACTAAATACTTCATTGTAATGGAACATAAGTTTTCTTAATATATCTTTCACTACAAAAAATTGGACTTTTTGATTCTTGACAAAAAGGGGGAGTAGAGTATAAGTAAAGTATATATGAGATTCTCTTGACTCTTTCTTATGAGAAGAATATGTATATATGGTTCTTATGATTCTTATGACTCTTTCATGGAGTAGAGTATAGTAAAGTATATATGATTCTTATGAGTAAAACTTGTATGTTTCTTATCCTTTTGACTCATGAGAATGTTTTCACAAAAAGAAAGAAGTAAATGAAAAATAAAATCTTTTTGACTCTTGAGAATGTTTTCAAAAAAAATAGATGAAAAGTAAAATTTTTATGGTATACTCATGCATGTAAGGATTCTTTGAAAATTTTTATATTTTGCTTTTGGACTTAATTGCATATATACTCAAGGTTTTGTCATCATCAAAAAGGGGAGATTGTTGGCTTTGGCTCCTTAGTTTTGATGATTAACAAAAGGTTGAGTATATGTTTGGACTAATTTCATCTCAAGATAAAGTTTCAGGACTTAGGTTATTCAAAAAGAGTACTAAGAGTACAATGATGAAACCAAGCTTGCCTGATTTTAGAAAAGAGCTCTTCTACTTTAAACAAGATCAAATTTTTCATATTGGACCTTCTTGTTAAGAAGCAATTGACAAAAGTAACAAAGGCTTAGAGAAACTCAAGCATGGCACGCACCTCTCTAGAGTTTCAGAAAATTTCAGATCAGAGGTCGACCACCAGAGATCGACACCTTGTCAAAGGTCGACCACCAAAGGTCGACTCATGAAGAGAAGAAAAGTTCAGCAAGGCCGGCACGGCAAAATTTCAGTGGCACGCTCCAGAGGTCGACCACCAGAGGTCAACACCTGTCCAGAGGTCGACACCAGAGGTCGACTCATAGCCTGAGAATTCAGATTGGGCAGAACCATGGTTTTCTGGATTTTTGCCTAAGGTAAACTGGAGGTCGACTCATGAGGTCGACACTTGATCTAGAGGTCGACTCATGAGGTCGACTCATGGCATAACGGCTAGTTTTTCTGAACTTTTGATTTGATTTCTAACGGCCATAAATGGCCATATTTTTGATTCTAACGGTCTTGTGGAGTTGTTTCAGCTTGAATGAGGTATTTAACCTCCACCAAACTTCAAAAAAGACAAGGAGACAAAGTAAAAAAGTTTAGAGTGAAAGTACAAAGCCTTCAATCAATTCCAAGCCAAAAAGAGTGAGAAATCCAAGAGATTCCTTAGCCAAAAGCTTTCCATCTTTGAGAAATCCAACTTTCAAGTGTTTGGCATTTAGTGAGGTCCAAAGATTCCAAGAGAAAGGCTTGAAGAGTCTCCATCAAGAGCTATATCGAATTACTTTTTGCTCAAAAGGAGTTTGTCTTGTTTTATTCATTATATTCATATTCTTTTTGTCTTAGGCTAGTTTCAAGGGAATTTGAAACTAGTGTGAGGTTTGTTGGTGAGCCAATTGATAAAACCAACTAGGGTTGGTTGTAAGCCCGAAGCCAAAACAAGTGTGTGAGGTTTGTTGGTGAGCCAATTGATAAAACCAACTAGGGTTGCTTGTAAGCCCGAAGCCAAAACAAGTGTGTAAGGTTTTGACTTGTGAGCCTGGTAAAACAAGTCGGCTGTAATCTAAAGATTATAGTGGAAATTCCCAAGTGGAGCTTGGGGAGTGGATGTAGGTGCTAGGTGCACCGAACCACTATACTTCTTGTGTATTTGCATTGCTTTACTCTTTATCTTCTTTTGCTCTTTAATTGTTGTTTTATTTCATTGCTTCCGTTGCACAATTACTTGAGCACTATCACTCTTCACCTTTGAACTTGATAGCACATATATTGCTTTAATTTTTAAAATACCCAATTCACCCCCCCTCTTGGGCACCATATCTGGGCAACAGGAGCCCATTATAAGTTTTCATGTACATGTCAAGCTAGAACCAAACCTAGAGAACCTATGATATGTTAGGTTTAGGTCCAAAGAGTTTAATAAAAATTTCTTTGATAAGAATGCATAGTCGAGTCTATTAGGTATTAGTATGAGTCCTTTGCATCACCTGTTAGGAGTCTGCATATGACCAGCATGTTCACCACCTGCATTAATTTTGAAAGAAACTGGCTATTTTCCGAAGAAGGGCCAAGGAATTTGATGTAGTGGATTCTGTCATGGTTAGGCTTAGGCCTAAAAAAAAGAAGCTTCATGCTAGCAGAGCCGGACCTTTTTAAAGTGATAGAGAGGGTTGGACTAAATGCCTATATGTTAGATTTGCCTTCGGATTTGGGCATTAGTTCTACCTTTAATATTACAGACCTGGTTGAGTACAGGGAACTGGCAGCGATACCTAGTGAGGCCTTTGGACCTATTCCTTTCCATTGTGAGTGACCCTAACCCAGAGTGTCCACCAATAAATTAGCTTAAGAGAGGAGAACGGATCGAGCGTATCCTGGATGATCAAGCCATGATGACCCGGGGCCGTGACTATCAACGCTACCTGGTCCGATGGCAAGGCCGGTCAGAGTCAGACAACTCATGGATTTCTCGAGAGGACTACAATGCCTCAACCCAGACCTCCTCGAGAGATATGTGAGCCAGCTTGATTTTCACTCGACAAGGTCGAATTCCTCCCACCCTGGGAGAATTGGTGGGGACACTAAAGGCACCAGAATAAGACAAAGGCCTCTCAACCCTCTGTGGATCACTTAGTTACATCCAAGTCTATTATAATAAGCTTAGTTCATCTAAGTTGTCTTTACTTGAGTCCTGTATTAGTCAGCTCATGTTGAGCTAGTTCAGTCCAGTGCTAGTCAGCTCATGTTGAGCTAATTTTATTTTTTTTGAGTCCTGTCCAAGTATGCTGAAGACTCAAGATCACATCATACAAGTGAAGACCAAGTCTAACTAGTTTGAAGACGTGGAAGTGAAGCCCAAGTCTAACCCAACCTGAAGATTTGAAGACCTTAGGAGGAGAAATCAGAAACCCTGAATCCCTGGACCGCAGCTGGAAGCAAATTGGGCCAGCCCAGGCCCAGGAAAGGAGCTAGGGTGCCAAATGCTTAGGGTGACTCTCCCCTTGGTCAGCCACTTAGAGTCACCCCTCTTGGCCGACCAAGGCAAGGAGAGGGAGAGAAATTGTAGGGGTTTTTCCACCATGGGTTTCCTTATTTTCTAGCTAGGGTTTGGGTGGGAATAGAATTCCTAGGTAAATACTATTGTACCCTTACTTGGAGCCCAAGACTAAGAGTCTATTTAAAGGATCCTAGTCTCTTGTATGAGAAGTTAATTTTGATATATGAAATACTCTTGATTCTCCAATTGCTGTGTGCCTCCCTGCTATGTGCATTAAGGGATCTTGTGTGAGTCTGAAGTCCTTCCAAAGTGCTGCCCGAAGAAACCCTAGCCAACCAACCTTCTTCCAAGCCACTTCTTCCAACACGCCCTTGCTACCTTTTTTTTGAAATTATTCTTGTTTCCAGTCTTGTTTTCTCACCCTTGGCAGTTGTTTGCAGGTCCCTGAGTTCCTACGAATCCAACGACTCCAGCCGAGCTGCAATCTGACCACCGAGCAGAAAGCCAGGAATCCGTGGGCCTCCGGCTTGATTTTCCAGGACGCATCCATCGAGGAATGAGTGATCTCTTAGCTGTGATCTTCACCAGGCGTATCAGACATTGCCAGGTACACCCCCTATATTCTCCAGTAATTTTATTGTAGATGAACTAGCCCTAACCGAGGCTTCTTAGTCCTGACGATCCCCTTTTACTGCTTTCTTAGGTCCTGATCTGCATGCGTAGCTTCTAAAATTCATATAGAATTCTCTACATCTTATTTTGATATGATATTCAGGATTTAACCACCTCACCCCATATATGAAACATACAAAAATAATCGCATATATATTAGTTCCGCGTCACTGAAGGTGAGCCCTGAGACTACTGAAATCAGGAGCATTGTTGATCAAGCGACTCTCAACTTTGATTGACATATTCTAGAAAAGGAAAGAAGATTAAGGAAACAGGAAGGATGGGAAAATGTAGAACGAAGACCTCCACCTGAAAGTGAGATCAAGGCAGGAAAGAAAAGACTCTAATGAATCTTTATAGAAAAGTTTATTGAAGAAGAGATGCAAGAAAGGAGAAGCAAGAAGCCAAGGAGGACCAACCTGGAGGAAAACTGGAACTAGTGCCTTCTCCTACTTTTCCTTTATAAGCTAAAAACTTCTACGAACTTAAAAACCCTGCAACAATAGTGGGAGGAGCCCTATTTATAAACGGCTTAGATGGTGGAGTTAAAGCCTCAATCCTACCAACATCACCAGACTTGACATGTCGCCCACTCCCAGCTTGGTTATACTGCATTGTTTTGAGTTTCCTCCTGGATGATTGATAAGTCTATCGATTATCCTATTTTAACCATTAAAATAAGCATTAATTAATTAATAATTTTTAAAAATTAATATTTTTATTAATATTTTATAGAAAAGGAGTTCACGAACAAAAAGAGCTCAATTTTTGAAGTTCAATGTCAGAAATCAAATTTTGAAGATTATATAAGAAATGCACATACTTTAAAGTAGCCGGTCCACCATGGACTAGTTGCTGGATCTATAGAATGTGAATTGGTCCACTGGCAACCATTGCTACCGGTCCATGAGCCCAACCATGGACCATCGATCTTCCTGAGCCTTTTTGTCACCGAAAAAGTCGCTGGACACCTTTCCTTCACCATCGGGAGCCTCACCATGGTCAAAGAGCTCACCGAAGGGTTATTTTTGGATCATCCACTATTTTCCTCGATGTCAAGAAGTTGCCCACTGTTCTGAGCCATGACGCCGCCCGAGCATCGTTTATGTTGTGCCACCACCAGCCACTTCTCCCACTACAATCATCACTATCACCGGAGAAGCCTCCGGTCATCATTCCTCCAAGCTCCAGTCATAGCCTTGTTATGAGTTGTTTTCTTATTGCTTGTTCAATCACCGCCCAGATTCATCTTCTCCTACCGTCAGCCACCACCTCTTTCTACCGTCTGCCACCACCTCTTTCTACCGTCTGCCGCCATCTACCCATGGTGCCAAGATTGGGAGAGGTGGAGTCCCAGTCATTGGAGGAGTCCCATGGATTCGAGGAGTCCGGTTCAGACTCTATGTGCCTGAAAAGGAAGGAATGCTATGATGGATCCATCAAACGACAAAGCAATGGCCGAGATTTCTCTTTACAATATTTAACCTATCTGGAGCCCGATTGAGTCCAAATTTGATCAGGAGGAAGCCCTAGATGAGCTCTATTTAAAGGACCCATGGGTTATAGAAGAAAGCATCCTAGAAAGAGGGTACGAGATAGGGTAGAGGGCTTAGCTCTGGGTTGTAGGTTGGCCTCTAAGAGTGAGGTTTCTTAGAGGAGAGTTTTGCCTCTACACCATCTTCAAGCCTATTCCATCTCTAAGATCAAGACCCAAAGAGAAAGAATAAGAGGAAGCCTAGTTTGCTCTACGGAGTATGACGGAAGAAGGGAACGTGATATCAACCGACTTCCCGACGAGGCTGTGCCAATCAACTTCAGATTCGTTGTTATTGCTTTTCATAGTTTATTTAATTATTATTTTCAATTCATTGTAATTAGATTTCAATTAATGTAAAATTTATTTTTATATCATTTAGATTTTTATTATTTATTTTTATTACAAGTAGATGCTAAGATCTGACTAACACATCGAATGTAGCAAGTTTACATTCTTTGTTGCACTTTAATTCTCTATTTTACTGATTTCAAACTATTTTTCTGTATTTATAAAAATCAAAGATTTCAAACTATCATAAGCACTTCCTTCTCTGTAGATTCGATCCAACTCATCCTTTCTATATATTTTTAATTTTCTTTAAAAGTTATTTAATTAAACTAATAACTATGATGTTTTAATGACAACATCACAATCCTATCAAGTTTGTAGCGCCATTGCCGGGGAAGCTATGAATGCTAACATTTTTTGTCTCTTTGATTTCTTATAAATTCAATTTACTAACTTTTCTTTTTTTAGATAAAAAAACTAAAAAAAAGAAAAAAGAGGAGAATGAAACTTCTATAATTTTGGTAAGATTAATCCTAATCCTAGATTAATTTCCTTTTTTTAGTTACTTCTAATTAATTTCTAACTTTTCATATTAACCAAAAAAAAAATTTATTTTCTTTGGTTAGTCTTCTTTTTAAAAAACCTACCTAATTTTTTTAGTTTTTTTTCCTTTTTTACTGATATCCTCCTTTTCAAATTAATAAAAAAAAAAAATTTTTAGTTTCTTTCTTTTAATTAGTTTCTTTCTTTTCAAACTAATCTAAAAAATTAGTTTTTTTAATTTTAAATTAATCTAAGAAAATTTAACTTTTTAATTAACTGTCTTAAATATTGATTTGATTTTTGCCTTGACTGTAAGATCTGTAGTTTTTTATTTGCTTAACCTAATTTTAGTCTTTTTTTCTCACATCTAATTAACCAAGATTAAAACCTATTTTTATCTCTCTTGCTTTAAATAACATAACATAAGAAGAAAATAAAACCCCGCATAGTACTTAACTAAAATAAAGTAATTAATTAAAATTTAAAAGATTATTACTTATTTGGGATATCTTTCTTTTTTGCATTGTATATTTCTATAAAATATTTTAAGAACGACAACCCATAAACAACATAAGAAAGGGATTTGATCACCCTTCCTTGGCCCACAAACCACCACCCTACATCTTGCATTGATCCAAGCCCATTAATTAAAATTAACTAGATGTCAGTCTCTAAGAAACTCAAGCTCAATAGGACAAGACATCCAAAAAATTAGACCGGGTCAAGATTAGCTGATTAACTGGTATCTAGGAAAGGGGTTCAAGGATGATATAACCCTAAAGAAAGGTGATTTTTAATTGATTTCGTTGACTGACCTAACCAATCTAATTGGTGTCTAAGGAAAGCAATGGGAGACCACCTATCTTATTCTTACCTGGCCAGTTGATTAGTTAGTTTCCGACTTGAAGAAGCTCCAAGGTTGCCTTGATAGTTAGGAGCTGTCTAGATTTAGGATAACCCTATGATAGAGAGTCCATGTTATGCTAACATGTTTATAAATAATATCAAATCCTAACTAATTCTTCTCTCTCTTAGCTCTAGAATTTTTTAGGCCCTTATCTTTAGAACTCTTTTCCTTCTTTATCTCATCTCTCCTCTTAAAAAAATAAAATAAAAATAAGATAAATAAATAAATACATAAATAAATAAGAATTGCTTTGATTTAAAACTTCAATTACATATCCGAACAATCAAAATAATCCAATAAACTAAATCAGTACTAGGAGCATGAATCCTTATAGTAGAGTATCTTTTCCCCTAGCACACCAAGTTTATCTGAGCCCCACTCACTTTGAGAGTGAGTGCTTCATTGGATACCAACCTCTTGAGTTTATGTATAACCAAGTTTATCAAAATCAAATCTAAATGGCCTAGGAGATAATCTATACTTTAATGCTTATAATTCAAGTTGGAGGACTCAACCAGACTTTTCATGGCAACTACACCTAGTGGTTACCCCGACAATCCAAGTACTATGTTCATAGATATAGCCTATTATGATCTACCCTATCTACAATGTCAACCTTCTCTAACTACCTATAGTCCATTATTTGAAGAGAAAGTTCAGCAAGCATTATACTGACCTCCCGTACAGACCAACCTAGATGTTGATAGGTTTGCTCAATTTTAATAAATAATTATAACCTAAGAGCAATCTATCAATAAGCTAATAGATTAAACTAACCAATGATTAATCAAACTTAATTCAAAAGAGGGAGTGAACTACCTAGTCAACCCGAGAGTCACCTAGAGGGATCATACCTAGCTCAAGATTTTAATGACCTTCTATCTTTTCTTGAATAATCAACTCTGACTCCCAGGAATGAACTAGTCTTAGAACAACTTTGCATAACCATAAAGACCAATATAGATAATTTGGCTAAGGCAAAAAAATATATGGAGAAATTAAACTTATGGGATGAACCAAATTCATTATTACCCCACTCACCTATGGCCCCAATCTCCAGTGCCCTAGAATTGTCCATGCCTTTTAATGGGAGGGGAGAACAAATAGATGCAATGATGAAATTAGTAGAGCCTTCCGAAGAACTACATATGTATAACTTAATTGAGGAGGCCACCTCCATAATTCTTTCCTAGGATTTATTAGATCCTGCCTGGTTCAGCTCGGAATGGATATTTTTAATGTAGATGGATATACCTCTGAAGTGAATTATTTAATACAATTACCCTACTTTCGATTGATGAACAACAAGAGCCATCACCTAGCCCACCAATAGCTCCCTTTTTAGAACCACCATCTGATGTAGAACTAAAATCACTTCCTGATGCACCCATTGGAACTTTTCTAGTGAACCTTATCTAGGAAGTCCAACTTAGTGGTATTCTAAAAGCACATAAAAAAGCTATCGATGAAATATTACTAAAATAAGGGATCATAATCTTAGAAATTTTATAACTAATTTTTTTATATTCGGCAACAATTTTGAGAACTGCCCCCAAAATATTTTCATAATATTAATATAATGTATGGAGATGGAGTTAATATTAATCTGGAAAAGATGTCTAAATTTAAAATGGAAAGGGATATTGACCAAACACATTATACTCGAGAAGAGAAGTAGCATAGACCAACCCTTAATTGAAGAGATTTTTAAACTACCACTTCCAATATCGGCCCAACAAACACAATCCCTTTCTAATTATCATATAAACCATAATAATATTTTTAGATCCTAGAATAACATACTTGCCCAGTTTACTTTATTAATTCAAGCTAATCATCATAGAGTACTCTATGAAATTTTTTCTGCCATGATGACAAGGCTCCTGATTGGTCCTATCCTTTTGATGTTATGAGGAACACATTAAAGTTAATTATCTATTGGACTCTCTCATAATATCTGGCTGAAGACATTAAACTTAGAGCTTGTTAAGAGGCAACCCAATATTTATTTTTTATACCCTTAAAAATAAAATAATAATAATAATATTTTTTTCAATCCAAGTTAACTATTATAGCCTTTATCTTGTTAATAAGCTCTTCTTCTCGGTAACCTCTATCTCTATATATTTCTTTTTATCATTATGATTTAAATTTATTTCTTAAACTTGTTTATACTATTAGGAATAATGGTATTTAAGTTGAGAAGTGGGGACAAACTCTTAAACTCAAACTTTAAAATTTTTGAATTTTTTAAAAATTATTAAGAATTTTTTAAAAAAATTAAAAATATTGAAAATAGAAAAATTTAATCTTTCATAAATCATGTGCCATGAAAGATATTCTTGAGCTAAATCGACTAGGATAATAGAATTAGAAAGCATTCACTAATGATTGTAGTGAGTCAAGAATTAGACTAGTTGGTCAGATTTTTAGCAACCTTCTTAGGTCATCTAAAGGCTATTAATACTTCCATCACTTGCACACTAATGAAGTAAAGTAGGTATTAGTTATAAGGTCAATTAAAGATTCAATTATTACTGAAAAAATTGATAATTGATATACATTCTCCATTTAACTCGAATTTGAGAAGAGAGCTACCTACCTGAAAAGAAAGAATAAAAAAAAAGAGAGACAGGTTCTAAATATTGATTTTCCACCGAGTAACTATGCACCTTTACCTAAGTGTTGCTATTTGCATCAAAAAGTTGGCAGTATGAAGACATCACCAATCCAGAAAAAAAAAAAAATTCAAGTGGTGTGAAAGCTACCTCAATTCATGTGCTTAATTTGAAGAGTGCATAGAAAATTGACCAAAAGTATATGATAAGCAAAGATATAATTGTTCTTTACACTCTAGTACTAAAATACTTAGTTAGCCATCACAAATACAAGTATTATAGACCTTTAGATAAATTTTAAGAAAGTCACTAATAGTTATGACTGCAAACTTTACTTCGAAAACTTAATACCTATTTAGTAATGCTAGTTAACTTCTTTTAACCTTAAACCTAGATCCAAAGGAGAATCTTAATGATACATGGTTATAAAATTAATATTTATATCTTAATTGCATTGCTGAGGGATTAACAATGACTAAGTTGGGAGGTGTGATAAGTCTATCAATTATCCCAATTTAACCATTAAAATAAATATTAATTAATTAATATTTCTTAAAAATTGATACTTTATTAGTATTTTATAGAAAATGAGTTAATGAATAGAAAGAACTTGATTTTTAGAGTCCAACGATACAAACGGTACTCAAATCGGAGTTCAAATAAGCTAGAAATCAAATTTTGAAGACAATATAAGACATCCATACATTTTGAAGCAGTTGGTCCACCATGGATCGGCTGCTGGGTCTATAGAATGTGAATTGGTCCACCAGCAATAATTGCTATTGGTCCATAAGCCTAACCATGGACCACCGATCTTTTTGAGCCTTTTCATGTCGAAAAGTTGTCGGACACCTTTCCCTCGCCACCAGGAGCCTCGTCATGGCCGGAGAGCTCACCGGAGAGTTATTTTTGGATCAACCACTATTTTCCTCACTGTCAAGAAGCTGCACACCATTCTGAGTCGTGATGCTGCCTGAGCACCATTTCTATTATGCCACCACCGGCCACTTCTCCCACTACCATCATCATTGTCGCCGAAGAAGCCTCCGATCACCATTCCTCCAAGCTCTAATCATGGCCTTGTTATGAGTTGTTTTCCTGTTGCTTGTTCAATCACCATCTAGATTTATCTTCTCCCATTACTGGCCGTCACCTCTTGCCATCGTCCACCACCATCTGCCCACGGTATCGAGATTGGGAGAGGTAAAGTCCCAAAGATAGGAGGAGTTCCATGGATTTGAGTAGTCTAGTTCGGATTCTATGTGCCTGAAAAGGAACGCTGCAATGGATCCATCGCAAGATAGATCAACGATCGAGATTTGTCTTTATGATATTTAACTGATTTGGAGCCTGATTGAGTCCAAATTTGATTGGTAGGAAGTCTTAGACGAGCTCTATTTAAAGGATCCCTAGGTTATAGAAGAAAGCATCCTAGAGAGAGGGTATGATATAGGGTAGAGGGCTTAGTTCTAGTTATGAGTTGGCCTCTAAGAATGAGATTTCTTAAAGGAGAGTTCTGTCCCTACATCATCTTCGAACTTATTCCATCTCCAAGATCAAGATCCAAAGCAAAAGAAGAAGAAGCCCAGTTCACTCCATGGAGTACGATAGAAGAAGGGGATGTGACATCAACCAATTTTTCGACGAGGCTGCACCAATTAACTTTAGATTCTTTGTTATTACTTTTCATAGTTATTTAATTATTATTTTCAATTCATTGTAATTAGATTTCAATTAATGCAAAGTTTATTTTTATGCCATTTAAATTTGTGTTATTTATTTTTATTGCAAATAGATGCTAAGATCTGACTAGCAGATCAAATATATCAAGTTTTCATTCTATGTTATACTTTAATTCTTTATTTTACCGACTTCAAACTATTTTTTCTTTATTTTATAAAAATCAAAGATTTCAAACTATTTTAAGCACTGCCTTCTTCGTGGATTCGACCCGACCCATCCTTCTATATATTTTTAATTTTTTAAAAATTGATTAATTAAATTAATAACCACAGTGTCTTAACGACAATGGCCTAGATGGTGGAGTTAAAGCCTCAATCCTACCAGCATCACCAAATCTTGACACGTCACCCACTCCCAGCTTGGTAACACCGCATTGTTTTGGGTTTCCTCTTGGATGATTAACTCTCAGTTTTGGTTTCCAGCATACCATTAAAGCCAACGACAATCGGGCCACATGGTGCTCCCTCATTAGTTGAGGAAGATTAGACAAATCATTGATCATGCTAGGAGTTATAGTACTGTACTTTGAGCACTATACCAATGATTTTTTTTTTCCATGTTTGAGGTGACAAAGTAGTAGGTGGCAATTTTCAAGAAGCCAATCAATGCCCACAAGATGGAAGGGTCTAATTGACTCTTGAGGCCACAGGGTACTTACTCCCTTCATCCAAAAGAGACAAAGTTACTCAATACGCTCTGAACTTAAGAGTGGGGTGCATCTATTGTGGCATTAACTAGTTACTTGGTCTCAAGATGTCTACCCGACCACCGACTAAGGTTGAGCTACCTGCCAGACAACCAAGGAGTAATTGCATCATTGACTAAGAAGAAGATAATAATTAGAGCACCAGTCAGAGGAAGGTGACTACCAACTTCTAATTAGCCTAACAACCGACTAATTCCAGGATGACTGAGTTGATTGCTACATCAACTATTTCTAATACCTTGCACTGAGAGACTACATATAGTTAGACCCAACTAACTCTAAACTTAGCCAACTACACCTCTCTAGTACTTGTTCTCGACTAACTCTAAGCTCAATCGATCGCACTTATGGGAACTTACTCAGACCCAACTAAGTCCATGCTTAGTTGGGCACCCTAGAGTACAATACCAAGGTTCCTTCCTCTCAGCAAGGTCCTTTCTTTCTCGATAATAGATTACTTATGCCAATAATTGAAGCCAGCGATACTCGAGTAAGTGACAATGACTATCTTAACTATTCTAGCGATCCCAATTGTCCTAACTATCATAACAGTGATTGTAACAAGTGGAATCATAACAAACCAATTTTGTAGAAGGCAATATCCCAACAGAATCAACTATCCTAATAAAAAAGATGCAAACAGAAAGGATTTCATGAAACAAGATCATAACAACCAATCAGAATATACTGTGTCTGTTAGAGAAGATCACTTTCGTAATGGCATCCTGTTATGCCACATAACTCTATAAATTGATAAGAGGGGATCCTGGTGATATACATTTTTTTTACTACTACTCTTATGCTCGCATAGTCACCATGTGGCTCTTAACTCCAACTATTGTTGCTTATTTCATTCCCTTTACTAACTTGAGCAACGAAGGGTCTCCCACCAGAAATCCTCGTCCAGTGACTATTCTTGCAGGTTCCTATAATTGAGCCACCAGAAGTAGCTCTCCATTTTTACTAGAGAAGACCAAAAGACCCTCGGGCATCGTCATAGCTCACCAGAGGGTGATTTGCCTACAATACTCTCCCTTATGGAAATCAGGTTAAAAAAAATCTCTAGTTAGATCTTTGGCAATGCTTAATTAATCTAACTTGTGTTAGGTTAATCATGATCTACAATGCCTTCATTGCTTAGAAATAAAAAATATCATATGCCTTTTTGGTAGTTAAGAGAGAGTTACACTCCTATTAGATAGATGCACCCCATACTATTAGTTGATAACATATATGCTTGCTCCATTGGCTAGTCGCTTGTGCACTACAGCCCCACGAGTAAGCTCAAAAGTTAGCTACCCAATGTGCTAGCTAGTTCACCTCTTATAAGATGTGGGAAACCTTGAAAAGTCATATGCTTGGAAATCTCTTACCTATATATTAAGTGCAAAAAATGACTATAGCAAATTAGTGATATAATTAGTGAGCTAAAAAATAATATTGGGCACATAACTTCTATGTTATGATTCACATACATCTCACCATTAAAACCACCTTATATCCACTTGATACATAGATGAGACTTCCAAAGCAGGTGATTTTCTTTTTTTTTTTTAAAAAATGTATATAGATAAAATAAACATCATATATCATGATGAAAAATGGATTTTTCATTTGAATAGGATTATTATTGATTTACATTTAGTCACGGAGGCTAACTAGTTCAAGAAGTATTTTAGCTTATCAAAATGATAATTATGATAGTTGGAGGTGGGGTGATGGTGATTAGCCTTTGGGAGGAAAGAGGCATTAGTAGCCGGTGGGAGCCAAGCTTAAGATTTTTCCTATATTTTGTACGAAAAACTAAAGGCATAAGAGTTAAATTAAATATCTTATATCATGCATAATATATATACCAGATAAATCACTAGGCTTGGGTATGGCTAAAGTTTGAGTTATCTTTTTAATAGATCCAAACTTGGACCTAAAATGATTTAAGGATCTGCCTATGGACCATAACCAACCCAAAAGTCTCCTAATCAATCTAGATTGAATGTTGGTCAGGTTCAAGTAGGGTCTAAACCTGTAGGTCCTAGTGCTTATCTTTATGGATGCTGAAAATTGATATGTTTAATTAGCCCTTCTGATTAAGATTAATGTGGCACCAATTATAGTCAAGCTACATGCTTTTACTAACTTATCCATGCCAAACACCTGGGAGACATCTCAAATTTGAACCTTGGACCACCTTCAAATGTAGGGGTACAACCGTAGATAGGGGTGTAAATGGATTAGATCGGATCAGGATCATGAGTAAGCTTGACTCGA
This sequence comes from Areca catechu, assembly GCA_021397845.1. Taxonomy (NCBI): domain Eukaryota; kingdom Viridiplantae; phylum Streptophyta; class Magnoliopsida; order Arecales; family Arecaceae; genus Areca; species Areca catechu. The sequence continues at coordinate 42,843,552 of CM038047.1, forward strand.
TCCAGTTCTCTGATCAGGTCGAATATTAGACCTAGACCCAATTCAATAGAAAATTGGGTTAGGTCGGGTTAGGTCCACAACTAAAATTTTTGATCCAATGGATCATTTAGATGGGATTGGGTCTGGTCCATGTATAATCTGGTTCCAATCTAAAAAATTCATATCTAGATCAAGTCTAGGTTAGATTCGAGTCAAATATAGTCAATTATATTTTAATTACCACATAGCAAACTATCATTAACCATACAAAATAAATAATAAACAATATTACTCTAAAAAATTAGAGTATAAAAATAATTTTAAATCTATCTTCATATTAAAGGCATGGTCCATACAAGATCATAACTTAAAGACTTAAATATATTAGGATCCTATTAGTATAATCATGTTCGAGTCAGGTTGGGCCAGACCACGAATTTAGTAAACTCAGATCCAATCCAAAAAATAGGTCAAGTCCAATTTTAGAACCTAACCTAGACTCACATATCCTTGAAAATAGATCAGATCAAATCTAAGCAGGTTGGGTCAGGTCAAGCCATGAGTCAACCAGACTGATTTGCAACATTAATTGTAGGGTTACAACCTAGTTTGCATCAAGTGCACATATTGATTGTCAGTAGATAACACAAGCATCATCATGTGAAACTCCCAATAGGATTGAGAAAATCAAATCATTGCATTCGATCCTACATGACACGCATATCTCATCTATCAAGATAGAACTTTCATAGATTAAGGAGACGGACATGTTGTTCTCAAACTATTTCATGTCAACTAGAATCAACATACCAACATTATTTACACCAATTTAGTCTATTATGAACTCAACTAGTCATCTTGTTGAAAGAGGCAAGGTTGCACTACGAATGATGTGAATATGTAATTCTCTATCAAAAGTTGTAACAAAATTATCATGGACATTTACGTAAGGAATTTAAGTTCAATGTAATTACTCAGCTTCTTATGGACATGAACATGCAGAAGCTTTGAATGTAGCTTTTACTTAAATAACATATTTCATGACATGTTAGTAATGATCATGTTGCATAAGCTTATGAAAAGGTTTAACAATTTTTTTTGTCATTCAATATTATTAATTGAATGTGAATTCAGACCAACAAAACCTATATATAGCACATAAATATTTAGCCTGTCAAATTTTGCATGGGAAAAGCAATTTTTGCATGGAAATAGTAACAAATGCTTCCTTAAAAAAAAAAAGAGAAAATGGTAACAAATTGTTTTCCATTGGACAAGCTCAAGAATCATTGATATACATGCTTAAGAATCATTTAGCAAAATCAATCTTAATTAAGTATGCATGAACAGGCATCATCCTTGGGAACTTCAATATAATCAACAATAGATTGAATGTATTAGACATGCACTTACATATGACATGTTGGATTAATTTTCTTGCTTAATTATTATATGATTTAATAACCAACAACAATCGTGTTGGCAAAATTCATGTTACGCATATTTAATTGTGACAATAGTGCAATATTCCATGGCATTCTATGGATTATATATATGAACAAGCACAGCATCAAACCTGTGAAGTGAATACCCCACATTCCGAGTGTCATGAAAATTGAATTGATTGCAAAGTAATATTATTGATTACTAATGAAACATTCAAGTGGGACAACATGTACTGGACTCTTTAAGATTCATGTAGAAGGAATTAATTTTGAGCTTGGCTGCTAATAATTCCATGGTACAATCATGGTACGAACTTTGTTGAAAGGTCCCCATTTGATGTGCCATATCCTAATGCAATTGGTCCAGATTAAATAGAGGGATCCATTTGATGCCTCCAATTAATATGCACTTCCCACATTTGTGCCTCCCGATGTGCCCCTCTTCATGTCCTGTCTAGTTATTTGGTCATTATTATTGGTATTGCTTTTTTTTATTTTTTAAGAGTGATCGACCTTGGGAGTACCGTAGGGGGGTGTTAGTTGTGGCTATCATTGCACGGAGGGATCTAACAACATGGGGATGATATCATATCATATATATAGTTCGTATCTACGCTTAATGTCACACATGTATTTAAATTTGTTTTCACTCAAATTCAAACTCTCTTTTTTATTTTTTCCTTCAAGAGGGTGGGTTACTAAAGGAGGAGCTGCAAATGTTCTCAATAATAACATGTCTCATAACAATGGCCGCCAATCAAACTACCATTACAATAAAGATAATAACAATTAATTAGTAGTCTTATTGGACTTTTAGCATGGCAATAACATGGCTATTCCACTTCTCCATTGGGAGGTCTTGCAAATTTAAATCATTAGAGGTGTTTCTCAGATTTTTGACCAACAAAATTTTTACATCATTTCTTTAAAATGATTGCTAGCATCTTGTCATTTTTTTTTTTAATAAAACATTAAATAATCGACACCACTATTTCGACAATAGGGTTTTGGTTTTTTTTGGAGATAAAATTTTGATTTTGGAATCACCATGGGAACTATATTTATAAACAATATTTAGATATTTCAATAATTTTTATTCTTATTGTATAATAAACAGTGAATTGGCATGGGCAATGACATGGCACTTTCGCTGACATTGCACTTCCGTAGATGTCGGGCCCCTGTTGACAGCCATGATGGCAGGGGACTCGCTGCCTAGATACGGCGGCCTGGTGAAGAGCCAAGGCGAGCCCTCTTATCGAGGTCAGCTCTCAGCCAGGGTCATGCTCATAAGGCGAGCCCTCCGTCTAAGGACAGTTTCCGGCTGGGGTCGTGCTCATGCTGCCAAGGCGAGCCCTCTTGTCGAGGTCAGCTCTCAGCCAGGGTCATGCTCATAAGGCGAGCCCTTCATCTGAGATCAGCTTCCGGCCGGGGCCGTGCTTATGCTGCCAAGGTGAGCCCTCCTGCCAAGATCAGCTCCCAGTCAGGGTCGTGCTCATAAGGCGAGCCCTCCGTTTGAGGTCAGCTCCCGGTCAGGGTCGTGCTCATGCTGCTAAGGCGAGCCTTCCTGCCGAGGTCAGCTCCCAACCAAGGTCATGCTCATAAGGTGAACCCTCTGTCCGAGGATCGCTCTCAGCCGGGGTCGTGCTCATGCTGCCAAGGCGAGCCCTCCTACCGAGGTCAGCTCCCAGCCGGGGTCGTGCTCACAAGGAGAGCCCTCCGTCTGAGGTCAGCTCTCGGTCGGGGTCATGCTTATGCTGCCAAGGACGAGACTCTCCCCCTTATGTTTGCCTCGCTGGAGGCCCAAAAATTCTTGCTGGCGGTAAAAGAAGGGTCAACGAGAATTCAAACCACGACATGGGGGTTACCGGCCACCTGCAACCTCCAGAGGGTGGCACACGTCCTGCCATAAATTCAAACTCTGCAACACACCAACCCCACGCCCTGAGCGGCATGTGACATGACCAGTTTTGGGCCCTATAACCTACCACCACATCGACGACCGTGCAACCGGGGGCCTCAAACCCTGCGACACGATACCTGAACCTTCCCTAAGAAGAGTACTCCATTAAGGCCCTAGGGCCCTATGATGCTTCAACGGTCCCTTCAGGAATGGAAATGCCTCACCATGGTAGGGGGCTCAGCCACACGGCGTCCGCCCCTTTCACGAGGAACCATATCGCTAGAAGGACAAGACCTAGACCACGCCGGCATACACCCCGATGGAAGGGTTTTCTCCTAAGGACCGGTAGGACATGGAGGAGGCTGCAGGGCGACAATAAGCCCCTCCCAGAGAGGGCACACAAAAAGGGATACCTAGACAAAGCCCTAGACCTGCCTTGGGCCATCCCATATATATAAGGTCAGAGAGAGGAAACTCAGAAGGTAAGAGAGAAAAAAGAAACCCAGCAAGGGAGAAAGGGAGCGAGCAAGGGACCTCCAACATACCCTTCCAAGCTCTCCGCTCCCATCTCTGCTTGCCCTTTTTCTTTCCACCTTAATTCTACCTTTTATCCTCTACATGGAGAGCCCCCCAAACTCTCTGCCATAGAGGTTCTGTTTTCTTGATCGTCCCATCTGACTTGATCGTCGAAGTGTCCCCGTCGGAATCCTCGACTCAGGTCTCCTTTTTTTTGCAGGGTGGCTGGACCAAGGAGCCAGCCAAGGAAAGGGATGGACAAGCGCTCCACAAAAATCCAACGCATCCATGACACGTCAAAGCTATAGGCCACGATGATTTTGGCAGCAACAAATTGGCATGCCAGGAAGGAGGGAGAAGCTAGTTTGATATCAAGTCCCCTATTGCAAGGGAGAGACCCATGGAAGCCCACGGTCCAATGGTGACCATGCAAGCTCGCGAAGCCTCCGCTAGCCGAGTGGGAGATCTCACTCGCTGCAACAACCATAGCCCTAGAGAGGGAACTCCCCGCTCCCCCATTACCACTCTCGCGGATCCTCAAATCACCGCATTGGCCTAGCAGGTCCAGGCCCTGGCCGCAGTGGTATGCCAGCTCCATCAGAGGCACCGGTCCCTAGAAACTCAGCAGCAGCTAGGAACCCTAGTGGCCCATGTCGTTGACCCCCTACCAGCCTACGATCCTTTCAGAAAGGGTCATTGCATGCGGCTTCCCGCTCACGGGGGGACCATCAGACGGTTGGAAAGAAGCCACAGCATGATCTGACTGACCGAGAGAGCCGATCCTCGGGCTCGAACCACGGTGCACACTCACACCAATGGCATCGGTGTGGCCAGGAACTCAGGCAGGAGTTCCTCCACTTCGACCGCCCTTCACCTCCCACGGTCTCTATCGAGGGGTCCACCAATGAGACGATCCGCCACCAGGCGGAGAGGCACCTCGAAGAGCAGGAGCGCAAGCTGGCGAATCTATCCTACTGATTTATAGAGATTCAAGGCTCCCTTAGCAAGCCCGTGGTCATGACACCCGCCCCCTTTCTCCCGTAGAATCCAAGAGAAGTCGATCCTCAGCCAGTTCCGTATGCCACAGGTTGATCCCTATGATGGGACATCGATCCCCTGGACCACCTAGAAAGCTACAAGGCCCTTATGAGGGTCCAGGGGGCTATTGATGCTCTTCTCTACGTCGCCTTCCCAGCCACCTTATAGAAGGCTGCTCGAGCCTAGTTCTCCAGGCTCAAGTCTGAGAGTATAGATTCCTTCTCCCAGTTGGAGAAAAGATTCATGGCACACTTCGATGCATACAGGAAGGTATCATGTGAAGCTGATAGTCTCTTCTCAATCCGTCAATAGAATCGAGAATCTCTCTGGGAGTACATGTCCCGGTTCAAGGCTACCACCTTGGAGATCTATCACCTCGATGAGCCAATCGCCATGCTGGCCCTGAAGAGGGGGTTGCGGACCTCCATTTTACCTACTCCCTTAATAACAAGCCTTTGAAGACTTACTCGGAGCTCCTCCTCTAGGTCCATAAGTATATCCATGTAGAGAAGGCAGACCACACCAAAAGGGAGTTCAACGGGAGGTCCTTGAAGAGGCAAGTCATCGGGAAAACATCCACTCCTTATGCTCAGAAGATGGCACTTATAGCAGCCGGGGCCGAGGCATATAGTCGACCCCACCAAGGAAGAAAAGTTCACTCCTCTCCTCGCCCCCAAAACAAAGATCCTGATGGAGATCGAGGGTGAGCACTTTCTGCATAGACTCCTCCACTGAAGCTGTCTATCGGGAGGGATAAGTCTCACCACTGCCACTTCCATCGGGACTATGGCCATGATATGGAGGATTGCCGCCACCTGAAGAGAAAAATAGAAGACCTGATTAAGCACGGCTACCTCGGGAAGTACGTGGATGAAGCAGCACCTCTGGTGACCCGGGGTGAAGAGCCCCGTCTGCTCACCATCAAAAACCGGCCCACTGAGAAGCTGATAGGAATAATATCCTGGGGGGCAAGGAGAACCCCAAAGAGAGCTAGGGGGAGAGAAGGGAGTGATATATACTCCCTTGAATGGGAGAGGGGCCAGCTGGGGTGGATAACCTAAACAATTATATTATCATCGTGAAAATGATGATAACGAAACATCCTATAAAAAAAATCATGGTTGATAGTGGAAGCTCTATAGATATCCTTTTTATGATGCTTTTTCAAGGATGAACCTGTCTACTGGCCAGATAAGGTTGGTGTTCATGCCCCTAGTGGGCTTCATCGGAAATTCAGTTGGAGTAGAGGGAGAGATTACACTCCCAGTAAGTGTTGGGACCCCACCTCAATAGAGCACAGTGCCGATGATGTTTACCATCATGAGGCTTTCTTCGACTTACAACACGATCTTGGGGCATCCCGGACTTAACTTGCTAGATGCCACCATCTCCACAAAGCATCTCCTCGTTTAGTTCCCAAACCCTTAGGGGATTGAGGAGATGAGAGGGACATGCCAGCCAGTCCAACACTGCCTGTAGATAGTTTCGAAGCCCCGAGGGGCCAATTCGAGCACGATCCTTGATCAGTTAAGTTTGACAAAGTCGGATCCCAAGGGCAGACTAGTTGAGCCCTTGTTACCCTCCCCCTCGAGGGAGGATCCCTTCAGGACAGTACAGGTGGGAGCCCTGCTGCCCAATGAGGAGAGATCCTACTTGCTCAGCTTCTTATGAGCCAACACAAATGTCTTCACCTGGATTACAACCGACATGCCTGACATCCTTTCAGAGGTGATCACCCACAAGCTAAACGTTAATCCCAACTGCCGCCCTGTCCGACAAAAGAAGAGAAGCTTTGCTTCAGAGTGATAGAAGGCAATCAATGAAGAAGTCGAGAAGATCCTCACTGCGGGCTTCATCTGTGAGGTTCAATACCCTGACTAGCTTGTCAATGTGATGATGGTCAGGAAAGCCTCTAGGAAATGGAGAATCTGTATCGACTACACCGATCTTAACCGGGCTTGCTCGAAGGATAATTTTTCACTATCCAAGATCGACCGGTTGGTAGACGCGACCTCAGATCACAAGTTTCTTAGCTTCATGGATGCATTCTCTGGATATAATCAAATCTGCATGCATCCGGAGAATGAGGAACACACAGTATTTGTGATCGATTGGGGGATGTATTGTTACAGGATAATGACGTTCGGCCTTAAGAATGCTGGGGCCATGTACCGGTGCCTGGTCAGCAAGGTTTTCAAAGACCAGATCAATCGCAACATGTAGGTCTACGTGGATAATATGCTTGTCATAAGCGGGCCAGAGTCGTATCACATCACTGATCTGGTGGAGGCTTTTGATAACCTCCACCTCTACCAGATGAAACTGAATCCCGCCAAGTGCGCGTTTGGCATTGCGACGAGAAAGTTCCTGGGGTTCATGGTCACCTAGAGGAGAATAGAGGCCAACCCCGAGAAAATCCAGGCGATCACCGATATAAGGCATCCTGCTTCCATGAAGGAGGTCCAGCGCTTGACCAGGTGTATTGTGGCATTGAGCCGCTTCATCTCGCACTCCGCCGAGCACTGCCAGCCATTCTTCAAGGTGCTGCAGAAGATGAATAACTTCACCTAGATGGAGGAGTGCCGGGAGGCATTCAAGGGGTTGAAGAAGCTCCTCGCCTCTCCACCGTTGCTATCCAGGCCAAATCCTGGAGAAGAACTCCTCCTGTACCTAACAATTTTACCCGAGGTGGTCAGTTTCATGCATGTCCGCATCGACAAGGATGACTCCCAATGGCTAGTCTACTACACCAACAAGCTGCTTCGTGATGCAGAGACCAGGTATACCTAATCTGAAAAAATCATTTTTGTACTGATAATGTCCACACAGCACCTCAGGCCCTACTTCCAAGTGCACTCCATTGCTGTTCTCACTTATCAGCCCCTGAGGGCTATCCTAAGTCACCTTGATATTTCGGGACACCTAGCCAAGTGGATGGTGAAGCTTAATGAGTTTGACATCACCTACCGCCCGTGGCCGGTACAAAATGCCCAGGTCCTGTGGATTTCCTGGTGGAGTGCACCTGGACAGATGAGGAAGACCCGGGGGTAGAAGACCAGCAAGCTGAGCCCAAACCGGACTCGACCCTAGAAAGCAATGACATGGATCCTTCACATCGATGGTGCATCCAATGCCGAGGGGAGCGGGGCTGGCCTCATCCTGGCTAACCCTGATGGGGTCATCGCTGAGTATGCATTACGGTTCTTGTTCAAAGCGACGAACAACCAAGCTAAGTATGAGACGCTCCTCATAGGGCTAAAAGTGTCCTGCGAACTGGGTGTTAAGAGCCTGAAGGTCTTCACTGACTTTCAACTGGTGGTGGAATAAGTTTCTGGCAAGTACGAGGCTCGGGTTCCATGATGGCAAAGTACCTAGACAATGTGCGCTCGTACACGACGGACCTCCAGCACTTTGGCATCTCCCACATCCTGCAAGTGGAGAATGCCCGGGCTGACATCCTCTCTAGACTGGCCACCCTACCGGAGTCATTGTTGGGGCATACCTTCGTTGAGTATCTCAAGGCTCCAACTACGAGGCCATAGCCGAAGTCTAACAAGTCACCATTGAAGCCAACTGGATGGACTCCTATATCAAGTACATCACCACAGGTGCCCTACCTGAAGATCAGAAAGAAGCCGGCCTCCTCAAGAAGAAGGCCATGCATTACATGATGATGGATGGGCAGCTGTACCGGAGGTCATACTCCTATCCCCTACTGAAATGTTTGAAGCCCTCGGAAGCTACCTACGTGCTCCAAGAGATACACGAGGGCATCTGCGGCAACCATGTAGGGAGCAGGACCTTGGCCTATAAGGCAATCTGGCAAGGATGTATCTGGGAGACTATGCGAGAAGACGCTATTGAATTCATGAAGAGGTGTGTGCCAACATCACGCCCACATCCAACGGCAGCCGGCGGCTCTGCTCTCCCAGCTATCGGCTCCATAGCCATTCGCCTAGTGGAGGATGGACATCCTAGGTCCCTTCCCCACCGCATCCAGTCAACGAAAGTTCCTGATTGTGGCTATCGACTACTTCACCAAGTGGGTTGAGGCTGAATCCCTAGCCCGAATAATGGAGGTGAAGGTCCAGTCCTTCTTCTAAAAGTCGGTGATCTGCCGGTTCGACCTCCCGCATACTATCATAACTGATAACGGGAGGCAGTTCGACAACTAGGTCTTTGAGGAATTCTACACTGACCTTGGCATCCACCACCGTTTCACTTCGGTAGTTCACCCTCAGGCCAACGAGGAGGCTGAGATGACTTACCGAACCATTCTGCAAGGGCTCTACATAAGGCTGGATGAAGCTAAGGATCGGTGGGCCAAAGAACTGCCCAGCATGTTATGGGCTTACCACACTATACCCCGCACGGCAACCAACGAGACACCTTTCAACCTCGTCTTCGACACTGAAGCCATGATTCTAGTGAAACTTGGCCTACCCACATTGCGAGCAGAGCAGTATGATGAAGCTGAGAATCCGGCCCGTCTCCTTCTCAACCTGGAATTGTTGGATGAGATGAGTGACAAGGCTTGGCTCCAAATGGTGACCTACCGGTAAAGGGAAGCACGCTACTATAACTCCCACATGAGGCCTAAGGTGTTACGCCCGGGTGACCTTGTCCTCATACGGGCGGAAGCATCCCAACCAGGGGAGTGTGGGAAGCTCTCCCCAAACTGGGAGGGACACTACAAGGTGATCGAGGCCTTACCAGGGGGAGCCTACTGCCTTGCCGGGCTTGACGGTGCCCGATTCATATGAACTTAGAATGCAAGCAACTTGAGGATATACTACCAGTAATGTAAGGTTCTTCCTCCATAATTAAAGTTTCTTTTTGGTGCAGTCTCATTTTTACCTATGTAGGAACTCGTCTATCCGACTCCAAGTCCGGCAAAATAAGCCTGGAAACTTACGAAGCCCGACATTCTTAGCTCAAAAACTTATGAAGCCAAGTACTCTAAGCCCGAAAACTTACGAAGCCTAGCACTCCAAGCCCAAAAATTTATGAAGCCCGTTATTTAAGTCCGGAAACTTATGAAGCCCAGCACTCTGAGTCCGGAAACTTGTGAAGCCCAGTACTCTAAGCCCGGAAATTTACGAAGCCCGACACTCTAAGCCCGGAAACTTATAAAGCCTGGCACCTTAAGCCCGAAAACTTACGAAGCCAGTACTTTAAGCCAAAAATTTATGAAGCCCGGCACTTAAAGCCAGCAGTCCATCTTCGAGGTCCAGAGACACTCTACCACCTTACTCACAATCCAGAGATGTCGGATGGGAACTCCAAGCAATCCCACCATCTACCGCTTGACTCACAGCTCGACGAAGCAAGAAGATCTAGAGGTCTTGCATTCGGGCTCGCATGGCCTCAAGAATCGAGGGAAAGAGGATGAGGTACCCCCAAAGACCTTCGTGCCTATCCTAAGGCCTTGAAGTAGGCCTGGGGTAGTCAAGGTCCAGAAAAAGCACATGCACAATAACTGAAAGAAAGATGGTGTGGAACTACACCAAGTTCGTTGGGTAAATCAGCCTATTTCCTCACTATAAAGATAAGACCCCTGTACACTTCAAGGAATTCCTTGAAAGTACCTTAAAAAAAAAGAAAGAAAGAAAACATGAAGAAAGGGGGGAACCTAAAGGACCTAGCAGGAATGCTCTCCCGGCTCGAACTGGAGTAAGGGAGAAAGAGATAAAGAGAGGGCAAGGGAGGGTCTAACCTACTAAGACCTTGCGACCTTGCTCAAGAAAATGGAGGAAAATTGCTTTACGGAAAAAGTTTTGTCCTTGCTGCTCGAATACCCTTAAGAATAAAAGGACAATTCCCTTTCAAATGTCACAGAGCCCCCGTTGCCTCGTACATGTCGAGAGCATGCACCATATCTCATCCCAGACCAGCTGGAGGGTGCCACGTGTTAGGATCCATTGGAAGCGGTGCTTTAATTTTGGAGGCAACTACTTTGGGCCTGGTGTGGCAATTATGGTCCCTTCGAAGAGGGGTGACATGGCATCGCCCTGTTGGTGCGGGGGCACAATCTCTGGGGTGTCGGTGCATGAGGCATTGATGGCACAGAAGATGTGCCCCTCCACATCAGCGTGGTCATTACTCCCATCGCCCCGAGCACCACTTCATCCTTCGGGCTCGAGAGTGGGGGGCATCTGATATGGCACTTTCGCTGACGTGGTACTTTCATGGATGTGGGGTCCCTGTTGACAGCCATGATGGCAGGAGACCCGCTGCCTGGATACGACGGCCTGGTGAAGAGCCAAGATAAGCCCTCCTGCTGAGGTCAGCTCCCAACTGGGGTCATGCTCATAAGGCAAGCTCTCCATCTGAGGATAGCTTCCAGTCGGAGTTGTGCTTATGCTGCCAAGGCGAGCCCTCCTACTGAGGTCAACTCTCAGGAGAGGTTGTGCTCATAAGGCGAGCCCCCCATCTAAGGTCAGCTCCTGACCAGGGTCATGCTCATGCTGCCAAGGCGAGCCTTTTTATTGAGATCAGCTCCCAGTCAGGGTTGTGCTCATAAGGTGAGCCCTCCGTCTGAGGTCAGCTCCCGATCGAGATTGTGCTCATGCTGCCAAAATGAGCCCTCCTACCGAGGTTAGCTCCTAGCCGAGGTCATGCTCATAAGGCGAACCCTCCATCTAAGAACAGCTCCCGGCCGGGGTCATGCTCATGCTGCCAAGGTGAGCCCTCTTACCAAGGTCAACTCCCGTCGGGGTTGTACTCATAAGGCAAGCCCTCTGTTTGAGATCAGCTCCCAGTTGGGGTCGTGCTCATGCTGCCAAGAGCGAGACTCTCCCCTTTCTGTTTGTCTTGTGGGGGGCCCAAAAATTCTCACTGGTCGTAAAAGAAGGGTCAACGAGAATTCAAACCACGATAAGGGGGTTACCAGTCGCCTGCAACCTTCGAAGGGTGACGCACATCCTGCTATAAATTCAAACTCTACAACATACCATCTCCACGCCCTGAGCGGCGTGTGGCCCGACAAGTTTCGAGCCCTATAGCGTGCCGCCATGTTGACGACTGTGCAGCCAGGGGCCTCAAACCCTGTGAGACGATACCTGAACCTTCCCTAAGAAGAATACTCCATTAAGGCCCTAGGGCCCTGTAATGCTCCGACGATTTCTTCAAGAATGGAAACACCTCACCATGGCAGGGGGCTCAACCGCACGGCGTCCGCCCCTTCCATAAGGAACTATATCGCCAGAAGGACAAGACCTAGACCATGTCGGCGTACAACCCCAACAGAAGGGTTTCCCCCTAAGGACCGGTAGGACACGAAGGAGGCTGCAAGGTGACAATAAGCCCCTCTCAAAGAGGGCACGTGAAAAGGGACACCTGGATAAAGTCCCATACCTGCTCTAGGCCACCCCACATATATAAGGTCAAAGAGAGGAATCACAGAAGGTAAGAGAGATAAAAGAAACCCAACAAGGGAGAAAGGGAGTGAGCAAGGGACCTCCAGCAGATCCTTCCAAGATCTCCGCTCCCATTTTCGCTTGCCCTTTTTCTTTTCACCTCAATTATACCTTTTACCCTCTATACGGAAGGCCCCAAGTTCTCTGTTACAGAGGTTCTATTCTCTTGATCGTCTCATCTGACTTGATCGTCGGAGTGTCCCCGTCGGAATTCCCAGTCCAGGTCTCCTCTTTTTTACGGGGCGACCGGATCAAAGAGATAGCCAGGAAAGGGAGGGACAAGCACCCCACAAGAACTTGATGCATCCATGACGCGTCGAAGCTACAGGCCACGACGATCTTGGTGGCAATAGGCAATGTATACGGAATCCACTATCCATGTTTGTGACCTTTTAATTTGATTAAAGACATTTTTTGTCAATAATTGAAATCTTAATTATTCAAGGTCCACTTTTATAATTTCTCACTCTCAAAATGAGAAATGAATAATGGAGACTATTCTATTTTTAGGATTCTTATATATATACTCCTACTAATATGTTGCCATAATTATGATCCTTTAATTTGATTAAAGTCAATTTTGCCAATACTTACAATCTCGATTATAAAAGGTACACTTTTCTAATTTCTCACTCTCAAAAATGAGAAATGAATTATGAAGATTATAGCATTTTAGGTATTTTTGTATGCACACTCCTACAAATGTATTTATTATATCTATATCCTTCAAAAATATATGTTTGCATATATACATCTTGTTTTATCCTATTTTGGTAGTATTGCCCTCTTTTATTACACTTTTGACTTCTTGTATCAATAAATAAGTTTTAACTATAAAATGATTGTATCGATCTTGTGTATTAACATCCCTGAAAATTTTTCAATCTTTAACTTATGCTACAAATTATTGTATTTTACATAAGCTTTTCAGATGTACTGACACAACATGATAATATAGTTAATTTATATTTAAAGTAACTGTTCCTCAACACTAATTGAAAAAAGAAATCTAAATAAGCAAACAGTGTTGACAAAGGTGAAATGAGGAGTATATATGCAAATAATAATTTTTGATGATACATTTGCACTATGCTATATTTGCAAAATTATATGTGAAAAATAATCCCATTATTTAAAATAAAGGTATTTTAGAAGTGTGAAGACCGGCAACCACATGTTATCTAGCATCATAAACACTTAAAATATAAGATTATTAGAATAGATAGATTTTTATAAATATCTTGTACTAGGTACATTCACATGTAAAATCAAAATCCATGCATGATATAAGTTGTAAAGTTGATAATTAGGTCCCTAAGGCATGTTTTGATGGATGAAATATCTATATTGCACTCCTACAGCAAGTAGTAATTATTTAATGATTTTGCAAGTTGCTAGGCATAGAGTATGTTCAAAAATTTGTATAGTCCTAACCAAATGACTTGGCTTGAAATGGCATAAAATGATGCCCATGAATCAACTTGTTGATGTTTCTGAGCTTAATGGACTCCAAAATTGTTCGGGCACATGCTATTCTAATTTAAGAAACCTAATATTAAAACAAATGCAAATGGAGAATAGATTCAAAATGAGCAAGTCTACAATACAATTTGGTTTAATGCAAAATAATGAGTGAAATATATGCAAAATTGATTAAATTATATCTAATATGCTAAATATTATAATCTTTCCTCCTCTTCTTCTTCTTTCGATTGTCTTATAAGTTTTCGATATTTGCATATCTCAATAAATCATCTCTGAACCAAATAATTTTATTTACAAATTATTGTAGATTAGATATGTTATCATTTTATTTAAATAATTTTAGAATAAAATTTCAAAATATAATCCTAGACGACCTAATTCATTTTCTAGATGACCTAACTTGGTTTGGAGTAATGAAACCAAAAGCCAGAGATAGAAATTACGTGGAGCGAGGGGGTTATGGTTCAACTACTAATTTGACTTTTTATGATTAAAAATAAAATTATTTACATATATACATACATATACACACATATGCATGCATATGCATGTATATGTATGTATATATGCACCAAGTTGAATTTTTGCTTTGGATCTACCTAAATCTAAACCAAATTCTATAATACTTAAGGTGTAATTTCAAGACCCAAACAACCCAATAGTTTTTGGGTTATTTTTTAAGCTTAATCTGATAATAGGTACAAAGTAATTTAGGCCTATTTTTTAAACCTGAACTTTGTGTTTTGGGTTAGTTTGAATTGGATTAATAGGGTTTGTAGCCTATTGATGCTCCTAAATTTGATATATGCACTCTCAATTATAGAAGGTGCATTTTTCTTATTTATTTCCCTCTAAATAAAAAAATGAATCAAGAGGGGTATATATTTTCAAGTTTTTTCCTCTTATGTACCTTTAGTAATATGACTCATTGCTTATCATCCATTCAAAAATCACCATTACATATATACCCCTCATTGTACCCCATTTTGTCTTTTTCCTTTTCTTTAGCATTGCTCCTTACACTTTTGGTGTCGATGTCAATAAGTATTAGTATAAAATGTCTCTTAACTATAGCCAATAAAATGTGAGGGCTAGAACCTGAGTTTCTTTGATAAGGTTGTAAAAAATGATTTTTGACACATCTCAAATATAGCTTTTCCTAGTAAGTTTTTTTTAGCTTTTAAAAGAAGTAGAAAGTTGTTTCAAAATTATTCACCAAACATCAAAAAAATCACCAAAATAAGCTCCTGACCCTTCAAGAAGCATTTTTTTGGCTCTCCAAAAGTAGTGATGAATGGAATCTTAATCTTTTCTATTATTCTAAGTATCTTTTACAATACTTCTATAATATTAGTTAAAGTTGTACATGTTAACCCAAATTATTTTATTTATAATTTCATTATGATTAAGATAAATTTTAATACTTAAGTACAAATTTTGAATATATATATTCTCATTTTTTGATCCTAGCTGAGCTAATTTAATCCATGAAGCAAAAAGAATGGAAAAGAAAAAAAAGATAGCTATAATTAACCAAGCTATTGGGGAAAGGTGAAGCGGTCAAATTGCACCTAAATAGGTTATAATCGAAGTTAATTAGTCATGAGTGGGTTAGAAAGGGAAAAGGCATCAAATCAAGACATGCTCATGTAACCATATAGGTTAATCATCTTTGCCACCCTACTATTGATTCTCAGACTAGGATAGCAATGGATTTGGTAGGCCATTACTTGTACCCACTCTACAATTAGGAACCATGTACCCATGCTCGTCTCATTCCTACCTTGAGGTGAGCCAAGGCTAATAGAGTTAAACATGGTGGGATGGATGGATTGAGTTTAGTAAAAATGAAAAAAAATATATATAAACTAAATAAATATAAAAGAATATAAAAGTAAATCTTTGAACTTCATATGATATGAAATAAAATAAGAGTAAAAGATATAAAACATAACAAATCAAATTTTCAACAATAATAGAAATATAAAAAAAATACAATTATTTTTCTTTAAGAAGTCAAATATTTTTTAAATTAAGAAAAGTAATCAACTAAAAAATAAATAACTAAGCATCATGGATTAGCAAGAAGAGTAGGTATGGCACTACAGCCATGATTAGAATTAGAAATAGAAGGGATGGGTGAGTGAAGTGACTAGGGCAAAGGGTGGGGAGGAGATTAACAAAGAGTTATAAATATTCAAGTTGGATTTTACATCGGTTCGAGATCCTTTTTAGATTTTGAAATAAAGACCGTACATGCCTAGCATCGTATCTAAATGGGTCAAATAAAATTCATCCCATTATAGTTGGATCTAACAAACCTGTCCTATTAAGTTAGGTCGAGTAAAGTATGTTTTCTTGGGTCATGGTTGGATACCAAATATGGTGCAGGAAATTGCCTTATATATGGGTCCTCCACTCCCCCCCTCCAAATCCATTCCCATCTTATCAACACCACGGAGAAAAGGAAAGAAAGAAAGAAAGGGTGAACCCTCCCCCTTCTATAGTTTTATTAGTATGATTTTAGATGATTACATAATTGTAGCTAATAAATTTGAGAAAACATATGATAATCCATGATATTTTTCTTTGTTAATGTGATCTCAGAATATTTTTCTTCGTTAGCATGATGTATATTAGCTAATATTATTTTTTTATATGGAGTCTGTATACTAGTATATATATCCCTGAGATGTATGATATATTATTGCAACAGAGATAATAAAGTTATTTTTTCTCTTCTTCTGTAAATATTTTAACTTGGTATTAGAGATACCGGTCACCTGCCTTTGCTATGGCTGTCATCGTTGTATCTACAAGTCTCGAAGATTTTCATTATCAATCATTGATATCTATTTTTTTATAAATTCTATTTTTAGTAGATCTATAGATTTTCTATTTTTTGATAAATTAATATCAAAAAATTCTTTATTTTCTAAAAAATTTGCAACTCTCTCTTCCACTTTTCTTCTCAGTTTCAAATTTATGATATCTCTTCTTATCATTGCTTAGTAAATTTCTCTCTATCATTGGCTTTCAGCTATCTTTCTTTAAGTACTAGTCTTCTCTTCTATGATATTTTTGTCTGCGAGGATCATTGACCTTCAGATAGCTTCTCTTTAAACACTAAGTTTTATTAATAATATTTTTGTCTGTGTGGATCATAAATCTTTGGCTACCTTTTCTTTAAGCACTAGCTTTCTTTCTTGTAGCATTTTTATCTACAAAGATCATCAACTTTCCATTATCTTCTATTTTAATGCCGGTCTTATTACAATCGTTACCTTCGTGTATTCTCAAAATTATATTATCTAAATCACTCGCACCAGCTAGCATGCATGTCTGTTTATCATACCAACTTTTAAGTACATTTATGATATAGTTTCTAAACTCAAATTGGTTCCTATAATACCATCTTGAGTTTGAGGATAAGTGCTAGCATAATTTTAGATGACCATATGATTCTAGAGAATCACATAAATTTAGAATTATATTAGAATTTATAATATTTTTTTTTGTTAATATGATCTCATAATATTTTCTTTAACTAGCATGATTATATCAGGTAATATTATTTTTTTAGCATGGAATCTGTACTAGTATATACATACCTAAGATGTCTGAAACATAACAAAACCCTCCTCCTGCGAATATTTTAACAGGTTTTAGCAGGTTTCTTAGGTTGTCCGTTTATAAATTAGCTGCCGGGTACTCTCTCCCCCCCCTCTTATTTTTCGCCGCCTCATCTTCCCTCACCATCTTTCGGTGCTTCGCCCCTTGTTATCTCTTCTCTTTTTCTGCCCCTTTTATCTCCCTCCCGTCCCAATCCCAACTCCCTTCCCCTCCCCTCCCCTCCACAGCCTTTGGTATTTGCTTGTTTGGTAATCCAATCTAGGCTAGACCTCCCTCGCTTTCTCCGCTCGCTCGCAAATCGGAGATAAAAAACAGGGAGGCGAAAAGGAGGCGCAGCCGAGACCGGAGGCGGGACCAGGCCCAAAAAAAAAAAAAAAAACAGCTGGAGAATAAAAAGGTACGTGCTTCATTTTTAACGGCGCCGTCGCCATCTTCATCGGATCCGATAACAGGCCCTTTCTCTCTCTCTTTTTTTTTTCTTTCTTTCCATCGATCCAAGAAAGTGATAGGTTGGAACATAGAAGAGAGAGCATGGTAGATATATATATATATATATATATATATATATATATATATATATATATAATATAAATATATAGATGTTAATTATTAATAAATTACTCATAGCAGAATAAGGAGTTCTTCCGTTTATTTTTTTTTTCTCTAAAATTAAGAGAATAACATAGAAAAACTAAACCGAAAAAAAAAAAAAATCAATGCCGACGATAAGAAGAAGAAAAGAGGAGAAAAGCACCTTTATTTTTGTTCTACATTTATTCTTTCTTTCTTTATAGCTTATAAGATCTGGAAACAGTTTTTTTTTTTTTTTTTGGGTTTTTTTCTTTGTTCTCGTGGAACAAATTCTACTATCGTGGTCTTTTTCCTTTTATTCTATTTTCATAATATAAAATAGAAATAAATTGAGTATATGGAAAGCAAAAGAGACGAAGGGATACGCTCATGATCACGTATCTTCTCTTCTTTCCATCTGTTTTTATAGAAAATCCTTCGTCTGCTCTATATATATATATATTATATAATCAAAAAAATATCTAAAAAGAGGGAAAAAAAAAACTTTCTTGATGCTCATTCTCTTTTCCTTTTCTTTAAAGATTGACCAACCGGATCTTTAAATTTATTAAATCTATTACATAATATACTTATATTTTGTCCTCGGAATTCAAGAAAACAGGAACAGAGGGAAGAGTAGTAGTGATGGCATCGTCGTCGGCCCCGGTCCCTGCCTCCTCATCGGCGGCGGCGGCTTCGTCCACTTCGACGAGCTCGCCATGCGCGGCCTGCAAGTTCCTCCGCCGCAAGTGCCAGCCAGACTGCGTCTTCGCGCCCTACTTCCCGCCGGACCAGCCGCAGAAGTTCGTGCACGTCCACCGCGTCTTCGGGGCCAGCAACGTCACCAAGCTCCTCAACGAGCTCCACCCCTACCAGCGGGAGGACGCCGTCAACTCCCTCGCTTACGAGGCCGACATGCGCCTCCGCGACCCCGTCTACGGTTGCGTCGGCGTCATATCCATCCTCCAGCACCAGCTCCGCCAGCTCCAGATGGACCTCTCCTGCGCCAGGGCCGAGCTCTCCAGGTACCAGTCCGCGGCCGCCGCCGCAGCCGGCGGGCCATCCACCGCGAGTTTCAGCAGCGGGGTGGCGACCGCAGGCGGGCACGGGTTTGTTAACGCTAATCACCCGATCGGGGTGGGATCGATCGTATTAGGGAGGGAGCAGTTCTTCCCGGCGGCGTCGACTGCCGCCCGGGAGCCCCACCCCCACCACCATGCGATGATGAGGAACCATGATGGTGAGCTGGCGGCTAGATTGGGATCGAATGGAGCATATGATGCAGGGCTTGTGGCAGCCATGAATGCCTCGGCTGCGAGCATCGGGCCATTGGGTGGGCAGTTCATGAAGCCAAGTGCAGCTGGTGGGCATGAGCGGCCGAGCATCGGACCGTCGTAGGCAACCTTGCAGGTCTTTTTGTTGCTATTATGCTTTTCTGAGTGCTTCCCCTTCTTTGACAACAGTATTTTTTTTTTTTTCTGATTTAAAATTGTAGTTGTTATACATTACTAGTCAAAAGTAATAGCTTGAGATCAGCTCAATGATGATGCAGGAACAGTCATATATATATAAAAGAAGTAATCAACTTATATATATATATATGTATATATGTGTGTGTGTGTGTGTGTGTGTGTGTGTGTGTGTGTGTGTGTGTGTGTATAATGTTCTGAGGAAATGTGAACTTGGGTAGCGGCTTAAGGCATTGTTTGTAGTGATGAGATGATAAAATAAATAAATAAATAAATAAAACAATGCATGTTTAGTACCTGCTAAGAAAGAGATCAGAATTTTTAGTAGATACCGCAAGTTTGTAACAATACTACTTTGGCTCTAATAATAGGGGTTGGTTTCCATTAAGTATGTTCAATACTCTGAGGAAATTAGTTTTCTTACTTATATAGAATTAAGTCTGGTTGAATGATCATTGTAGGTTCATTGGAATTAATTTGCATCGAATATTTTGGACTAAATAGTGTAAATATTTGTCTATAAACTCTTAGTATTTAATATGTGTGAGAGCTATCTTCGGAATGGTTAAGCTTAAGCCTTAAGGATGAAGGCAATTTTGGATGGCCTTGTTAGCTGATACCAGTGCCCTTAGAGATGGAAGAGTTCTTTGGTTCAAACTCCTTCTCTAGCTGCTAATAATCTTTTACTCTCTTATTCTCTTACAAGATTGCCTGACATTTTTATTTCTTTTTCCACATTCTTTTTGTATCTGTTTCCACATTCCCACTTTGAGTTAGAGCTTATAAAATGTTGAGCATCTTGAGAATATTAGATTACTTTTGCTTTCTACAAGCAAAAGGAAGTTGCTGATTAATTGTAAAATAAAAGGGAATTGGCATTCTCTGGCACATTCTTTTGCCAAATTAATTAATGACCAATAGAAGTATCATCCAGTCATCATAATGATATTATCATGAAACTTTAGTCGAGAGGTTGAAGAATCCTAATTTGCTCTAGTAAAACAGAAGAATTTGAATTATAAAGCTATTGCTTGAAGCAGTTGGGAGTAAATCATTGTGCTGCTTGACCAGATAGCATAATTGTATCTAGAGCAAAAGAATTTGAATCATAAAGCTATTGCTTGAAGCAGTTGGGAGTAAATCATTGTGCTGCTTGACCAGATAGCATAATTGCATGCTGAATGCAGGAATTTACAGTGGGTTGTTCTTTTGAAGAAGAGAATGGTTTGGGATTGAAAGCCCAAAAATGGATGGCCAGTTTTAGTTGTTAAAAAATATATATTGCATCAAGTTAATTGTTTCACATTAAAAAAAAAAAAAAAAAAGAAAATTATTGGTTCTTCTGGCTTTATTCCATATGGATAGTGTAGTCCATAGAGTAGCTCCTTATTATAATGAATATTTCTCTGTCGCTTTAATTTGAATAAACATCGGGAACTTTTGAAATACTTATTTTCCAAAAAAATAAAAAAGAAAAAATGTCTAATTTCTTCAACATATGAGGATTCTACTGTTAATAATACTTCTTCTAAATTCTCATTTATGTCAGAATGAAGACAAATTTGTTATGGCTTTGGCATGTGGTGCATGTGAGTGCATGTCATGCATTGTCTGCTGGCTGCAAGTGTGTTGATGGCATCAAGTTTTTGTTGAAAAAACTTCATCTGGCCCACAGTCCCATTGATAGAAATCCTTTCAAAAGTGCATATTTCATGGTTAACATTGCTTGGATTGAATTAAGAAAGTTTAAAACTTATGTATTGTCGTGTTTCAGGTTTAAGACTTGGAGGAAGGATACTTGCTGATGAAACTGAGACAGAATTGAAAAAGGGACCTGGATTTTAATTTCAGTCCATTTACTGAAAATAGAATTTTCTTCTGTCTTCTAGGTCTATCTTAGTACTGTTTATTTTATCCTCTCTTCTTGATCTGGCCATAGCTGGACATATTAATTGTATTCCTAGTGTTTGATATGGTGGCAATCCTATGTCCCCTCTATGGCACTTGCATGGCTAATATTGAACTCTTTCGCCCTTTTCTATTGTAATGATTTTTATTAGCTATTAACAAAATTTTGAAAGTTATTTTCGAATTGTTTGGATGTCAAGAAGAAAGAAGCATGGGGAAAAGAATCTACCACTTTGGCCTAAATTTTACTATATATTTGCCTTTATTGTGGACCACAGAAGGGACCCACCTAGAGATATTGTTTTGGAATCATATCCACCATTTTGATACATTGCTATGGTGGATTAGATCTTTTTTTCTTTTCCTTCTTTTCCTTCTAGTAAACTGCAGATCTGTTGGGATATTCTTGTGCTATTTCATTGGATTAGCATATATAAGAGCACCATTCATGGAATGTTCATGTTAACGGATAAACTCAAACCAGAGAGTGCGTCTGCGGCAACAATCAGTCTTCCAGTTGTTCGTATTAGGACTCTAGTTATTTGAGTTCCTAAAAATTAGGATTCTAGTTTTTTATTTTGGTTTGAATAGGCCTTAAGAGCTATATAAGTTCTGGTTGCCGTGAAAAAAAGTGAGAGCTTTTCTTTTGAAAAGATTTCTCCGCGTGATATTTGTTCTTCTTCTTCTATTCAGAATTTTTCCTGTGCTAACAGTTTATAACTTAGAAATACTTCCCTACAAAATATATTCTATATATGGAGTCAAGTATGACCTGGAAATCTTTAATAATAGGATCAAATTTCTGATAATTGAATTACTAAGTCATCCCTGATATAATAACTTTCCATTGATAGATATCAGGTTTCATCGCCGTGAGAAAATAGTTGTATCCTGCTGCTTATCAAGACAAAAGGTAGGTCTCATGACTACCATCATATGGTTAACTAAATCACAGTCTGCATTGGGGTGAATTCCCAAAGATAAAGGTACATGGAATGGATGTTTACCAACATGATGGTGAACTTTTGATGGAAGCCCAAAAGGATAATAAGGTCAGGTAAAGCTGAAGCATTTAAGAGAGGTCTAAGAGATTTTATACTGACTCCCCTTTGAGAGCCTCCTGGCATAGTTGGGGGTTGACCATCTAGGCTTTTATGCCTCACCCCCTCGGTTCTTCTCTCTTGTGACTTTATGGAGCACCAGAATAGTGGCACAAGTAGGGAGTTTAGCTTGGGATTTGAGGAGGCACAAGGCATTTCCCAGAGGGGAGCAGAAGACAAATCAACAAAGACAAAAGAGCTCTTCTTTGAAAAAGAGAGAGAGGGTAAGGGAGGGAGCCATCGATAAAAGGAGTCATGTACCCTCCCCAAAATGCCGTTCTGCAGAGAAAGTTAATGTCATACAGAATTTATGCCATCACCAATCCCCACCTCTCATCAAAAAAATCCAAAGAAAAAGCTGATCGATCTCCTCTCTCTCTAGAGTTGTGCACACATTCAAAACGTAGTCAAAACATACATGCCATGACAATGCTGACGTATCAAAGCAATGATAACCCCATCCTTAAATGCATGCCCTCTGCACACGTCTCCTGCGCCAACCCCCGTTCCTGACTCCCGATGGGTCCTACCGAAAGCCAAACGGATGATGTGCCCCTCTACCCACCATCCTTGTATGCATGCATAAAGTCCTCGTTATCCCCGTGCTCTCCCTCTCTCCACTTGGAACTTCTGAATTAAACCAGCTTGTCGCAGTCTTAAATTAGCTTAGATGTAGAGAGTCTTCAGAGATTTAGAGTCGAAGTATAAGATGTTGGCATTTGTTATGGCACTCCATGTTACCTTTGCTCGTAATGGTAGATGCATGCTTAACAATTCACAATGCATTGGCCATGCAAGTGAGTACTACGACCTATTAAAAACACAAAAATAATAACGTTTAATTTTAATTGTACCCAGCTAGTCAATAGCTAATGCTCCTCACTTTCTCGAAAGAATATATAACAGCTAGGAGTTAAAGGTATGTAACCAAGCAAGCCACGACCCTTTGTGCTCATATAAAGTCCTTGTGTAAAGAAAAGAGCACCTCATGGTCATGGATGGTGTGACTACTATGGAGCTACGGAATAGTGCCCTTCGCTGAGGTTATCCTCTCCAGTGATTATGATAGTTTGGAAACATGCATGCATGGCTCGATTAAATTATGAATGGGAAATTATGATGAATCTGGATTTGATAAGCAATCATATATATCTTACAAAATTTTCATCATCTCTGATGTTTCTACCATGTTTAGCTTTAATATAACTAGCAATATATCACAGCCTTATGTTCCATTCATTTACCAATGAAATGAGTTGTGGATCATCCAGTACCGTTTCGTTCCAAAGAGGAGAAAAGTTTCATGCATGCATCATAAATTATTATAGTATATATATATGTATGGATTGACAGTGGGATCGAGATACATGCAACACATGATATATATATATAACTGTAGGAGCTTTGACCACGCGAGACAAGATTGCCCAATTCTAAAGGAAATTAATTTGTTGAAAGATGCATTTTTTCACCTTCCATTATGATTTATATTTCCCCTAAAACACTACCGATTGATATTGTATTATATATATATATATATATATATATATATATATATATATTTTTAAAAAAAAAAAACTATGAATTAAGAATCTGAACCCAAACCAAGCAAATCATTTCTCTTTCCTTCCTCGAAAATACAAAAAGGCTTAACACTTTCGTACATGCCACCCTTGAGTTGGACCTATATATATGTAAGTATACAAAAGTAGGTAAACCAGATGCGCGACAAGAACAATCCTTCAGCTCCACCCACAGGAGAAGAGCACAGCTAGCCCAAGTGAAAACCGTCACCTTCTCCGCCCACGATGGGTCTAATCAGGCACATACAACGTACGTCCCTGATTGGAGGGCTCCCATGGACACCAAAGTGCATGGGTCACCCCCATGGCCCGATGGAAGAAAGAAGAGAAGCACGGACCAAGTCTCCTTCAAAGGTTCAAACTCCACCGCGTGGCGTGGGCTAACAGTAGGTGTGGGGAAGAGGACTGCCTCTTAGCTACAGAATGGCTTTTGTTTTGGTGCTGGGGAGTATGATATTGGTGATGTTTGAAAGGGACGGTTTAGAGAGTTGGGGGATATTCCGACACACCCACGCGCTCAGATGCATGTGTAGGTGGGAAAAAAGAGGCATTTAAAAGCCTTTGAGAGAGAGCTTTACCCCCCCCAAAAAAAAAAAAAAAAAAGCCTTGAGATAGAGAGAGAGAGAGAGGAAGTAGGAAAGTAGAGAGAGAGAGAGAGAGAGGAAGATGGACTCCAATCCCTGCAAAAAGAGAATGGTTCATATAACACCAAATTTTAATGTTTTTAGAGAGAGAAACGGTGTATGCAAATGGAGGGAATCCCTGCAAGGAGAATAAATGTATATGGGAGGGAACGGGGGTATGTATATAGATAGATGTGATGTGATGTGGGTAGTTATAAAAGGTGGGAAGGGGTATTGAATGATAGGGGTCGGGAGGCATTTATTGGACAGCGCCAAGACCATGAGCCTCATTTGACTACACCTTCTTGGAGTTTGGCGAGTTGCACGCTTTCCCAACAATGGAGGGGGAGAGGGAGGAAGTGAAAAGGTCGAGAGCAAGGGAACAAAGGAACAAATAAAAAGAGAGAACACCATGACACCACGGATCATGCCCCTTAAATACATCCTTTCTGTCTCCTGCCCATTAAAGTCATTTATGACTTTAGAGAGAGAGGGTGGGAGGGGTCTGTGGTGGGCCACTATTTGTTTGGGTAGTTTCCACACTACCTTGAAGACTAGGGGCGCCAAAATTGCACAAAATCTGAATAAAAAACCTTGGTCTAATTAATGGATGAGAAGAACCATATTTTGATATCGCCACCTTGAAGAAGAAAGCTGGGAAAGCTGGGAAAGCTGGGAAAGGGACTAACCTTGGTTTCCGCTGCAAGACAGGGACTGTATCAAATTCATTACCTTGAATCTTGGCTTTGCATGGATTTTGATGTTTGCACATGGATCTATTAATGTGGAGAGGATGTTTTTTGTTCATTTTAATGGTGATTGAAAGACTTTAATATTGCAAAGTCCTCTTTTAGAAGACTTGAAGATTTTTTTTTTTCCTTCCGGTAGAATTAAAGATTGAGTTAATTAAAGAATTTAGCCCTTCCACTTGTACAGAGAAGTGAAAAAAAACCCATCCCCAAGAATACTTTTTTTTTTTCTCTCTCTCACTCTCTTAAAAACAAACAATACATTCTCTTCTTGGAAGGCAAGTAGATCCTCCAAATTTGAACATGCGTGGTTCTACCAAGGGAGTTCAAGTGAGTCTGGAGAGGAAATGTATGTGGAGTCCACCAGGATTAGTGGAAGGACTCTCTATCATTGAAGATATTCTAAATTATATCAAATATTAGCTGGCATGTCAAAAAATTTTAATTGAAGCATTTTTTTCCTAAACCTAAGGCATTGAAGTGCTATTTAGCTTAGTTATATATGCTCTAGCTTGTTGCTTTCGTTCTTCTGGTGCATATTAACTTAGCAATCATCTAATATACATATCATGAACCATCTGATCTACCAGGTTCTAGTTGATTTGAACTCATCAAGATCAAACCTTAGACAACTTTTCTAACATATTTGGTGAATGTATATATATAAATGAGCTTTCAAGATATCAAGCATGGGCATTAGACTTTGGTGACATGGAAACCATGAATTTCAATACATATTTTTTTTGTGTAAAAGGAAACAAAGCTATCACCTTCGTTCATAACTAGAATCGATATAAGAAAAGTATAAATTAGACATATGATAGCCTTTTGCATTTGAATATATATATATATATAATAACTTGGCCTATGCTAAGAAATCCACATTTATCTACATACATTACTATTCTACTTATCCAACATTTACTATTTTATATGATTGGTCTTTAATTCAATATTCCATCATTTAGGGCCACCTTTTCATTTAGCATATTGTGCCTTTTGAGATACACAACGTCTCATGTCAAAAGTTGTCATCTTGTCCCTTCATCTACACTCAGTGCAAGTGTAAATAGAATCTTCGAGGTTATTTCCTTGATTGCACGAGCTTAGTCTACAAACAACGAGGTAGATATCCAGGCAAATTCAACTAGATGACAGGTTAAAGCTGGTTGTAAAATCTTGCATTCTTCCCTGGAGCTTTCGCAAAGTTAATTTTACCTATCCTCTATATCTAATCCCATACTGGATAGCTTGGATGATGAAAGGGATGTGCACTGGTTAGCTGACTGCAATTTCTGAGTTTTAAGCTTGTGACATGATTAATTTTTTTCATCTCAAAAAAAAAAAAAAAAAAAAGAAAAAGAAAAAAGCGCTTGTGATTGAAAAATTGATCTCTTGCTCAAACAATCGCTATGTCCAAAATTTTAGCTTCATATACAGTTCCCTCATAAGCTAAGGAAACCACCCAGTAACATGAATTACTCGGGAGAAAGAAGTGGTCAAACAAGGATAGAGTTTGTCAAACCATACATTCACTACAGTGAAACAGGGCTTTAGCGACATTTTTTTGACCTTTCCCGATGCTTTTAAGAGTCGCTAAGTAATCTCCCGACGTTTTGTAAAGCGTCGCTAAAGCATCGCCTATGCAAGCGTTGGGACGCAACCTGCCGATGCTTTAAAACGTCGCTAAATTTTTATTTACCAATGCTTTAAAGCGTCGGCGTTTAGCGACGCTTTAAAGCATCGCTAGACTGAAAACTAGCGACGCTTTAAAGCATCGCCAGTTCTAATTATAGCGACGCTTTAAAGCGTCGCTAGATTTTTTTAAAAAAAAAAATAAACAGCCATATATACAATACATGAAATACATACAACACAACCTGTATACATTATGAAAATGAAAACATTCAAACCTGTATCACATCCAACATACACAAACAAATGAAAACATTCAAACCTGTATCACATATCACATCCAACATACACAAACACAAATACAAACCAAATATAAAAAGTTTTTTATATATATATAAACGTATCAATCCAATTCAAATAAACAAAAAAGACATACATAAATAATAAAAAAATATCTGGCATCACTGATCCATGGGAGGCTGGTCGTCGTCAGGTCTGTAACTCGCAGATGCACCATGAACCTACAAGATATACATCAGGAATTATGATACATACATTATATATATTCTAAATTATTAGATACATACAAAATTAATAAATAATTACTTACCTGAGATGACATGAACATATGCAGCACAGATGTAACATGCTCTAGCTGAGACCTAATGGTCTGCATCCCTGCTCTGTCTGCATCACGTGTCTATCGGAGCTCTGCTATCTCTTCCTGGAGCTGACGAACATATAACTGATCATGACTCTCTCTAGTATCCCGAGTATATCTACGCACCTCATATAACTGAGTAGGGGTAACTCCAATCCCATAACCCCTCACTCATCCAGGACGCTCTAGTCCCATCAACTCCGAGAATACCTCAACCTCGATGCGATTGCTCTGAGTAGATGACGAACCCTCGCCAACATGCTCGAAGATCATAGAGGTGGCCCTATTCTATATTTTATAAAAAACATATATATCAATACTTAATAAAAATATAAATATAAATCATAATATAATATAAATAAAAAAATACATATATATCTTTGGACTCGTCCCGAACAAAACTGTCATCCTGGTGAACGTGAGTATCCGATAGAACTCCACCTCACCAGGCTCCCTCCCCTGCTGATCAGCCTATATAAAGAATAAATATTATAAATAAATCCAAAATAACACATCTTATATCCCCGTACCATGATACATGGCACATGCATGATACATGATGATACATGATGTTAAAACTAAAAGTGTACTAAAAGTATTATAGGATGAGAAACATACAAACTCATGCCTGAGCTGTGCATAACTCTTGGACCCCGCTGTGTGAGGAACAAACTGAGATGCTCGTGTAGCTCTACCAATATCAGAATACGTCTACAAAATTAAAAATAAAACAATGTTATATATTGTATAAATATAATTATGACAAGTGAAAATTAATAAATTTCGAAGTGTTTGATGATGCTACACAATCTGTGCCCTCTCGGATAACCAATAGTGCACAAGCTCCATCCTCTACTATTGAGCCCTCAGGATGGACTTTGTTTCGTACATAATCCTTCAAACGTACAAGATACCTTCAAAAAGTATGATATTTATTAATATTAATATCACATTAAATAATGAAAAAGATATCTAAATTATGAAATTTAAGTTTTACAGCATTACCTCTCGATAGGGTACATCCATCTATACTGTACCGGTCCATCAAGTTTAGCTTCCGAAGCAAGGTGAATGAGTAGATGAATCATAATCGTAAAAAATCCAGGAGGAAAAATCTTTTCCATCTAACATAACGTAAGTATGACTTGAGATTGCAACTGGTCAAGCTCCTGAGAATCAAGAACCTTAGAACATAATGCCTTGAAGAATGATGATAACTGAAAAATAACCGTAATAACTTGTTTTGGCATTGACGACCTTAAAACCAATGAAAGAATATCTTGCATTAGTATATGTCCATCATGACTTTTAAGATTTGAAGTTTTTCGCTCTTTCAGATTCACACATCGTGAAATATTTGATGCATATCCATTAGGATCCTTGATATTCTTTAAAACTGCCAGGAAGAGATCTTTTTCTCGACTAGACATTGTGTAACATGTATGAGGGATATAAGTTCTATCATTTGCAAGCACTTGTGGATGAAGTTCATGTCGGATGCCCATTTCTTTTAAATCAAGATGCGCCTTCATGTTATCTTTAATCTTTCCATCAAGATTTAATATTGTTCCAATCAACTTATCACAAACATTCTTTTCTATATGCATAACATCAAGATTATGCCGGAGTATATTATGCTCCCAATAAGATAAGTCAAAGAATATGCTTCTTTTTTTTCATAATTGTTTAGTATGCTGATGGATAGATGCTGTGATTATATCATCATCATTTTCAACTTCAAAGAAATTATCCGGATCCTCGAACACTGCCGTATCTAAGGTGCAAGTATTGACTTCCTCCGATACTTCTTCTTGTACCAAAGTCTCAACATCATCTCTTCCTCACTTTTTAGAGAACTTTGTCATCTTGCCGTAACTGTGTCTGATACCAAGCATTTGTCTACGAATATTAGAACCAGAAGGTAGAATTGGAGCACATCCCAACTCTATAGTACCATCAAATAAATCCTTCTGAAATCGAAATGGATGATTTGCCTCCAACCATCGACGATGTTCCATATAATAGAACTTTCCTCCATGTTTTAACCAAATTGAATGGGTTGATTCACCACAAGGACATGCAACTCGTCTCTTAGTGCTCCAGCTAGATAAATTAGCATATGCAGGAAAATCGTTAACAGTCCATAATAGAGCTGCCCGTAGATTGAATGTTTGGCCATTCGAAGCATCAATTGCACTGATACCCTCCCATAATTGTTTCATTTCATCTATTAAAGGTTGTAAGAAAACATCAATATCATTGCCTGGACCCTTATCACCTGGAATGACCATTGATAAAATAAGTAAATACTGTTTCATGCATATCCATGGTGGCAAATTATAAAGAATCAGAACAACTGGCCATAGACAGAACTTAAGGTCCGAAATGGATGAACCCATCACTGGCTAAATCCAGCCTGACATTACAAGCATCAGATACAAAATCAGGATGTCTGTCATCAAATGCTTTCCATGCTAAACTATGCTGGGTGTCTTAGCATTCCATCTTTTATACGGCTTTCATCATGCCATCTCATTGACGAAGCTGTCTTTGATGATGCATAGATCCTTTTCAATCTAGGTATAAGAGAAAAATAGCATAATACCTTCGCCGGCTTTTGTTTAATTTGTATTGCATCCAATTCATCTAATCCCTCACTCTCATTTTTTTTTGCTTCGTCCATCATGAACATTCACACACATGGCACGACTCTTGATCGGTATGTTCTCCCTGATATAATATACAATCATTTGGACAACTATGATCTTTTCGTATCCAAGATCCAATTTCTTTACTAGTTTTTTGGCTTCATAACAAGATGTTGGTAAACTAGTACCTTCAGAAAATGTATCCTTTAACAACTTTAGAAAATGTATCCATATTAACAACTTGAGCAGCATAGTAAAACTCTTGTCAGACCATCCATTCAAGTATTTTATATGAAACAAATGCACAAGAAAAGAAATTTTTGAAAAGTTCTTGCAACCGGCATATAATTCTTGATCTGCATCTCTTATTAGCTTTGATAACGATCTTTCCAACATTAGTTAGGGTATCGGCTCTCCATCATGTACAGCTTCAGTAATATAGGTCCTTAGGTAACCCAGCTACTACTTATCCTCCACTGCAATCTCCAGATTGTTGAGTACCTGATGCAGAACAAAAGATATGATACGATGCGGAAGTAAATAAAATTAATATATTTATTTATTTATTTATTTATTATTTTATATATATATTTTAGAAGTCGGCTTTGACTCAAAGGAAGTTAACTAAATTGAAAGAAACTATATAATAATTGAAAGCACAATTCAAAGAAACTAGATTATCTGAGTAGTTCAGAAGTAAAGGATCGGGGGTTGAGAAACTCCCAGACCAAGATTTCGCTCTGAACTTTCAACATGACAGAAATAAAGAGAAGGGAAGGGTTATGTACCAGGCAGTGATCTTCACAGAGTTTGGTGGAAGGACTCTCTCGAGCAGATTGTTGGATCCTCGGATTTGGATATCTTCACAATGGATCCTCCAATACTGTCCTTTGGCAGAGTTGGCTTCTCCTGAACTAAGGATTTGGGAAAGAAGAAGAACAAGTTAAGGAACCAGATACTCAAAGAAGGATTTACCAGATAAGAAGAACTTGAAAAATTGATGTTGCTGAAATCCTGATTCTCCTGAATACTGATCTGACTTCCTTTGGGATTTGCTCTGTATTGAAGTAGCTGATCTGGACCTGGATGATGGTGGTCGGCCTCTACTGGAAGAGAGGGTCCGTGAGATGATGAGTAGATTAGGGTTTGGATGATGGTGGAATGAAGAAGATGATGGGTGGCTAGGATTTGGAATTGAAGTGGCTAACCTAGGGTTTGGTAGGGTTTGGGGTTAGAGATCTCACACCTCCTCAAGTTCCTAGGGAACCCGGATTTACTCCCTCACGGAGCTCAACACCTGAACACAGTGCGAAAGAGAGAAACACAAATTTGCTCACAAAAAATTGATTTCATTCATCATTGTTTTCAGAGTTACATAGAGTTGAATATATAGACATAACAAAGAAATAAGATTTTATACATTTCCCATGTGGGACTAATAGGACTAACCCCACTTTAGGCATCAAATTCTCTTCCCAAGACTCCTTCCATGAGGGGCCCCAAAAACTCCAAGAAAACTTGAAAATCATCTCCAAATGGCAGGTTATGGGGTGTCTCCTAGTATCTCTCCATGAATCAAGGATTTTTCTTCATGGTTTGGATCATTTGGATACCTCCTAGTCTTGCTCCACAAGTTTAGGCTTCTTCTTTTCATGGCTTTGGCACTTTTGGAAACTTTTGGAACCTCCTTGAATTCCTCCCCAAGACATGCTCTCTTCCCTTTTATAACTTGGATTTTATGGAACATTGTGGGGCCCTCCTTGATCCTCTCTTCAAGAAAAATTTTTGCCATCCTGGCTTGGGTTTATCTGGAAAGAAATTGGCTCCTCCTTGGATTGAGGTATCTTGATGGATTTCTCTCCCAAGTGGTGCAAGAAAAAAAGGAACTTACTTCTTGTGGTGTAGGGACCAAGATCTGGATGGAGATGTGGCGCCTCTGGACTCTAGCATGTGGCTGGAGTGTGGCGCCCACTTGCTTGGGCCTGGAAAAAAATGTGGCACCCTGGACCTTGACTTGACTAAAAAAAAGTGGCACCAACCTAGAGAAGACCTAGACCACTACTAGGACTTGTACTGAGTCAACATGACTCAACAAATTTAAATTGTAGGGAAATACAGACTCAAGACTAAAATGAGTTGACCAAGTCAACCCTTATTACAAAACCAGAAAACCCTAATTCTTCGGGCAAGGTCAATCAGAGATCCAGATGGAGCCCTGAAGTCTTCTTCTGAGTCTGGTGCCCGCACCAGTACCATATTCAAAGTATCTCTGAGCAAACCCCTGATATCATCATCTCTTGCAAGATTTTCTGTTGATTACTGGATCCAAAATCAGGTATGTCTATGTTAGATGTTTGGTTACATGTAGATTGTAACCTTGACTCTCCATGAAAAAATCACTCAGTATAACCTCTTAAAAACCATTTCATACCAAATTTCTTCAACAATATTCGATATAGAGAACTGGAATTTACACATTTTCGGCATGAACATAAATCTTTCCGCTTATTACTTCTCTCCATACCAATTTAATGAAATTCTGTACTCCATCCAGATATTCTTTGCTATTCCTTGGTTAGTTATCCAACTCTATCCATTGTAAGAAAAGCTAACTGAAATACAATATTTATAAAACAGAATAAATTTAAATAAGTTATTCAATAGATCAATTACAGTATTATTAATGCACCCTATCACCAACTAATAGGTAAAGAGGTCCTATCCTATTCAAGAATTGCATTAATTATATAGGTCATTTACAGTAACCAAAGGATACGCAATAAAAGTTCCAGAAAAATTTTGGTAGCATTTTTCCTTAGTTCTCCCCATACAAATAAATATGTATGAGGAGAACTAAAAGGAAATGATATCCGAAATATATCTGGAACTCTATCCGTACCGTTTGATACTGTAAGCACCTATAAAATTATTTGCAATTCTTAAATGTCCAAACTGGACATTCATTGACCACTAACATAGTTCTCCCATCTGTACAAAAATAAAATAATTGTACGGATGCTGTAGAATATGTACTTTAATCAATTGACGGTCTATGTTCTATGCAATGTAAGTTTTTTAAAAAATATCTAAAATATCACAATTGATCGTAACAAAGCTACAGATGGTATTGAAATCAAAGATTGCAATAATGAAACTAACCCTAAAGCATAACATGTTCAGTAAGATACAGGTAATACTAAGAAATTTATAATAAACAGAAATAATCTACTAAGAAAAAGAATAATAAATAATAAAAATAATGTACATACCACGATCTAACAATAGCAATTTAGT
The DNA here is from genome assembly GCA_021397845.1 of Areca catechu. Taxonomy (NCBI): domain Eukaryota; kingdom Viridiplantae; phylum Streptophyta; class Magnoliopsida; order Arecales; family Arecaceae; genus Areca; species Areca catechu. The sequence continues at coordinate 42,877,209 of CM038047.1, forward strand.
ATTGTAGTGCACCCTTCTTATCGAAAAAGAAAGGAACAAGATAATAGTATAATATGTACATACCACGATCTATAATATCAATGCACCAATATCAGAAGAAGTTTACGAGCTTAGTACAAATATAAAGCCTGTAAAAGATGAAAAACAGATCAAGTCCATAGTCTTTACAAAAAGCTTTACATAGATAAAATCAATGTACAGATTAAACTGAGACGCTAGAAGAAAATGAGATGAAAACCAAGTAATAGCCCAGAACCGAGTATCCAAACCATCTTGGAGAACTTCATCATGCACCATTCCAAGGTTTGATAGCAAATGGAATTTATGGGCATAAATTCACACTAGCATCATCCCTGAGACAAAAATGCCAGCATTTTGGTCAAAGGAGGGTTCCCCATACAATCTATCAATCAAGCCAAGGATCAAAGTTACGTCATCGTAAGATAACCATATCATCACCTGATGATGATCTTAACAGTATCATGATACTTGAGAAATATATGGATATATAATACCAGACACTTCTATTTGACCTTTGGAATTCTAGAAGAAAACATGGATGAACCTTGTCTAAAATCCACTGAACACCTAGAAACATGACCTTCTAGATCCCTCAATCCACAAGGGACAAGGCAACACATTTATAAACCCAACACAATTTCTGGAGCCTTGTTAACATGAGCTGCTTTAAATTCCTCCTTCAATGTTATGTAAAATCAAAAATTTGATTGCTTTATCTGTTAATGTTTAAACATTTCATTCTTTGCCAAAAAATTTTAGTGACCATATTTAGTGGCAGCTATAAAATTTAGTCACTACCTGACTTTTCTATGTGGCGAATCACAACCCTGGACTACGTCTAGCTCTAGATATATATATATATATATATAGTGGCCAAAGTGGTTTAAGGAAATCCACAGCAAAATTGATAATTTTTTTAATCATAAGGCTTGACTAGGCCTGAAACGAGTCATGCTTAAATTTAACTTTGTTCAGAGCATTACCTTAACAAATAATTTCTTGTTAAAAACTTTATTGGTTTTGTTTAGTTTAGATATCAGATTTTTAATCTTACAGCATGTTGGCTCCACCCATGATTTTGATGAATAACAAAACATTGAGTGCATATTGTATTCTAATGAGGATTTCAAGTAGTGAGTTTTCAAGAAGAAAGCACCTCCAAATTTCAAAACTTATGGTTATCATGAAGGCAGGAGCTCTCACATACGGGATCCTCTTTAGAAAAAGGAAATTAAATTTGATGTATTCAAAAAGTTCAACTACAGTATCTGAATGTTTTCAGTAAGTAGACAGGAAGAGTGGACACCACATTTGAGACAAAAATCCTTGGCACGCCAAGTGTCCCCTTATTCAAGTGCGAAAAGTGTCGAAAGTTCTAAGTGATCAACCTGAGTGAAATAAGACTGCTTGAGGAGTGCAAGTGCGAACTTGTGATGGTCGACAGAATGTAGTTCGAACCAAAATCAATTAACTTGATGAGTTCTAGATATTTGGCTGCAGAATTTTTCAAGTCCAAACGGCTATTTTCAAGCACAACAACAACCTTTAGAAGGTTTTGTTGTATTTAAGTTAAACCTATTTTAAAAAAGGGAAAGCAAAGAGAAGTCAAGAAAGTCAAACAAAGCAAAGAAATTTTAATAGAACAAAAGATATAAAAAAGAAATCAAAAACTAAAACCTTTTGTTGAAAAATTTACTTACAGTTCTGAAAAATAAATTTACTATTAAATAACCAAAGAGCAGTATTTGACAAAGCTGGATTAGAATTCAGAACTCATAAGAAACAGAAACTCTTTAAAATTTCTTTGTGCCTGCATCTTCATCCATTACATGCTATACTTGTGGTATTAAAGGACATAAATCTTATATGTGCAACAAAAAAAATTAAATAACACTAAGAAAGTTTGGGTAAAGGAACCAATGCCACTAACCAAAAAGGACCCAAGATGGCTTGGGTACCTAAAGTCTCCACTTGATCTTTATTGCAGGTATGCCTTGCAACCAACAAGAAAGAATGTGGTACCTTGATAGCGGTTGCTCAAGGCATATGACAGGAGATGTGAGCAGTTCTCATCACTCACATATCAAAATGGTGGCAATGTAACTTTTGGTGATAATGGAAAGGGCAAAATTATCGGTATTGGTAAAATCCATATCACCCCTACCTCTTATATTGATAATGTTTTATATGTTGATGGATTAAAACATAACTTGCTTAGCATTAGTCAATTTTGTGACAAAAATTTAAAGTTGTTTTTGAATCTTCTTTGTGCATTGTTTCTAGTCTAGATGACAATGGCATTAAGTTCATCGTCATAGGCATGGCAATATTTATATGGTTGATCTTGATGATCTCCCTATTCAGAAAGGTCAATGTCTAGTGGCAATGGAAGCCAAGATCGATGAAACTAGCTGGCTTTGGCATCGTAGACTAGGACATGCAAGCATGCATTTAATTTCAAAACTTAGCAAAAAGAATTTAGTAAAAGATTTGCCTAAACTCAATTTTGAAAAAGATAAGATTTGCAGTGCATGTCAACTTGGAAAACAAACAAAATCTTCTTTCAAACCAAAAGGAGTAATCTCTACATCTAGACCTTTGGAATTGCTTCATATGGACCTCTTTGGGCCTACTAGAACATCTAGTTTGGGAGGTAAGAAGTTTGGTCTAGTCATTGTAGATGATTTCTCACGTTTTACTTGGGTCATGTTTTTAGCACATAAAGATGAAACATTTTCTGAATTTATTAGATTTCACAAAAGTTTTAAATGAAAGGTGTTTCAGTAGTATCTTTAGAGTGATCATGGAACTGAATTTGAAAATGCCGATTTAATAAATTCTGTATTGAAAATGGAATTCACAATTTTTTCTGCACCTAGGACACCTCAACAAAATGGGGGTAGAAAGAAAAAATAGAACTCTTGAAGAAATGGCACGCACCATGCTTTGTGAAAATGATTTACCTAGATACTTTTGGGCGGAAGCCATAAATACTGCTGCTATATTTTAAATCGAGTTTTAATTCGACCGATTTTAAAGAAAACCCCTTATGAGCTTTGGAAGGGTAGAAAACTTCAATCCGTTATTTTCATGTTTTTGGATGCCGTTGTTTCATCTTAAACAATGGTAAAGATAATCTAAGTAAATTTGATGCCAAATCAGATGAGGGAGTCTTTCTAGGCTACTCCACATCTAGTAAGGCATACAGGGTCTTCAACAGAAGGACACTTGTTGTTGAAGAATCCATTCATGTGGTATTTGATGAAACTAACCAAAATCTTCAAGAAAAGAAGATGTACTTTTTGATGAATCAGGTAGCAAGAAAACTGAAGAAATAAAAACAACAATGAAGACTTACCAAGGAACAGAACGATGATCAAACACTGACGAGATCAAGCACAAGGTGATGAAAATACTTCAACTGTTGATCCATTACCAAAGAATGGAGGTATGCTCATGGACACCCAAAGAACTAATTATAGGTGATCCATCTAAAGGTGTAAGTACTCGATCATCTCTTAGAAATATTTTGATTACTTAGCTTTTGTGTCTCAAATTGAACCTAAAACTATTGAGGAAGCTGAATGTGATAGTAATTGGATAAATGCTATGCAAGATGAACTTAATCAATTTAAAAAGAACAATGTTTGGACACTAGTGGATAGGCCTTCAAACACATCAATTATTGGCACAAAATGGGTTTTTCGAAATAAACTTGATGAAAATGGAATAGTAATTAGAAATAAAGCTAGACTAGTTGCCAAAGGATACAATCAGGAGGAAGGGATAGATTTTGATGAAACCTTTGCTCCTGTGGCTAGACTTGAGGCAATTAGGCTATTGTTGGCTTTTTCTTGCTTTATGAATTTAAACTATATCAAATGGATGTTAAAAGTGCCTTTTTAAATGGATTAATTGAAGAAGAAGTTTATGTTGAACAACCCCCTGGTTTTGAAAATTCTGAATTTCCAAATCATGTTTATAAACTTCATAAAGCTTTATATGGATTGAAACAAGCTCCAAGAGCTTGGTATGATCGTTTAAGCTCATTTTTGCTGAAAAATGATTTTACTAGAGGTAATGTAGATAAAACTTTATTTTTAAAGAAAAAGAATGATGATCTCTTAGTAGTACAAATCTATGTGGATGATATAATATTTGGTGCTACTAATGAATCTCTTTGTCAAGATTTTGCAAGATTAATGCAGGGTGAGTTCGAGATGAGCATGATGGAGAACTGAAATTTCTTCCTCGGACTCCAGATAAGGCAAACCAAAGAGGGATCTTCATCAACCAAACAAATACACAAGAGAATACTCAAGAAGTTTGGGATGGAAAACACTAAGCCGTTAGGTACCCCTATGAGCTCTACATGTAGACTTGACAAGGACGAATCAGGTAAGTCTATAGACCAAAAATTATATCGTGGCATGATTGGTTCATTGTTATTTCTTATTGCCAGTAGGCCAGATATCATGTTTAGTGTCTGTATGTGTGCTAGATATCAGTCCAATCCTAAAGAGTCTCATCTTTTGGCTGTTAAACGCATACTTAGATATCTATCTGGCTCAATTGAAATTGGTTTATGGTACTCTAGAGATTCTTCATTTGATTTAATTGCTTATTCTGATGCTGACTTTGCTGGGTGTAAACTTGATCGTAAAAGTACTAGTGGAACCTGTCAGTTTCTTGGAGTAAATTTGATCTCTTGGAGTAGCAAGAAACAGAACTCAGTTGCTCTATCTACGGCGGAAGCCGAATATATAGCAGCTGGGAGCTGTTGTGCTCAAATCCTCTGAATCAAACAACAACTCGAAGATTTTGGCATTAAACTAACTAAGACACCCATAAGATGTGACAATACTAGTGCAATCAACCTATCTAAAATCCTGTGCAACATTCAAGAAGTAAACACATTGAAATAAGATATCATTTCATAAGAGATCATGTACAAAACTCTAATGTAATTCTTGATTTTTCTGTACTAATGATCAGTTAGCTGATGTGTTTACAAAGCCTTTGAGTGAGAATAGGTTGTCTGATTAGAAGAGAGTTAGGTGTCATTGATCCATTCTCCTAGAACTCTCTTAGTATCCTTTTTACCTAATTCCTAAAGCTCAAAACCTATTGGTTAAAACCCCAAAACTTTGTCAAAATTTTTCCTATTTTTCCGGATTTTCTCGAATTTTTTTGGCCAAGTGTCGACACTTGGAAAGTGTCAAGTGTCGACACCTGACCAAGTGTCGACACTTGACATATCCGAAGTGTCGACACTTGCGAATCTGAGACAGTTTTTAATCAGACCGAACGATATTTTTTTTTAAATTTTCTTCCCCCTTGATTTCTTGGAACAGTGGTCCCCTCTGTCCAAATCTCCTTTCACCCCTCAATCCTTCACAAATCAGGTATTTCTCCTTTCTAATTTCGTTTTATTTTTCTTTGTTTTTAATTTTGTTGATTTCGAACCAAACACCCGTGTTTTGGGTTTTCCGAATATTTTTCTTGAATCTAACTAGATTTTTGCATGTTTTAATGGATTTCTAAAACTCCATTTGAGGGAATAATGTTTTAAACTTGTTTTTCTCGGATTTCCCTCATCTTTTGGCCATTTTTCACTCTTTTTTTCGCAAAATCACTGTTTCATTAATTTTGGGCAAAATGAAGTGGTTTTCATCTAATTTAAAGTTACTAAATTTTATTGACTATTTGGAAAGGTTTTTCGTGATACATTTGCGAGATTTTTGCCTAGTTTGCTAAAACCCTAAGTATTGAGACCCAAATCCCATTTTTTTTTATTTTTGATCTTACAAAATTATTTTTTCCAAAGATTCAAATGTGTTCTACCTAACAAAAATATTCCTACAAATTTTGTTCGAAAGTTTGTCATTTGATAAAATATATTTTTTTATAAATATTATTTTAAACATATTGTTTCTGGTTTTTGAAACCTATCTGAATTTTTTTCTAATCTCAACCTATGGCCAGTCCCTTGTTCTAAACTTTTCTTCCTTTTTCCTGGTCAGTTGGTTGTAATGGGTCCTAGGAAAAGACTTGCAGTTAGGGTGAGGCCCAGTCATGATACTGAGAGGAGATCGAAGCCAGATTTGATCCTGCACAGCCGAGCAGTACAGCACCACACCGAGCTCCCCCCTGCAGAGAGGATGGCAGGGAAGCTTGTAGCTTCAGGGAGGAGAGTTGACCTGCAGTGCTTCGACCGGCACCACTTTGGTATTAGACAGATACTCACTGATGCAGGACTAGTACCCTTCTGCACCATGCAGGAGAGGTACTATCCTCACCTAGTGAGGGAGTTCTACGGTGCACTGGATTGTCGACGACTATTGTGGACGACATCTGTCAGGGGTATTCAGATCTCTTTGACTGATGAGCTTCTGAGCCGTGTATGGAGATACCCCGGAGAGGAGTCTGTGCTTTTCTATAGATGATAGAGAGGCGGCATTCAGGTGCATCCTTGAGAGAGAGGATGTTCACGGTATTTCAGTGGTTACCGCGAACCAGTTATCATTAGAGATGCGCCTGCTGCACCATATTACTGCACGGATCCTACTACCGAAGACTGGCAGATTCGATTTCATCACCGAGAGGGAGCTGATGGTGATGACCAGTCTGATTGAGAGGAGATAGATAGATATACCCACTCTGATGCTGTCACAGATGCATGATGCTGCCACTCAGCGCCGACACTGTTTGCCATACGGCATGGCACTGACCCGACTTTTCAGAGCTTGTGGAGTATCATTGGAGGGGGAGATCCCCAAGGAGATACTGCACACGGATGTGTACGACGAGAGTCATTGCACCGGATGGGATACAGGATAGTTGGAGGTCGATGGGTTCGCAGAGAGTCTGGCCAGGAGCCAGATGAGAAGGACGAGATTCGAGAAGCTGAGGCTGGACCATCTGAGCCAGCAGTTCTTCCTCCAGTAGATGTACCATCGACACAGGCAGAGCACCTGTCTCCTGACTTCAGCTCCTCCACCACCATCTACCGGACTATCTTTTGAGGAGCATGCCAGAGCACAGTTCACAGAGATCAGAGGTGAGGTAACTCAGCTGCGTAGCGAGGTCGAGCTTCTACGAGCACATACTACCTCGAAGCATGCTGAGATTCGCAGATCCATGGAGGAGGGATTTACTCGCATTGAGAGTCTGTTGAGATCATTTATACCTCCTGCAGCCCCTGCATTTGCACGATCTGACGACGATGATGATGATGATGGCGACAATCACCAGAGCGACCATGCTGATTATGCTGTGGGTGGTGATCAGGATGTTGATAGAGCTACAGAGGTAGTGGGCAGTGACAGCGACAGTGTTGGCGGTGCCGATGCTTATGATGTCAAGTGTCGACACCTGACCAAGTGTCGACACTTGACATATCCGAAATATCGACACTTGCGAATCTGAGACAGTTTTTAATCAGACCGCATGATATTTTTTTTTTTAAATTTTCTTCCCTTGATTTCTTGGAACAGTGGTCCCCTCTGTCCAAATCTGTCCTTTCACCCCTCAATCCTTCACAAATCAGGTATTTCTCCTTTCTAATTTCGTTTTATTTTTCTTTGTTTTTATTTTGTTGATTTCAACCAACCAACCGTGTTTTGGTTTTCCGAATATTTTCTTGATCTAACTAGATTTTTGCATGTTTTAATGGATTTCTAAAACTCCATTTGAGGGAATAATGTTTTAAACTTGTTTTTCTTCTCGGATTTCCCTCATCTTTTGGCCATTTTCACTCCTTTTTTCCCGCAAAAATCACTGTTTTCATTAATTTTGGGCAAAATGAAGTGGGTTTTTCATCTAATTTAAAGTTACTAAATTTATTTATTGACTATTTGGAAAGGTTTTTCCGTGATACCATTTGCGAGATTTTTGCCTAGTTGCTAAAACCCTAATATTGAGACCCAATCCCATTTTTTTTTATTTTTGATCTTACAAAGATTATTTTTTCCAAAGATTCAAATGTGTTCTACCTAACAAAAATTATTCCTACAAATTTGTTCGAAAGTTTGTCATTTGATAAAAGTAATTTTTCTATAAATATTATTTTTTAAACTTATTGTTTCTGGTTTTTGAAACCTATCTGAATTTTTTTCTAATCTCAACCTATGGCCAGTCCCTTGTTCTAAACTTTTCTTCCTTTTTCCTAGTCAGTTGTTTATAATGGGTCCTAGGAAAAGACTTGCAGTTAGGTGAGGCCCAGTCAAGATACTGAGAGGAGATCGAAGGCCAGATTTGATCCTGCACAGCCGAGCAGACAGCCACACCGAGCTCCCCCCTACAGAGAGGATGGCAGGGAAGCTTGTAGCTTCAGGGAGGAGAGTTGACCTGCAGTGCTTCGACGGCACCACTTTGGTATTAGACAGATACTCACTGATGCTGGACTAGTACCCTTCTTGCACCATGCAGGAGAGGTACTATCCTCACCTATGAGGGAGTTCTACGTGCACTGGATTGTCGACGACTATTGTGGATGACATCTGTCAGGGTATTCAGATCTCTTTGACTGATGAGCTTCTGAGCCGTGTATGGGAGATACCCCGGAGAGGATCTGTGCTTTTTCTATAGACGATAGAGAGGCGGCATTCAGGTGCATCCTGAGAGAGAGGATGTTCACGGTATTTCAGTGGTTCCCGCGAACCAGTTATCATTAGAGATGCGCCTTCTGCACCATATTACTGCACGGATCCTACTACGACCGAGACTGGCAGATTCGATTTCATCACCGAGAGGAGCTGATGGTGATGACCAGTCTGATTGAGAGGAGATAGATAGATATACCCACTCTGATGCTGTCACATATGCATGATGCTGCCACTCAGCGCCGACACTGTTTGCCATACGGCATGGCACTGACCCGACTTTTCAGAGCTTGTGGAGTATCATTGGAGGGGAGATCCCCAGGAGATACTGCACACGATGTGTACGACGAGAGGTCATGCACCGGATGGGATACAGATAGTTTGGAGGTCGATGGGTTCGCAGAGAGTCTGGTCAGGAGCCAGATGAGAAGGACGAGATTCGAGAAGCTGAGGCTGGACCCATCTGAGCCAGCAGTTCTTCCTCCAGTAGATGTACCATCGACACAGGCAAGCACCTGTCTCCTGACACTTCAGCTCCTCCACCACCATCTACCGGACCTATCTTTTGAGGAGCATGCCAGAGCACAGTTCACAGAGATCAGAGGTGAGGTAACTCAGCTGCGTAGCGAGGTCGAGCTTCTACGAGCACATACTACCTCGAAGCATGCTGAGATTCGCAGATCCATGGAGGAGGGATTTACTCGCATTGAGAGTCTATTGAGATCATTTATACCTCCTGCAGCCCCTGCATTTGCACGATCTGACGACGATGATGATGATGATGGCGACAATCACCAGAGCGACCATGCTGATTATGCTGTGGGTGGTGATCAGGATGTTGATAGAGCTACAGAGGTAGTGGGCAGTGACAGCGACAGTGTGGGCGGTGCCGATGCTTATGAGGTGGTCGTCGAGATACTCCTACTACACCAGCTCCTGTGACTGCCTTGGTTGACTCCATACCGGACCTTATTGCGCCAGCTGATCGTCTTTCACCTCCTTCCACTAGATCTTTTAGGGTTGTACCCGCCTTTGGTCCTTCCGGTCGCACTAGGAGTCGTAGAGCTTTAGCACCTCCTAGGGCATTAGCCACCAGATCTAGGATCAGTGCTCCTTTCATCTTGATATTCCATCTGATGAGGATTAGCCTCACATATGTCTAGTTTAGATCTTATTTTGTATATTTGCTACATGTTTGACTGTGATGACTTATATATGTTTCAGCTCTTGCTGATGTTTCAGCAATTTTTGTACTGAAAACTTATCTTATATATATATATATATGTGTGTTTCTGTTCAGTACTCTGTTATCTTGAAAATTTTGTGCTTCACTAAATCAATTTACTATTCTTTGGCTTTGATCCTCCTTTATCTTGGTATATTTTAGCTCTGATACTCTTTTGATATTAGCATAATTTTAGCTCCGATATCTATGTTATTTGTTTCTCTACTATCTTTTGTATCCATGCTCATTGTGAGGGGGAGGTTATTCCCCTTTCTAATGATTGACAAAAAGGGGGAGAACATGTATTGATTTTGATTTTATTGAGAAAAAGGTGTATTGATTGATTATATTGATTTCACTTTGCAAGAATCTTTGAAGTTTACCTTAATAAGAAGTATCTAATTAAGGGGGAGATTGTTTCCTCCTATCTATAAAGTTTTTGCCTCTATTGTGACTAAATTCATATTTATAAATTAAATGGTTAAAGTTTGAATATATTGTCTCTTCTTCTCAAGGTTTTGTCATCATCAAAAAGGGGAGATTGTTGGCTCCACCCAGTGATTTTGATGAATAACAAAACATTGAGTGCATATTGTATTCTAATGAGGATTTCAAGTTGTGAGTTTTCAAGAAGAAAGCACCTCCAAATTCCAAAACTTATGGTATATGGCACGCAATGGCACGAGCAATTCTCACATATCCGGCATCCTCTTCATTGAAAAAGGCATATAATTGTTTAACTATTATGTGTTTATTTATTCATAAATTTTATTTTTGTTTTCGAGGCATTTATACTTGTATCTGAATGTTTTCAGTCTCAAGTGTCGACACCTGGACAGTCAAGTGTCGACACTTCAGCATTTGACACGAACAAAAATCCTTGGCACGCCAAGTGTCGATACCTATATTCAAGTGTCGATACCACGTGTCGACACTTAGGTTCCAAGTGTCGACTCAAGGCCTGAGATTTTTGAAAATACAGAATTTTATGGTTTTGAGGATTTTTATATCAAGTGTCGACACCTGTGCATCAAGTGTCGACACTTGAATGTTCAAGTGTCGACATCCAGAAATCAAGTGTCGACACCTGACAGCCAAGTGTCGACACTTGCAGCCTGATAGCTCTAACGGATCTATTTTTCTGGCTTGCAGAAGTTGGTTTTCAAGCTCCAAACGGCTATTTCCAATGCACCAATGGTCACAAACCATTTTTAGAAGGTTTTTGGTGTATTTAATTTCCACCAACCTCATTTTAAAAGAAGGGAAAGCAAGAGAGAAGTCAAGAGAAGTCTATTCAAGAGCATTCAAGTCCACTCAAAGCCAAAAAGCCAAGATTCCTCCAAACTTCAAAACAAAAAGTCTCTTCTATTTGATTCTACTGAAAAGCCTACAAGCTCAACCTTACTTCATTCCAAAAAAAAGGCATCTTGAAGAAGAGTGAAGACAAAGCATCCTTTTGAGCTTCAAAGATTCCAATCTACTCTTGAAGAGAGTTTGTATAGCTTTTAAATTTCATATATGTTTTATTGTGATTTAACCTTGCTTTCAAGGGTCTCTGAAAAAGGTTATTGTGGTTTGTTAGTGAACCAAAAGGACGAAACCAACTATAGTTAACTTGTGAGCCCGAAGACAAAACAAGTATTAGTTGTTGGTAAGCCTAGTTGACAAAACCAACTTAGGTTTTGACTTGTGAGCCTTGTGAAAACAAGTCGACTGTAATCTAGTGTGGATTATTGTGGATTTCCCAAGGGTGGCTTGGGGAGTGGATGTAGGTGCTAGGTTTGCACCAAACCATTATAAACTTTGTATTTGTGTGTGATTGCTCTTTTCCTCTCATACTCTTTATTATTGCTATCATCTTGCATCTAATTTATTATTGCTCACAAGCACCACTGGACATTCATTTTATTGTGTTAAATTTTTAAAAGACCCAATTCACCCCCCCTCCCTCTTGGGCTCCATTTCTGGGCACACAGCATATTCAATCGTGGGCTCGACCACTTATGGACATCCTTGCATTGTTAAACATAACTCAAAAGATTAAAAGATGGGCCCTAGGCTCCATCCTTTTTCATCCGCCTGGCATTATACTATTAAGAATTTTATCATGCCAAGTTTTATGAGATAAGTCACTTAAATTATATAACTTTAACATTATTGATTTAAAATTATTAAGATTACAAAGTTGAAGTTGTACTAATTTGAGCATACTTGATTTTGTCCATATAATTATATATAATTCATGAAAAATATTATTTGACTTGATTGGTTAGCCCAAGTTTCATTATATATGGATTCATATATTAAATTCCAAGCATCCAAATGGCACACTACCGTTTTTTTTTTTTTTTTTTCAAAGAAATATCCTCACAGCCCTACCTATCGCCCTCACCTTGGAAATTCTAATGGGGACCAACCCCCAGCCCCCTCTCCGATATTCTACAAAAACAAAAATACAAAAAAAATTAAGAGAAGAAAAAAAAAAAACCTGTGGGATACAACAAATAAGGCCGGTGGAGGGAGTGCTTCGATCGGTGGGCCGGTAGGGAGGTGTGGTGGTCGGCTCTGGCAGCGCACCGGAGATGAAGGAGAGGGAGAGAGAGGAGAAATTGATTTTAGGGGCGGCGGCGGAAAACTAGGGCTCGGGCTAGGAGGAAACTTAAAAGAAGTCTGGCGACGCTTTTCGCCGACGCTTTTAAGCATCGACGGGTTGAGGAGAATTGCCGACGCTTTTTTGAAGCGTCGGCAAGTTAAGGAGAATTGCCAACGTTTTTAAGTGTCGACGGATTTCAGAGTTTGCCAACACTTCTAAAATGTATCGACGGGTTCCTGGACTTCACATGGATGATGACGCTTATATGCGTCACTAAATATAGGCTAATTATCGTTTTTATAAGTATCGGAAAAAACGATCGTCTTTCTCCTATTTTGCTATAGTGATTTGCCGAGCTATAACTTCCATACTCCTGATACGTAACTTGCTTGCCAAATCGCACCTCTGAAAACCTGACAAAGAAGCTGAAATATCCTTGTGGAGTATGACGTGGAACATTGTCAGCATGAGGTCGGAGTATGCGGATTTGCTCGCATTCTTTAAAACTAATGCAAGGGTTCATCAACGAAAAGCATGTTAGCACGAGTGAACGTGTCCCTCTACTATTAAATTACTTTGAGATTAGGATTAGCAATCTCAAATCACGATCTTGGTAATTTCCAGATAATCTGGCAGTGAAAACTCTCATTCGCAAAGACAAACCCCTCATGCAATATTAGCATGGCCCAGGAAGGACTTCAACAATTAATTGGATGAGGATTATGCAATGCACATCAAACTCTATATGACCGTAATTAATGTAGGATGATAACCAGTCAAACAAAAATAATGATTAAAAAAGAGCAGATTTTTACCTTAAAAAAAAGATGCAATAAAATATTATTAACAAAAGAGAACAGCTATTTGTGAAAAGCTTTTCACATAAGACACATAGCCTCTCTACCAAATAACTGCCAAAGGACGACCGTAAGTTGACCTGTCAAAATGGGCTAGAGCCCATAGGTCAGTCTATTTGGCCCTATAAATGGACCGGGCCGGTTGAAAATTTGGCCTATTTATGTAAGTGGGCATTTTGGCCCGGTCCCTATAGCCCATGGACTCACAGGGTTAGGACCGGAATCAGCCATGGACCAAGAATTTTTTAAAAAATTATATATTAAAATTAAAAGATTCAAAACAAAAAATGGTAAACAAGTTACGGATTACCAAGTCCACTTACCAGAATAAATCATGGTCCCCATTAATTAAAAGTTTAAAACTTTAAACTTAAAATGGAAAGATATTTTAGTTATTTTTTTCCACATCTTCCATGTCGTTCCCACTTCCCTTCCCTGTTTGCGGTGTTCGACTGTTTTCCATTCCCATTTCCATTTCGATACGATATACTCGATAGTTCTGAGCTTTCAACGATTCAAACTTCTTCTGAATTTTTTATTCATTGGGAGTTTGGGACCGATCGACTGGGGCTTTTGCTACTGCTCCTCTCTCCTATTCCGACGAAGGAGGAAGGAATAGCCGTGATGCCAGCTCTTTCGCGACATGGATAGCAATCATCGTGCTGCTATTGATGAAACAAAACTCTTCCATGCTAAGATAAGGATTATATACTTGTATGATTTCAATGCCTGGTTCTTGCTACAAATTTTGTAGCTATTGCGTGGAATATGATTCTGTCATTTAAAGCTCACAAAAAAATTGTATTAAAATAGTTATCTTTTCTTCTATCATTTATGGTAACTCAAGTATTGTTTGCGGGAAACAATATATAATAAATAATTTTTCATTACTATCCTCTCTTGCTTGTATTGTAACATTATGTTTGGCTCTTGCTGAAGTACCTCTGTATCCACTATCCTAGGCCTAGCCCAAGGCCCTAGCCCTAGCCCACGACCCATATAAGGGGCTGGCTCGGCCCTAGCCCACGACTCATGTAGGGCCAGGCCGGGTTGGATTTTTTTTGGCCTATTTGTCTAAATGGGCCCTAGCCCGGCCCGGCCCATAAAATGCAAACACATATGGATTAGGACCGGACCGGGCTAGCCCATATTGACAACTCAACCGTAAGAAGGGAATCCTAGCCGTTGGGTTCTAGACACAAACAAAACTTTGGCCTACCAAATAATCGCCAAAGGAGAACCGTAAGAAGGCTAGGAGCTTTGGCCTACCCAAATAACCGCCAAAGGAGAACCGTAAGAAGGCTAGGAGCTTTGGCCTACCCAAATAACCGCCAAAGGAGAACCGTAAGAAGGCTAGGAGCTTTGGCCTACCAAATAACTGCCAAAGGAGAACCGTAAGAAGGGAATCCTAGCCGTTGGGTTCTGGACAGAAACAAAGCTTTGGCCCTGCTGAACTGGATGCAAAATAAGTACCACAACATAAGCACCTTGGTCCCCAAATTAAGCAACCCGAGTAGATGGATCCATAGGGGCCCTCTAGCCAAACAAAAGCGGTTAGACATCTTGTTGATTTTTGCCATCCCTTGCCTTTGTTTTCACTTTTTGAAAACAATAAATTTTTGCTGCCCAAATCTCTTCAGATTTTACGAACAACTACAAAAAAATAGTAAGATTTCATCATACATATTCTTCAATCTACATCATTCTTTTTCAAGCGACTATATAATTTCATTGACCGTTCATCTGGTCTTACTCCACTTCTCGTTTGCATTGAGCACTCCATCCCAACTCCATCTAGGTGTCAAGGGAGCGACTAATAGACATCCTTTTTTTTTCACAAGCTTGCCATCACAAACGGGAAATCCGGCTGACCAAAGTGGGTGAACTCTCTGGAGCTAAAATTATTGGAGGGACAACATAGAAAAAAGTTATATTTCAGCCCAAGTCTTTTGTCCCAATGCAGTTGACCGTTGTCCCTTTTTTTTCCTGCTTATTGGAAGCGTAATTTCAATTTTTCCAGGAACGTCAAAATTCCTTTTCAAGGTACCATCATATCAAAATCGGGTTGGTAAGCGAGACTTGTTGCCCGATCGCTCTCTAAGCTCTCCCTGTTTTGGCTTTCTAAACAAGAAGTCCAGACTGTAAGGTTCTTCGCTCCAACAAGCAGGTCCAGAGAGTGATAAACAATAACTATTTCATAGCGTAGCACTCATATAATCCCTATCCAAAATCAAACAAAATAAAATTATTAGATAATAAACTGGAAGAGGAAGACAAAAGGCAAACAATCTATTCACAAAGACGGCAATAAATTTTCACATACAAGATATCAACTATTCAAGAAGGCATCATTTATCTGTCTATATTTACCAGTTTGCCCTACTCCATTTTCTTCACTGTACATGAGAACGTAAAAACAGGCAACAAGGAAAAAACTGATATCAAAAAATTACTCACCACCACAACTGCAATTGATTAACCAGATAGTGAACCCTATCAAAAACATCAACATGACAGACACAATAATGCCATCACGCTCATATTTGGAATGTCATTAATTGATCTGTACTGATAAGGGTAATGTCACGTGCCAGCTCGAGATCCAAGCTATATATAGATATATATATATTATGTGATAGACAGTCATATATTCTTGAAATTTAATCACATCAAACATGCAAGGCCTACTTTTTTATAAAATAACCAATGACAAAATGCAATTTCATAATCATATCATTTAATAATAGAATTTTTCCATTAAGACTAACATAAAAAAATAAAATTAAAAACTCAAAAAAATCAAAAATTAAATATACTAATTAAGAAAATAATGCCTAAATCCTAAGCTCCTCACTGACTGATCCCAATATCCATATGACTTCTGGATCTATGACATATACAAGAAACAAGGAGTAAGCTTTACAGGTTCAGTAAATTATCATAATCTCTATTTTATACTGTTGCCCAGAAATGGAGCCTAAAAAGGGGGGTGAATTGGGTCTTTTAAAATTTAAAACAGTAATGTGAAGATCTAGTGGTATTTGAAAGTAATAAATTCAATGCACAAGATTGAATGCAGCGGAAAGCAGTAAATCAAATACAATAAACAAAGAGCAAGAGGGAAGAAGGGAATCACACACACAAATATATGTTTATAGTGGTTCGGTGCAAACCTAGCACCTACATCCACTCTCCAAGCTATCCTTGGGAAACCACTATAATCTACTCAAGATTACAGCCGACTTGTTTTTCTAAAGCTCACAAGTCAAACCTATGTTGGTTTTGTCACCTAGGCTCACCAACAAACCTTTACATTTATTTTGTCTTCGAGCTCACAAGTTAACCCTAGTTGGTTTTATCCCTTTGGCTTACCAACAAACCACAACAACCTTCTTTCAAGACACCCTTGAAAGCAAGGTCAAATCACAAAATAAAATCAGATATACAATTTCAAAAATAAGACAAACTCTCTTCTAGAGTAGAATGGAAGCTTTGAAGCTCAAGTTGATGCTTCAAACTCCTCTTTTGGAATGATGTAAATGGGCTTGTAAGCTTTTCAGAGAATCAAACTTTAAGTGGCTCTGATGTAAAGTTCTTGAGAGAATCTTAGCTTTTTGGCTTTCAATAGACTTCAATACACTTCAATGCCTTAAGAATAAAGTTGGTAGAGGTTAAATATAACTAAAAACTTCCAAAAAATGATTTGTGACCGTTGGAGCCTCGAATCTAGCCGTTTGGAGCTTGAAAAGTGAGTTCTGCAAGTCAAAAAATAGATCTGTTAGGGCTGTCAGACTTCAAGTGTCGACACTTGGCTTGTCAGGTGTCGACACTTGATTTTAGGTGTCGACACTTGATTTTTAGGTGTCGACACTTGAACTTTCAAGTGTCGACACTTGATGCATAGATGTCGATACTTGACACAAAATCCCTCCATTAGCAAAGTCTGTATTTTCAAAAATCTCAGGCCTTAAGTCGACACTTGGAAACCTAAGTGACGACACTTGAAATGCAGGTGTCGATACTTGAGTTCTGGGTGTCGACACTTGGTATACCAAGAAATTTTTTCTGCGTGCCAAATGCTGAAGTATCGACACTTGATTTCCCAGGTGTCGACACTTGACATTGAAAAATTCATATTCAAGTGCAAATTAAGCCAAAAACACAGATAAATTTTGAAACTTAAATGGAACATTAACAAATAATGATTGAACATGTAAAAGCCTTTTTTCTATGAAGAGGATGTCCAAAATATGAAAAATGCTCCGTGTCACAACGTGCCATGATACATAAACTTTTGAGAATTTGAGGTGCTTGCTTCCTGAAAACTCATAGCTAGAAATATACATTAGTATATAATATGTACTCAATGTTTTGTTATTCATCAAAATCACTGGGTGGAGCCAACAATCTCCTCCTTTTTGATGATGACAAAACCTTGAGTAAATCAGCATCAATTTTCAAATTTCAAATATGATATTTCATGAATATGATTGTAAGTTCATATGAGCCACAATTTTAAAGTTAGGAAGAATCAATCTCTCCCTCAATTAGATAATTCTAATTAGAACAAACAATATGTTATTCTGGTTATCATATCAAATTGGAAAATTTGAAAACACAAACAATTTATACCATACTCCCACTTTTTGTCAATCATTAGAAAAGGGAATAACCTCCCCCTCAAATGAGCATGGAGACAAAAAATGGTAGAGTATCAGAGGTGATAGGTATCAGTGCCAAGAAGAGCCAAAGAAAGTATATCTATGAAGTAAATGTAACCAATCAAGCAATCATAGTAAATCACAATTTATAAATATCAAACTGAAATATATA
Organism: Areca catechu; assembly: GCA_021397845.1. Lineage (NCBI taxonomy): Eukaryota > Viridiplantae > Streptophyta > Magnoliopsida > Arecales > Arecaceae > Areca > Areca catechu. The sequence goes on from CM038047.1 coordinate 42,895,341, forward strand.
TATAATATCTGGGTAAGATAAAGTTTGTGAGAGTTCTAGGAGAATGGGTCAATGACACCTAACTCTCTTCTAATCAGACAGAATCTTTCTTCACTCAATGGTTTGATAAACATATCGACTAATTGATCATCAGTACACACAATTCAAGAACAACATTAGTTTTGTACATGATCTCTTATGAAATGATGTCTTATTTCAATGTATTTACTTCTTGAATGTTACACAGGATTCTTAGTTAGATTGATTGCACTAGAATTGTCACATCTTATGGGTGTCTTAGTTAGTTTAATACCAAAATCTTCGAGTTGTTATTTGATCCAAAGAATTTGAGCACAACAGCTTCTAGCTGCTATATATTCGGCTTCCGCCATAGATAAAGCAACTGAATTATGTTTCTTGCTACTCCAAGAGATCAAATTTACTAGAAACTGACAGGTTCCACTAGTACTTTTACGATCAAGTTTACACCCAGCAAAGTCAGCATCAGAATAAGCAATTAATTCAAATGAAAAATCTCTAGAGTACCACAAACCAATTTCAATTGAGCAAGATAGATATCTAAGTATGCGTTTAACAACCAAAAGATGAGACTCTTTAGGATTAGACTGATATCTAGAATACATACAAACACTAAACATGATATCTAGCCTACTGGCAGTAAGATATAGCAATGAACCGATCATGCCATGATATAATTTTTGGTCAATAGATTTACCTGATTCATCCTTGTCAAGTCTACAAGTAAAGCTCATAGGGGTACCTAAAGGCTTGGTGTTCTCCATCCTAAACTTTTTGAGTATTTCTTTTGTGTACTTCGCTTGATTGATGAAGATCGCCTCTTTGGTTTGCTTTATTTGGAGTCCGAGGAAGAAATTCAGTTCTCCCATCATGCTCATCTCGAACTCATCCTGCATTAACTTTGCAAATTCTTGACAAAGAGATTCGTTAGTAGTACCAAATATGATATCATCTACATAGATTTGCACTACTAAGAGATCATCATTCTTTTTCTTCAAAAACAAAGTTTTGTCTACATTACATCTAGCAAAATCATTTTTGAGCAAGAAAGAACTTAAACGATCATACCAAGCTCTAGGAGCTTGTTTCAAACCATACAAAGCTTTATGAAGTTTGAAAAGATGATTTGGAAATTCAAAATTTCAAAACCAGGAGGTTGTTCAACATAAACCTCTTCTTCAATAAAACCATTTAAAAAAGCACTTTTAACATCCATTTGAAATATTTTAAAATTCATAAAGCAAGCAAAAGCCAACAATAACCTAATTGCCTCAAGTCTAGCCATAGGAGTAAAGGTTTCATCAAATCTATCACTTCCTCCTAATTGTATCTTTTGGCAACTAGTCTAGCCTTATTTCTTGTAACAATACCATTTTCATCAAGTTTATTTCGAAAATCAATTTTGTGCCAATAATTGAGGTATTTGAAGACCTATCTACTAATATCCAATATTGTTTCTTTTGAATTAATTAAGTTCATCTTGCAAAGCATTTATCCAATTACTATCACATTTAGCTTCCTCAAAAATTTTAGGTTCAATTTGAGAAACAAAAGCTAAATAACCACAGACATTTCTAAGGGATGATCGAGTACTTACACCTTTTGATGGATCACCAATAATTAGTTATTTTGGGTGTTCATGAGCATACCTCCATTCTTTTGGTAGTGGATCAACTGTAGATGTGTTTTCATCACCTTGTGCTTGATCTCCTTTAGTGTTTTGATCATCTTCTTGTTCCTTGGTAGGTTCTTCGTTGTTGTTTATACTTTCAGTTTTCTTGGTACCTGTTTCATCAGATAGCACATCTTTCTTTTCTAGAAGATTTCTGGTCAGATTCATCAAATATCACATGTATGGATTTTTCAACAAGTGTTCTTCTGTTGAAGACCCTGTATGCCTTACTAGATGTGGAGTAGCCTAAAAAGACTCCCTCATCTTATTTGGCATCAAATTTGCTCAAATATCCTTACCATTATTTAAAATGAAACAACGGCATTCAAAAACATGAAAATAACGAATTTAGGGTTTTCTACCCTTCCAAAGCTCATATGGTGTTTTCTTTAAATTAGTCGGATCAAAACTCGATTTAAAATATAATATGCAGTATTTATGGCTTCCGCCCAAAAATATCTATGTAAGTCATTTTGCACAAAGCATGGTGCGTGCCATTTCTTCAAGAGTTCTATTTTTCCTTTCTACCATCCCATTTTGTTGAGGTATCCTAGGTGCTGAAAAATTATGATGAATGCCATTTTCAATACAAAATTTATCAAATCAGCATTTTCAAATTCGGTTCCATGATCACTTCTCAAAGATATGATTGAAAAACCTTTTTCATTTGAAACTCGTTTATGAAATCTAATGAATTCAGAAAACGTTTCATCTTTGTGTGCTAAAAACATGACCCATGTAAATCGTGAAAAATCATTTACAATAACTAAACCGTACTTCTTACCTCCCAAACTAGATGTTCTAGTCAGCCCAAAGAGGTCCATGTGAAGCAACTCTAAGGGTCTAGATGTAGAGATTACTCCTTTTGGTTTGAAAGAGGATTTAGTTTGTTTTCCAAGCTAACATGCACTGCAAACCTTGTCTTTTTCAAAACTAAGTTTTGGCAAATCTTTTATCAAATTCTTTTTGCTAGGTTTTGAAATCAAATGCATACTAGCATGCCCTAGTCTACATGCTATAGCCAACTAGTTTCATTGATCTTGGCTTCCATTGCCACTAGGCATTGACCATTTTGAAATGGAAGATCATCAAGATCAACCATATAAATATTGCCATGCCTATGACCAATGAACTTGATGCCATTATCATCTAAACTAGAAACAATGCACATAGAAGATTCAAAAACAACTTTAAAATCCTTGTCGCAAAATTGACTAATACTAAGCAAGTTATATTTCAAACCATTAACATATAAAACATTATTAATGTAAGAAGAGGGGATAATATGGACTTTACCAATACCAACAATTTTGCCCTTTCCATTATCACCAAAAGTCACATTACCACCATTTTGATATTCGAGTGATGAGAACTGCTCCACATCTCCTGTCATATGCCTTGAACAACTGCTATCAAGGTACCATATTCTTTTCTTATTGGTTGCAAGGCATACCTGCAATAAAGATCAAGTGGAGACTTTAGGTACCCAAGTCATCTTGGGTCCTTTCAAGTTAGTGGCATTAGTTCCTTTTGGAACCCAAACTTTCTTAATGTTACTTAATCTTCTTTTGTTGCACATATAAGATTTATGCCCTACAGTACCACATGCATAACAAGTAATGGATAAAGATGCAGGTACAAAGAAATTTTTGAAAAGTTTGTTTCTTATGAGTTCTAAACCCTAAACCTGCTCTATCAAAAACAGCCCTTTGATTGTTCAAAAGCAAGTTTAATTTTTCAGAACTGTATGTAAATTCATCTACAAAAGGTTTTAACTTTTCAATTTCTTCTTTATATCTTTTATTTTCATCCAAAATTTCTTTGCTTTGTTTCGAAAGATTTTCATTTGAAACTGAAGGACTTTTCTTTTTCAAAACTTCTTTTTCCTTTTCAAGAACTGAAATATTATCATTTCATTTTTTATTTTGAAGAAGAAGGCGATCATTTTCATTAGAAAACTTATGATTTGCTTTGACTAACTCCAAATTTTGCTTTTCCAAATCTTTATGTTTTGACTTTAGTTTTTGAAATTTTATAACTAATTCATCAAAAACTTTAAGAAGTTCATCAAATGTAAATTCATTCTCAGTTTCAGATTGTACCTCATCATGATCCACCATCAGACAGAAGTTTGCAACTTCCTGCAGTTCTTCTTTGAACTGGAGTCCTCACTGTCACTCCAAGTTGCCATCATGGCTTTCTTTCTTAATTTTCTTCTGCTTTTCTTGAGTAAGGGGCAGTCCACCTTGAAATGACCTGATTTTTTGCATTCAAAGCAAGTGTGCTGCTCCTTATCTTTCTCCTTCTCTTTCTCTTTACTTGGCTCGACTTTCAGGGGTTTCTTCTTGAAGTTGAACTTTTTCTTCTTCATGAACCTTCTGAATTTTCTTGCCATTAGAGCCGTCTCATCTTCTTCAGAGTCATCGCTTGATTCTTCTCTAGTAGTGGATTTGAAAGCGATCACTTTCTTCTTTTTGTCGACTTCCACATTCTTTTATTTGAGGGACAGCTCATAAGTCATCAGTGAGCCTAACAATTGCTCAAGTGGAAGAGTATTGACATCCTTGGCTTCTTCAATAGCTGTCATCTTTGCATCCCAAGAAGCCGGTAGAGACCTGAGAAGTTTGTTTACAAGTTCACCATTAGAAACAACTTTTTCTAGGCTTCTCATGCCATTCACAATATTTGTGAACCTAGTGTACATCTCACTGATAGATTCAATAGGTTCCATTCTAAATATTTCATAAGTGTGAATAAGCATGTTGACCTTAGTTGTTTTTACTTGGTATATATCTTCATGGGTAACCTCAAGTGTGTTCCAAATCTCCTTGGCGGAGAGACAATTAGATATTCTATTGAATTCACTTGGATCAAGAGAGCGAAATAACAAGTTCATAGCCTTAGCATTAAGCTCTATTTGCTTAATATCATTCTCGTCCCAATTATCTTCTATTTTTGGAGTGAGAATGCCATTAACCAACATAGTAGACTGATGAGACCTTTTACAATTGTCCTACACAAATTATAATCAATAGCTTGAATAAAAATGTGCATGCGTGTTTTCTAATACGTATAATTTGTGCCATTGAAGAGTGGGGGACGATTTGAAGCTTGACCTTCAACAACACCCATTCCTATTGGGGCTGCTATGATCTTTCACTCAAGATCCTTGGACCTACAAGAGAGTACCGGAGCTCTGATACCACTTGTTGCCCAGAAATGGAGCCCAAGAGGGGGGGTGAATTGGGTTTTTTAAAATTTAAAACAGTAATGTGAAGGTCTAGTAGTGTTTGTGAGTAATAAATTCAATGCACAAGATTGAATGTAGCGGAAAACAGTAAATCAAATGCAATAAACAAAGAGCAAGAGGGAAAGAAGTGAATCACACACAAACACAATGTTTATAGTAGTTCGATGCAAACCTAGCACCTACATCCACTCCCCAAGCCATCCTTGGGAATTCCACTATAATCCATTCAAGATTATAGCCGACTTATTTTTTGAAAGGCTCAGAAGTCAAAACCTATGTTGGTTTTGTCACCTAGGCTCACCAACAAACCTTTACACTTGTTTTGTCTTCAGGCTCACAAGTTAACCCTAGTTGGTTTTATCCCTTTGGCTTACCAACAAACCACAACAACCTTCTTTCAATACACCCTTGAAAGCAAGATCAAATCACAAGATAAAATCAGATATATAATTTCAAAAATAAGACAAACTCTCTTCAAGAGTAGAATGAAAGCTTTGAAGCTCAAGTTGATGCTTTGTCTTGTCTCCTCCTTGGAATATCCTTCAAACTCCTCTTTTGGAATGATGTAAGGATGAGCTTGTAAACTTTTTCAGGGAATCAAACTTTAAGTGGCTCTTGATGTGAAGTTCTTGAGAGAATCTTAGCTTTTTGGCTTTCAATAGACTTCAATACACTTTAATGCCTCAAGAATGAAGTTGGTAAAGATTAAATATAACTAAAAACTTCCAAAAAATGGTTTGTGACCGTTGGAGGCTCGAATCTAGCCGTTTGGAGCTTCAAAAGTGAGTTATGCAAGTCAGAAAAATAGATCCGTTAGGGCTGTCAGACTTCAAGTGTCGATACTTGGCTTGTCAGGTATCGACACTTGGCTGTCAGGTGTCGACACTTGATTTCTATGTGTCGATACTTGAACTTTCAAGTATCGACACTTGATGCACAGGTGTCGACACTTGACACAAAAAGCCTCCATTGGCAAAGTTCTGTATTTTCAAAAATCTCAGGCCTTGAGTCGACACTTGGAAACCTAAGTGTCGACACTCGAAATGTAGGTGTCGACACTTTGCGTGCCAAGGAATTTTTCTGCGTGTCAAATGCTGAAGTGTCGATACTTGACTTCCCAGATGTCGACACTTGACATTAAAAAATTCATATTCAAGTACAAATTAAGCCAAAAACACAGATATTAATTTTGAAACTTAAATGGCACATTAACAAATAATGATTGAACATGTAAAAGCCCTTTTTCCATGAAGAGGATGTCCAAAATTGCGAAAAATGCTCCGTGTCACGACGTGCCATGATACATAAACTTTTGAGAATTTGAGATGCTTGCTTCCTGAAAACTCATAGCTAGAAATACACATTAGTATACAATATATACTCAGTATTTTGTTATTCATCAAAATCACTGAATGGAGCCAACATATACATTAATATTTTATTAATAATCTATATAGATAAGTCAATCAGACATAACAAAACAATCAATACCATTTTCCAATAAACGCATTTGATTACTATATATTTTAAACAACACAATCATGGATGGTCATTTATTTCCACTTTACTCTCCTAGTCCCTCTAACTATGGCCACGATCGGCCCGTGACTAAATCCCGAAGTGACAAGATCTTGACTACACATACCGTCCATCGATCATGTGCATCATCCCACCGAAGGCCTAGAAGGATACCAACTCTAATATCCACGAGAAAACATGCATTCTCAGCATGTGCCTACGATCACCTAGTCTGGCTAGGCCCCGAAGAAAACTAGCTCCTAACTACACATACTATCCATCGGTCATGTATCAATGATCATCCCACTGGAGAATTCGAAAGGAGTCTAGATCCTAACTCATGTAATCATAGTCAGACCAAAGAGCATCAACATTAACAAACATTATAATTTATGTAATTAAATACAACAAATCTTAAAATGTACATGTTCAACATTCCATAAGATTCATAACATAACTATAACACATTAATAATTTAATCTTTTAGACAGAACATGTTTGATACGGAATACTAAAGATCAAGATAACTTACCAGAAATAATTCTATCGATATATTACAAATTCGAGTCCTAACTCCTTTACCATGAAGGAGATGAAAACTTTGATAAAATAATTATATAATTAATCTTCTATCTAAAAAATGAACTAGTATAGAAAAAACACTCTTGGTCAAGTATGGATCTCAGCCTAAATCATGAAAAGGATCGATCTAGATTTTTATTTATTTATTTATTTTGCTCTTTTTTTTCTCTCTCCTCCTCTCTCCTCTTCTCTCCTCTTCTCTCTCCTCTTTCTCTTTCTTCTTTCTCTCTCCTCTTCTCTCTTTCCTCTTCTCTCTTCTCTTTCTCTTTCTCCTCTTCTCTTCTTTTTCTCTCCTTTTTTTCTTTTCTTTTCTCTCTTCTTTTTTCTTCTCTTTTTCCTATTTTTTCCTTTGGCTTGGCTCGAATAGGCCATCCACGATCCTTAAGAACCAAGGAAAGTGAGGAACAAGGAGGAGGTCCGTCGAAGCACAGCCGGACGAAGTGGGGGGGTCGAGGCGGTGCGGTCGATGCGGCCATCCACCAACAGAGAGGCCAGAAAGAAGGAAAAAAGGGACATTGCCCTCTTGCTGCAACACAAAAGAAGCAAGCAAGGGAGAGAGGGCTTACCGGTGACGGCGAAGACACAGCCGACCACCGGAGATGGGGAAGAAGATGGTGAAGCTCGATTTTTGACCGATTAGAGGTGGTGTAGGGAGAGATTTAAAGCTTGAGTTCATAGAAGAAAATCCTCATTTTCTCATGGATATGCTCGACCGATTGAGAGTTTAGCCAACCCCCGTCGCTCCACCAGCCTTCTCCCACCCAACCAAAACCATCATTCCGCAAAATCCGGCAAGCTTTTCGCTTGAACCAGCAGGAAAAGAAGTCCCCTATTTCGAAAGTTTCTTTTTTTTTCTGCGTTTGAACTGAGGTTTGTAGGTCTTGCCGACTTCAATCCAATACGGCTTTGAGTGGGCCGGGATTCATAAGTAAGCAGCCTCCCTTGACCCATTCCGAATCCCCTTCTACAATCTGGCATGCATGGCCTCCATTATATTGTTGTTGTTGTGGTATCGATGCCATCCATGCCCCTCCCTCCATGGATCCGCCCCCTGCTGCGCCTTGCCATGTCTTCCTTGTCACTGAAATTCTCCAGAGTCCATCATGCATCATATCTCAAACTCTTAAGAACCCCTCAACTCCAAGACTACATGAGATAGATTCAGTTTCAACATGAAGCAATGAATTACATGATTTCATTCAAAAGAAAGTCCTGAAAAAGCAAAAATAGCGTGCAGTGAAAAATCAACTGAATCAAATTGGTTTGACTGACTAGTGTTGCTGCACCTATGAGCATCAGAAAATGACAAATGTGTATAGAGATGCATTCCACATGCTCCATTGAGACCTAAAAATGATTGAGAAGGATCCTTCCCTTGCTTCTCATCTTGCTGATTAGTTGTGGCAGTATCATCTTCCTCTCCATTATTACTTTCATGTCCTATTTTTCTGCCTCGACCTGACCCATGTTTTCTCTGTTTTGAAACAGGGAAAACAATGTGACCTGTACAAATTACCAAACTAGCAAGTTCAATGTACTTGAAACAATTGAGAAAACTAATTATGAATTGTAGGACATCTTGGATGCACCTACATGCTGTACTACACTGAAAAAACATTTGTACACAAAGAATGTTGGCCAGGTAGGTGGTTGAGACGAAGAAATAAAGGATGAATTAAATGAGAAATTTGTTGAAACTACAGTTCTGCAATCAGATATATCTGATCAAAGCAGAACAGAACATAGTTGTCGAAGAGCCCAGGCAGCACAGAGGTTGGCAGACCAAACCCTATAGCCTAGGCGACTTCCAAGGAAACTAAGCAGTTACCCAGAACGCATTTAAATACCTAATGTAGAAGGCATCCAATCTTCCACTGAAGAATCTGCTTCATTTTCATAGATCTTGTATATATTAAATTAACAAAGAATTTAACGTGCATTGAGTGTCACACATTGAATATTTCTTAAAGATACTCATCATCAATGAAGATTATTACACAATACACACTGCAACTTATATATTCATACCAAATTCATAAATGTAACAGAATAAAAGTAACGGCATAACAGTCAAACGTTATAGTTTGCATAACACCTTTGTGATCTAACCTGCAGGACTGAGCTTCGGTCTATGGTTTTGAAACAACTAAAACAACTATAATGTGCGTATATTGAATTCCATAGAAAGAAAAGGATGTGCAATAACACACACACGTACTATGCATGCATATACAAAACATATATACATGTACAATATGCAAATAGACATACAGTTCATAGAGAAATAAATAAACACAGACAAAGCAGAAGCCAACCACCTATTAAGAAATTACCACCTACATGTCACCCAACTGCTTAGACAGCCTTCAAAACTTGGATGGTGCGAGTGCTATGGGTATGTAGGCAAAGTTCTAGGCATTCTAAGGCCTATTCACTACCCAAGCGACCGGCTGTAACAACAATTTCAACTAAATCACCAACACAATCGGCAATACTTTTAACCAAATCTCTAACACAACAACCAAAAATATTTAGAATATATCCAACCAAACACAATTGGCCTGGATGCAGCATGCCTTCAAACAGTTCAAATAGAAAGCAATTGAAAGAGTTAGAACCCAAGATCTATTTCCAAAAGCATCTGATCAACAAGGATTATGTCTAGATAGAGATTTTAAGCCTATAGATATAGATATTGCATCAGACCAATATTAACCATAATCCATCAAAAAGTGAAACCCAAAACAACAAAATGACAAAACATCTGAAGAATGGAAAAAACCAGAAGAGAGGTTTGGTTACAGTATCTATTTATGCAAGTAATTGTTCACATCATAAACCAAGAAACAGACCATTCTTTGTGTATGCTAAACAAGAACAAGCTCATTTGCAAATTAAGTTATAATCGCATGATCCTTTTAGGATAGGTAATAATCACCATAAAACCTCAAACTTTCCAAAATATTTGAGACTGTGCACAAATTCATGCACTTTTTAAGTTATCACTAATTCCAGTATGCTTCATTACTGAAAATTAAAGTATCCTCCATATTCGCTTGCCCAGACACACAACCCTAGTTAGAAAAAAGAAAATATGCTGCATCAGCACCTCTAATAGAGGAAAGAAAAGCATCTCCTCCTCTATATCTCACATCTTGCCCAATTTCTCTCTTCCATTGATCTTGAGTTCTCAATGTTCCCCTTCTATTCTTGCCAATTCACAGCAATTTATGTCATCACTGCTGTGAGTAAGAAACTTTGCTCTGACACTTTATGGGATCAATGACAACTAGGGATTAGATTGGCAGAGCACATCCATGCAGTCAAAGTGGTTGCAGTAGAACTCTAAGAGGTCTAGAGGAAAAGGAGATTGGCATTTTGTTACAAGAAATCTGATCTTTGGATCCGTTTGGGCTGCCCAAAGAGAGAGGATGGATGGGGAGATGGAGGATGAAGCCTTGATGTTGAATTCATAAAGATGAAGTTGAAGGCCTCTCATCATCAAGCTCAGTCATGGAAGGGAAAGAGAAGAGGTATGTTCTGTGAATAGGGTATTCTGGTAAGAGAGGAAGGGGAAGAGAAGGTTGGAAGGGGGTGGGATAGGGATGAAGTGAGAGAGAGCCAGTATTGCCATCACCCAACAATGCCATTAGCAACCACAACAATGGTGAATTCAAGCAGCCAGAAGATCTACTACAGAAGATGGGAAGAGAAGAACGAGCTACGAAAAACTTATGAGATATCTCTCCATCCCTTCAAAAAATGCTGATGGCAATACCACCTCAGCATGCCAAATCAGTCTGCGTATGTCATTTAATAGATCTGCATGCAAGAACAGCACTGCTCAGATTCCTGATATCTCATTTAATTTAATCAAAACTTGGCCCTGTTTGGTCACAAATAAACATCAAAAACCTAAATAAATCCCCTTTTCAGCTTTATTTCAGATTTACTCAGCCAACAAATTTTCCTGCCTCTTGAATAAAGCCCCAAATGAGGGGACCTTTTGGATTTCAGGAAAACTGATGAGCATCTTTTTCATACTTAGTTTAACCAGGTTAAAACTGTTTGGAGGGGAAGGGCTGAATAGTGTTAGGCTTTTGGCTAAATCACAAGTAATTATTCAAATAAAGTTATTCAAATATGCTGGCTAAACTTATTCAAGAACCAAACACAGCCTAAACATAAAACTCTACCAACATAAAATGATTTTACTTAGACAAGGTGGGGAAGTGATTCCACTGCATCATAAGAAGATGTAACCTTTAAAGTACTATATGGTTATTATAAGAAAAAACATTGGTATGTGAGAGACAGATACACCTTGTTATAGAAAAGCATTTCGAGTTTTGATGATCCATTAGCTGTAGCAGTTGTGCTGTTGGGGTTGGCAATGGGATTTTGAGGATAGCAGGCACGAATAGTTTTCACACCAAGTACAAAAGTTTACATCATAAGACGACCAAAGGCAGGAATAGATATAGAGGAAAGCCATAAGGACAGATAAATCAGAGGGTTCACGAAGGCCTTTTTGTTAAATGTATGCCCTGAAAGCCAAGTTGGCTTGACACATTCTAATTTTTAGGACATGAATTTTGTACTTAATCTTTCTTCTTAATAAAAGACATTAAACTTATTCATATTGATGTGTCTATGAATCGTCCATGGAGTTAATAGACAATGACACATATTTTCAAAAATTGAAAATCTGAAGCATGTATCTTTATAGATTAACTCCTAAAAGATCCGATTGTTAGAATGTCATGAGACGGTGATTGATCCGTTAAAATCGGTGCACAGATCACTTCCCTTTATCGGTAGATGAGTCTCTGACCTACAATGTGGTGACACTGGAGTGAGAGTGCAGATAGTTGATAGAGATCAACGGTACTAAGCGTGACCAAGTACAGGAAGTTATACGGATGACTATTCACTCGTCAATAACTTCCTGATGTTGTAGTTGTGTGAATAGTTCTTTAACCTAGAGTGTTTCAGCTACTCACAATAAGGTTGCTGTAGTTTAACAAGTACAAACACATGGTTCCTATCCATCGAGACCTTACGGTGTTCGTTGGCTGTAGTAAGTTTATTGTAGGAGTAGGATGTTCACTTATAGGGATCTATCAGTCTTAGTAGTAAGGAGTAATCCTATGCAACTTAATATGACTAAGTCCAGAAGTCTATGGCCATAGCAGGGTGATAATGAAAAGGTGTTTTCATTAGTATTACAATTGGACTTGAGTCGATTAAGTTAAGCATATGACTGATGGATTTGACAAGTATCCGTAACCAACATCATGTCGAATTTTTAATAGAGGAACCGAATCACACGGTAACTACACCTAGGGGTTCCAATTTTATTATACTGGGTTGCCACTACATACTGCTAGGTATCACTGGTGGATTGTGAGATCCCATTAGGATCATTCTCGGATCGATGATCCTAATTAAGGTTGAGCAGAAATTATTTCTATCCATCGAAAGGAGTTCCGATGATGTATAATAGAGATTATAGCATGTCTCATTACCAGACAGGTAGGACCTGAGGTGTCATACATTAAAACTTAAGTAACCAATCAGCAAATCAAAATATTACTAAAATTGATCATTTAGTACATTTGGACCTAATTATAAATATTATATGTTACAGTAGTAACCAACCCATTCAGCCCTGACACAATGATGAGTCAACTTGAAGAGATCAGCCCATGTGGTGGCTAGGTCGATATCTTGGCCAGCCCACTTCGACCATGCCTGAAAGCCCACCCAATCAGGCTGGCACCTCGACCAGGTCGGCAGCTCAGCTAGCCTGCTTCAGGCATACATAAGGCCGGCTAGGCGCACGAGGTAGCCCACTTCGGCCCAAGAAGATGTCAGGCTCCGCTAGCCCCAGCCAAACGCGTCGAGGCATGCCCACGCAAGCACCCACAGTGGGAGGGGAGCGATGATGGGAGCTCCCACTCAGCCCCTTCCGCCCGCCGCACGGCTCCATGGCGTGCCCAGCTCTGCCCGTCCGCCGGTTCGCCCGCAGCGGGCTCGGTCCCATCCGCCCGCCGCACAGCTCCGCCCGCCTGCCGGCTCGCCCGCAGCGGGCTCGGTCCCGTCTGCCCGCCGCACGGCTCCGCGGCGCGCCCAGCTCCGCCGATTCGCCCGCAACAGGCTCGATCCCGTCCGCCCGCTGCACGACTTTGCAGCGCGCCCAGATACGCCCGGTCCGGCGGGACGCTGCCCCGGCTCGGCGATCCCGCGCCCCAGATTCGCCCGCTCCGGCTCCGGTCCAACGGGACACTGCCCCAGCTCAGCGACGCCGTGCCCCAGGTCCGACTCCACCCCGCACAGCTCCGCCCGACGTAAGGGCAGCAGAGCCCCGCTCCGGCTCCGGCTCCGGCTCCATGCTCACCATCGTCCAGGCCGGCACATCGGCAGCGCTCCGCACGACTCCACCAGACCTCGCCCGCGCCAAGACCCTGCAGCACGCCTCCGACCTCTTCGACTCAGCCCGGCAAGACCCCACTCGGTCCGCCGCTCCCGCACCCCAAGCTCACGCCCGCGGCACGGCCCTGCAGCGCGCCTCCGATCCCTCCGACGGCTCCCATCTCGGCACACCCATGGCATGCTCGCGGAGCGCCTGTGGTAGCCCTAGCTAGGTCCGCACCTGCACCGCCCGCACCGGTCCATCCGCTGGGGAACAACATGCCTCCGTGGTCCGGCACGGCCATGCACGCGTGGGTTCGCAACGTGCGGGTTCATGCCACGCACATCGGTCCACGTTCATGGAAGCCTCTACGGGCCTTCTCTCGGTCCGCATGCCCGCATGGCAACTTGGAGTAGCGTCCTAGCCAACTCGACATTTTGGCATTTCAGTCCAGCTCGACCACCGGAAGCATCGCACAGTTCGATCTCATTCACGTGGGCCCGGCACATTTTCGAGGAGCCCATCCGCGTGGATCCTATAGCATGCTGCCTGAAAGAAGGATTACGTTGAAGCTTCCCAAACTACTGTTTGTACTAATCAAGAAATGGTGCCCTACCCAAGGCACTGTACCCCTTCACCAACTCTCTGAACCTCCTGGAAGAGGAAGCCTCACAGGCTATCATAGCCTCACAGGCCTACAACAAGAAGAGCACGCCTCCCAAAACGACAAAGACCACTCATCTACATAAGACCAGCTTGAAGAGGTAAGGGGGAGGTAAGAAATAACAAGCTCTCTTCATTCTCACATTATCTTCCATTTTTTTATCCTCCTGGAAGCGAAGTCCCCCAAGCTCTTTACCTCAGAGGTCATCTGTTTTCTTGATCGTCCCACTGACTTGATCGTCGGAATGTCTTTGCCGGAATCCCGGCCCAGGCCTTCCCTGTTTTGCAGGTCCGTCCAACGGAGAGAACTGATTCATGAGATCGGAAGCCGAGCACCCGGCGAGAGGGACTCGACGCACCCGAGCTACGGGCTACGACGATCTTGGCAGCAACATTACAATTAATAAATTACGGATTAATTATTAATTGAATTAAATTAGATTTAATTTAATTGAGTTAGACTCAGTTAATTATCCTAATTTAGTTGGGTCAATAACCTTTTCGAAATGGTTCGATTGGATTTAAAATTATCTTCGATTTGGCTGTCAAATCAATTAATTTGGACCATCACTTAGAGTCCAGTTGAACTGGAACTCTCCCTCCTTGTCTCCCCTTGTTTCCACACGCCAACATGTGGGCCCAAGTTATTTTGTGTGACAAAAGAGTATGGGCATGAAAGAGGATGGCGCAAAAGGTGTTTTGGTGTGAAGAGGAAAGAGGGGAGGAGTCCTCTTTTACTCTTAATTTTCAACAAGATGAAATTAAACACCGATCTTTTTGGCATGGAGGAATTGGAGAAGGGATTTACCGTAAATCATAAAAGGAAGAGAAAGGGGTGGTCGAACATATGCTTCTCCCTTTTGGAATGATTTTCTTTTGGGCATCAATAGCAGAGATTCTCTCTCTTGGGCATCCTCTTCCTTTGACATATTTTTTTCTTCCTTGTGTAAATCTAGAGAGATATTCTACAAGAGAAAGAAGAAAGAAAGAGGTCTTACATCTTGCAAATCTCAATTTGCAAGATACAAGCCAGTTCAAGAAAAGCCAGTCCAGATTCGAATCGGCACAGTTTTTAAAGCGGATGATTTACTAAAAGAGGAGGGCTGCAAGGATCTAGTAGTCCAGTGCTCTCTACGACTCGGTTACGTAAGCTCTACGTGGATATCAGCAGAGGCCGGGTGATTGCGCGGTTCCAGTAAAATCTCGGTTTCAAAAGCAGATCAGCATGTTTTTCAGAGCAGACCAGGATAGCAATCCAGGTAAGTTTTATGTTCAAAATAATTTTATTTTCAGATCTGATATTTTTTTTCATATATTACAGTATGTTAGAAATTTATGATAAATAAATTAGATTTATTTATAAATTACATCATTAGATATAAAATATGTTTTATATTTTTTCGCTGCATTAGACTTTTGATACATGATCGATTGTAATATACTGTTCCCGGGAGAAATCCAATACTTTGCTCCTGCAATCCCAATAATTTCAGGCAACCAAAGAGTAACCTTATTAGATGGACTGGCATTGTAAATGTCATGCAACCTAGAGATCACACTGAGATCCTTCCCATTTATCTGTCATGCAACCTAGAGATCACACTGACCCCTGATCCTTCCCATTTATCTGTTCCTTCGCCTTAGAAATTGCCAAGCATGTGGGACCCATTCCACACATCCTGTGTCCAGCATCCACTAGCCAAAGAGATTGAGCTAAGCAAAAATCAGATAGTGAAACAAATCTCTGTACAATAGATATAAACAAACAAGACTTTGCATCACATACTCTAAACTACCAACCACGTGGGAGCCTTCCCATGCATCTAGTGGTCCAGCATCCACTAAACAGAGAACTTGAACTAAGCAGAAGTCAGAGAGTGAAACAAAACTTGTGTAAGAGATATAAGCAATAGATATAAACAAACAAGAATGTACAAAACTGTCAAAAAAAAAAGAGGCATATTTATTGACTTGGAATGCTCAAAATCTAAGTAATAAGGGAGAATATATTACCAAACCGTTCAGGATCTATACTGTGAACCTCATGATTGCTTAGTTGTTGCCAAATTTGCATCACTGAAATAATATTCACACCCGTTACTTCAAGATGCATCATTCTTGTAAATATTGACTCTAGAAAGTTACACAAAAATCAATATTAAAATCCCAAAGTTTTTTTTTTGCTTTTTTGGAATATAAATGGCTATATGTCTGCTCTTTGGAAACTTAAACTACCCAAAAAAGAATGTGTTGCATAGTTTTGATAACTCAGGAAACAGAAGCAGCAAATAAATAAACTAAACAGGTTCAGTAACTATAAAAACATTTTCTAAAACAAAATTTCAATTTAGTAGAATGTCTTAATTCAAAAAAATTTTGGCATCCATGTGTTCAACTTAACTTTCTACTAATTAATCGTACAACAGAGAAAAGCATACAATAAAGTAGTTGTAGAATTACAATGTAAGGAAGGCTAGCAAATTAAGTCACCAGCAGAAGTACTGAACTGAAAAAACCTTGTCAAGAAGAGTGAAAAGAGCAATCAGAAACCCGAAAACCTCTTACCCTCATTTATAAGCATGACGCCTTCAACTGTAGTGTCAAAACCATCCATTCAGAGTGTCTCAAGTCTAGGATACATAAAAAAATTAGTAAAACTAACAGAACACCCAATGACATCAAATAGCATTCTTAATACCAAAAATACAATGAGAAAGGTATCGGAAGTGAAACATCGTATGCTATCATCCACTCACATATATACTAAAATATCTATTATATGCCAATGAATACCGTCTTTCTAAGAACATCTGAGAGTCTTAAAAAACATTCCAAAATCATAAGAAGTGAATATATTACTGATTGCAAAAGTTCCTCCATCAATAAAAAAATTTAGTCAATATAACATCTCTCCTCTGTTAACTCGTCATTATACTGTAAACATTCATCAAGCAAGCAAGCATCGGTCAACATCATATCAGAAACAAAACACCGGCAAAAAATAACCAATCAGCACGAAAGATCTAGAATGCACCGACCTGCTTTGCTGGACAACCTCTTCAGGGAGCCCCTCCCTCATCGCCGAAGCAGGATCGACATCGGCCGCCGCCTGAAACGCCTCATGCTCCCCAAATCCTGCACCGGCACCGGCGCCACCTCCCCCGAAGTGCTCGAAGGGTCCACGGTTCGGTACCGCTGAGATGATCGGCGGGCCGAAGACGTGGATCAGCGGGGTCGGCGAGGGACCGTGGTGGATCTTCACCATCCGCGGGTGCTGCCCCAGCGGCGACGACAGCGCTGACGCCGCGGTGGTGGAGGCGGCCTGGAGAGCAAGGAGCCGGGAGCTCCGGCGCCGCCCGGTCGCAGGCGGAGGCGATCCATTCCTCGGGAATTGAATTTATAGGGTTTTGTTGAGTCATTTCTACGGTTTTCAGTAGAGGGAGTTCGGAAGCCCGTCGGGGCGGAGAATAGCGGGAAGGAGACTCTCGGAATTTGGGGGAAGGTTTGGCCGGAAGTTTTTTTTAAAATAATATTTTTTATTAAATATTAATCTAATCGGTGCCACTGCCATCCCTTACATATCTCCTGATAGATTTTTTTGGGTGACGTAGAAAGTATGAGTGAGAAATTATAGTTTGCACCTAAGATTTCTCCATGTAAATTATCTTTCTTTCATTTCAAAAGTTAATAAAAAATAAAAAATAAAACAATAATAATATAATATTATAATAATATATTATGATATATTTTATATTATAATAAATATTTTATATTCTAAAATATAATAAATATATTAATTATGACAAAAGTCTGGAGGTAAAATAAGAAAAAGATTAATATTAATAAAAATAATCCTGGAGTCCGTGTTGATCGATGATTGTGAAAAAGTTAGAATATATATAATAAATCCCGTTCAGATGCCAGTAATAGTCAGGATGACGTACTCATCTTCGGTAGAAAATGGCTGTGAAAAATTAATATGCGCCGTGTATCAAACATTTTCTGGCTGAGATTGGGAAACCATCTGGGGATGGCCACGTCCGGGATCTATCTCCTTCCCCTTTTTTTACCAAAAAAAAAAATTTAGGAAAAGAAGCCATTAGCTTCCTTTATTTACAATGATGCCACTGGAGTGGAGCCCTCTTAATATCCGTCTGCCGTTCTCTCCATCTGGACAAGTCCGAGTTGAGAAGTGGGCCCACACCAGAAGCGAGATCGTGAATGGTGACGTGTCACATGCAGAGATGAGAACGCGTTGGAATTTATTTCGCCTTAATAGCTGATCTGCAGAGCATGTCTATCCAGGCAAAGGAAATAACGGGAGTTTTTTTTAAAATAATAATTTTTATTATATATTTACCAAAGTGATGCCTTACCTTACATATTGAAGTTGTATACGTGGCAAGGGAGAAAGGATTTACGTAGAGATTTCGTAACTTCTTACTTCAAAATTTAATAAAAAATAAAAAATTTAAAAATTAATAAATTTTTAAAAAAATTTAAAAATATAATAATAATATATTATTATATATTTTATATTATAATAAATATTTTATATTTTAAAATATAATAAATATAATATAATATATTAAATTATATATCATATATTTAATATAATATATTAAATTGATGCACGCGTACCGGTTACAGCGACGACAGCGGATTGCATCGAGTACCGTCGGTGTAGCATGACGAAATGAGGCATCTATCGAGCAGCGAGACTGGAGGTAACGAGGTGCAAGGCCGATAATGTCGGTGCGAGCCAGGGCACCCATCTGCCATGCTCCTCGAGACCTGATCATGCCATGCAATGGATCTGATCGCCAGCACGGTGCGCAACTCCATCGCACACGGTATCTGTGAGCCCTATTTTTTAGTTTTTTAAAAATAATATTTTTTATTAAATATTTATCAAAGAGGTGCCTTATCGAATATATTTTTAAAGTATGTGATATTGAATATGCGGAAAGGAGGGAGGTTTTACCGCGAGAAATCACAGGTTACACCATGATTTCTTACGTCAAAGTTTAATAAAAATAATAAAAATTTTAAAAATTAATATTTTTTTAAAAAAATATTTAAAAAAATTAAAATAAGAAATATGATAACATGATATTATAATAATATATTATGATATATTTTATATTATAATACATATTTTATATTTTAAAATATAATAACTATATTATAATATATTAAATTATATATTATATATTATAATATAGTATATTTGTTAATGCACGTATACCGAGCACAATAAATATATAATATATTATACTATATATAATATATTGTATATTATATATTATAGTATATGATGTGGCAAACCACTGACGTGGAGTTATCTGATGTGGTAAATCGCTGACATGGAGTCCGTGTCAGACATAGCTGGCAGTTAAGGTGGCCGACGGGGCCACCAAGTAAACTCCCAGCGAGGTGAGCTCCCAACCGAGGTCAAGCTCCCAGCCGAGGTTGAGCTCTTGTCCAAGTGGAGCTCACTTCGAGATGAGCTCCCGTCCGAGCTGAGCTCCTAGATGAGGTGAGCTCCCAACCAGGGTGAGCTCCCAGCCAAGGTGAGCTCCCATCAGAGATGAGCTCCTAATCAAGGTTGAGCTCCCGTCCGAGGTGAGCTCCCAGTCGAGGTGAGCTCCCGTCCGAGATCAAGCTCATATATGAGGTCAAGCTTCCATCCGAGGTGAGCTCCAAACCGAGGTAAGCTCCCGTCCAAGGTCGAGCTCCTGTTCGAGGTCAAGCTCCCGTATGAGGTGAGCTCCCATCTGAGGTGGGCTCCCAGCCGAGGTGAGCCCCCATCCGAGGTCAAGCTCCCGTCCGAGGTGAGTCCCCAGCCAAGGTCGAGCTCCCATCTGAGGCAAGTCACCAGCCGAGAAAGGTCGTGGCCAAATAGAACCCCTGGCTGGGCCAAATATTGAAGGCGATAGGGACCTCCATGGTCACGGTGATAGGATCGGCGGGGGAAAAGAGGAGCATGCTCTTTCAAGGAGCAGCCACCGGGGTGGCTCGGATGGCGACCCTAGTGCACAATATCACCATCTCTGCCGAGCCTATTGCGGCTCTTAGGGAGTCGAACCTTCTGCAACAAAGAGCCCCGCCAGGGCTCCAGACCCTATAGCACGCCGCCTGCACCCTCTGCAGATGTGTGCTTCACTGGAGCTCCAAATCCTGTAGCACGCCGCCTGCACCTTCTATGGGAGAGTACTCCACCAGGGGTCCAAATCATGTAGCACTCCACTTGCATCTCCCACCAGGACAGTACTCCTCTAGGCCTCTGGGCTTGGCAGCACATTGCTTACACCTTCTGAAGGAGCATCCAATTAGGGCGCCAGATCCCGTGGCACGCCACTCGCACTTGTCACAGTAGGTCACCCCACTAAAGGTGCAGACCCTGCAGTATGCCACCTGCATCCATTACAGGGATTCCCTCTGAGAACTCTGGACCTTGTCCCATGTGGCTCTGGGAACGAGGCAGTCCTAAGAGATGGAACCCCCTGAGGGGGAGGGGGCGAAAGAGGGGAAGGGGCCCTAAGCCTGGAAGGACATAACTAACTGCTATAATAAAGAAGAGGGACCTCCGGTGAAGGGGTAAGTGAGGACAAGAGCCGGACAAGCGCTAGAGGACTCCCCCGGTCACCCACATTTCTAACCGTTCTACTTTTCAAACTCTCTGAATCCGGGGGCCTATCTAAGCCTCACTAAAGAGGATTTGTTCTCCTTGATCGCTCTACTGACTTGACCATCGGAGTGTCCCCGCCAGGATCCCCGGCCGGGTCTCCTTTTCTTTTTGTAGGGCCAACTGATCAGGTACTGGGACTACATGATGGGAAGCCTAGTCCTCCTACAAGAGCTCAACTTCGATCGAACCCCACTCAAGCTTCAGGCTATGGCAATCCAGGTGACAACACTGACATGGTGCCCACGAGGGGTGTGACAAGGCAAGATGCTGACATGGTGCCCGTGTAAGCTCTCATCTTAAGGTTGAGCTCCCAACTTGAGGTCAAGCTCCCGTCCTGAGGTCGAGCTCCGTCCGAAGGTCGAGCTCCCGACTTAAGATCGAGCTCCCATCCTGAGGTCGAGCTCCCGACTTGAGGTTGAGCTCCCGTCATAATATTAAGCTCCCATCCAAAGATCGAGCTCCTAGTTGAGGTCGAGCTCCCGACTTGAGGTCAAGCTCCCATCCAAAGATCAAGCTCCCAGCTGAGGTCGAGCTCCCGTTCTGGGATCGAGCTCCCAGCTGAGGTGAGCTCCTGTTCTGAGGTCAAGCTCCCATCCTGAGATCGATCTCCCATCTTGAGGTTAAGCTCCCATCCGAAGATGAGCTCCCAATTGAGGTCAAGCCCCCAACTTGAGGTCGATCTCCTGTCCAAAGATCGAGCTCCCAATTGAGGTCGAGCTCGAGCTCCTGACTTGAGATTTAAGGTTGAGCTCCTGACTTGAGATCGAGCTCCTGTCCTGAGGTTGAGCTCCCGTCCTGAGGTTGGGCTCCCATCTTGAGGTCGAGCTTCCGACTTGAGGTTGAGCTCCTATCCGAAGATGGAGCCCCCAACTGAGGTCGAGCTCCCATCCAAAGGTCAAGCTCCTAACTTGAGGTCGAGCTCCCGTCCGGAGAAGGTCCCCAAATATGGGGAGGTGCATCCCCGACCACGACCAAAGAAGCAGCCAGAAGCAAGGTACGACTCTTAGAAGACAGAGGCGAAAGAGACTCGAACCACAGCATGAAGGCACCATGGAATCTATCCCAGGTTGTTCGCAACTCTTGTGAAGGTGATGCATGCCCTGCTAGGGGCTCCGGGCCCTGCAGCACACCACTTGCGCACTCTGCATAGCGTGTGCTCTACCAAGCTCCAAATCTTGCAGCACGCCGTGCGTATCCCACTGGAGCTCCAGTTCTCGTGGCACACCACCTATGTCTCCTACGAGAAGAGCATCTTGTCAAGGCCCCAGGCCCTACGTCATGCCAACGGTTCTCCCTGAAAGTGAAAGTGCTCGACCGTGGCTTGGGGTTCCGTGGCATGGTGCTCATGCGCTCTGTAGAAGATCGCTCCACCAAGGGGCCAGGCTCTGTAGCATACCGATGAATGCCCCCATTAGGAGGACCTCCTTCTAGGGACCGGTCTGAGGAAGGGTTCTGGCAAACGAAAACCCCTCCTATAAGGAACACTAGGAAAGGGACATCCCAAGAAGGCTCCAAACCCGGTCTGGCCTAACTACTTATATAATGATAAGAGGGACCTCTAGCAAAAGGGGAGAGAGGCAAAAAATGAGAGAAGGGAGAAAAAATAGAAATACACCATAGGAAGAGGCAAAGCACTGAACAACATTCAACCCCCCAAACTCTAATTTTACGATTCTTTTTGAGTTCTATTTCTCTCTATGCGGTGGCATCCTAAGCCTCCGCCATAAAGGATCTATTCTTCTTGACCGTCCTACTGACTTGACCATCGAAGTATCCCCGCCGGGATCCCCGACTCGAGTCTCCTCTTTTTTGCAGGACTAACCAGTCGTGAGAACATAGGAGACGAAGGACTCGAAACCATCGAGGAAGACCAACTCACCCACTCTGCGTTGAAGTTGCAAGCCACGGCGATCTTGGCAGCAACAGTATATAATATATAATATATTCATTATTAAAATAATAATATAGTATATTATATATTCTATATATAAGTAATAATATTTATTATTATTATTTATATTATAGTATATTATTTTAATATGAGGTATTCCTGTCGGTCGTGCTAGATTGATGGGCATCACATGTAGTAGAGCCGAGCAGCAAGGCCGAATACCATCGATGGTCGAGTAGCGATTGCCATCCCGGTGGCTTCTGTTAGCCTTCCCACATCGACGGGCATCACGTGCGTTGGAGTCGTGCACCTTTGTGGCGATCGGACCGGTTCCATGGCATGACCATTGGGAACGCCCCATGGTACGGCCAGGCGGCTATATATATGCAAGGCCGGATACCATCGACACACCAAGTGATGATTGCTATCCCGGTAGCCTCTGCTAATCTTGCCGCACCGATGGATTTCGCATGCGATAAAGCCACGCGTCGTGCTGGTGATCGGACCCATCGCGTTGCACGATCAGGTCTTGGGAACATAGATAGGTGGGTGCTTGGGCTCGCATTGACACCTCCATACTAGCATCCCATTGCCTCCGACCCTGTTGCTTGATAGATGCCCCATTCCATCATGCTGCATCGACGGTACTCAATACGACGCCGCCACCACCATGACCAGTGTTGCCACATAGATCGTCGTGGCCTGCAGCTCTGGTATAGTGTCGGGCGTGTCCCTCCTCGCCGGTCCTTTCCCGCGCGAGCACCCGATCCTGCAAAAGAAAGGAGACCCAGACCGGGGATTCCAGCAGAGACACTCTGATACTCAAGTCAATGGGACGATCAAAGGGAATAGAACCTCCGTAGCGAAGAGTTTCTGGAGTCTCTCCACCTGGAGGGTGAAAGGCAGGGTTGAGATGTGAAGGCAAGTCCGAAATAGGATGGGCGAGCTTGGGAGGATCCTCTAGCTGGCTCCTTGCCAGTTTGCTCCCCCTATCCTCTTTTTCGGTCGCTTTCCCGCTTACCTTCTGCCTTCTTTTTTTTGACCTTATGTATGTGAGATGGCCTAGACCAGATCTGAGGCTTTGTCCCGGTGTCCTTTTTGCATGCCCTCTCTTAGAGGGGCTTTCTATTGCCTACCGCTTCCCCTCTCCCGGATCGGTCCTTAGGATGAGATCCTTCTGTTGGGGGTATGTAGGGCAGGTCCTGTCCCTCTGGTGGTGCAGTCTCCCATGGGAGGGGCAGGCGCCATGCCACTGAGCCCCGTGCCATGGTGGGATGTTTCCATTGCCAGGGAGGACTGTCAAAGCATCGCAGAGCCCTAGGACTTGATGGAGTACCCCTCTTTGGGGTGATTCTCGTTCGCATTACCAGGGTTGGCCCCCTTGGTTACACGATTGTCAGGGTGGTAGCTTGTCACGGGGCTCGAAGCCTAGCAAAGCATGCTCCGTGCAGAGTTTGCAGGTGGCGCATCGTAGAGTTTGAATTCATGGCCGGATGTCCGACCCCTCTCGGAAGTTGCGGGTGGTCAGGTTTCATCCCGCCATGATTTGAGTTCCTGTTAGCCTTTCTGATGCAGGAGCGAGTCCCGTCTTGGGAGAACTCCACCCTAGAACTCACCTTGACAGCACGAGCACGACCCCGGCCAGGTGCTGACCTCAGATGGAGGGCTCGCCTCATGAGCACAACCCCGGCTGGGAGCTGACCTTGGCAGGAGGGCTCACCTCGGTCGCATGAGCACGACCCCAGCCAGGTGCTAACCTCGGATGGAGGGCTCGCCTTATGAGTGCGACCTCGGCTGGGAGTTGACCTCGGCAGGAGGGCTCAGCATGGTCGCATGAGTACGACCCCGGCCGAGTGCTAACCTCAAACGGAGGGCCCACCTTATGAGCGCGACCCCGGCTAGGTTCTGACCTCGGCAGGAGGGCTGGCCTTGGTCGCATGAGCACAATCCCGGCCTGGTGCTAATCTCAGACAGAGGGCTCGCCTTATGAGCGCGACCCCGGTTGGGAGCTGACCTCGGTAGGAGGGCTCGCCTTGGTCGCATGAGCACGACCCCAATCGAGTGCTAACCTCAGACAGAGGGCTCTCCTTATGAGCACGACCCTGGCTGGGAGCTGACCTCGGCAGGAGGGCTCGCCTTGGTCACATGAGCACGACCCCAGCCGGGTGCTAACCTCAGACGGAGGGCTCGCCTTATCAGCATGATCCCGGCTCGGAGCTAACCTCGACAGGAGGGCTCGCCTTGATCTTCTGTTCAGGTGCCACGTCCAGGTGACAGTCTCCACCCACACGGCAGCCAGTTGGCATCTATGTAGGCTGCACGTCAGCAGATATTGCCATATTAACCGATATGCGTACATCAACAAATATACTATATTAAATATATAATATATAATTTAATATATTATAATATATTTATTATATTTTAAAATATAAAATATTTATTATAATATAAAATATATTATAATATATTATTATAATATCATGTTATTATTTTTTAATATTTTTATATTTTTTATTTTTTAAAAATATTAATTTTTAAATTTATTATTATTTTTTATTAAATTTACAACTTGTGTTTTTTTTTACGTGGATCCTTCCTTCCCTTCCACATATTCAACTTCACCTATTTTAAAAAATATATCCACGAATGCACTACTTTGGTAAATATATAATAAAAAATATTATTTTAAAAAAAACTTGAAATAACGAAACGCTGTAACTCTGCAAGGCAGCGCTAAGAAAAACAAGAACCGCTGGATCCTTACGTGATGTATACTCTACCATCCACTTGATTCAGGGATTTTTTTTAAATATTATTTTTTAAAAACAATATTATCAAAGTACGGCCATTTTAAATAAATTTACTGTTTTACCGTATAAGTTGCTATGCGGGGTCGTTTTTTTTTTTTTTAACCACGTGTCATAAAGTTTTTTTTAAAAAAAATCGGTCCATAGCATGGATTGAACCTGCGCCTTCTCATAAAATTTTAAAAAAAAATAAGTTGAATGCACATGTTGAACCTGCACTTCTTATAAAATGTGAAAAAAAATCATCGAATGTAAAAAAAAAAAAAATCAGCCGTAGGCGCAGGTTAAACATGCACCTTCTCATAAAACTTAAAAAAAAATTGACCTAAAGGCACAGGTTACTCGGGGCAAATAAAAAAAAAATAGATTTTGTATAAAAACTCAAAAAAAAATTCAAACCAATGGCGGGACCTTGTAGGTCGGATCGGTGGCAAGATCCTGGTGACCGGACCGGCGGTTTGACTGGTGACAGGACCCTAACATTTGGACCTATGGCAGGACCCTGCCGGCTAGACTAGCAATCAGACCGATGGCAGGACCCTAGCAGCCGGACTGGTGGCAGGACCCTGGTGGCTGGACCAGTGGCAGGACCCTGGCGACTGAACCGACAATTTGACCAGTGATAAGACCTTAGTAGCCAGACCTGTGGCAGGACCTTGTCGGCCAGACCGGCGATCATACCAGTGGCAGGACCCTAGTAGCCGAACTGGTGGTAGGACCTTAGCGGCTGGACCGGTGGTAGGACCTTGGTGACCGGACCGGCGATTTGACTTGTAACAGGACTCTAATGGCTGGACTTGTGGCAGGACCCTGCTGGCCGGACTAGCGGTAAGACTGGTGGCAAGATCATGGCGGTCGAACCGATGCAAGACCCTGACCGTCGGACCGGTGGCAGGACCCTAGCAGCCGGACTGATGGAAGGACCCTGGCTGCCTGACCGATGACAAGGCCATAGCGACCGGACCGGTGGTAGGATCCTGGTGTCCGAACCAGTGATCATATTGATGGCAGGATCCTAGCGGTCGGATCGGTGGCAGGCCCCTATCGGCCAGACCGGCAATCAAATCGATGGCAGGACCCTGGCAACTTGACCGGTGGCATGACCCTGGCTGTCGGACCGACGATCAAACCGGTGGTAGGACCTTGAAAGCTGGATCAGTGGCAGGACCTTGCTGGTCGGATCGACGGTTAGACCTGTGATAGGACCCTAGCAACTGGACCAGTGGTAGGACCTTGGTGTTCGGACTGGTGATCAGACCAATAGCAGGACCCTAGCGACTGGACCAGTGGCAGGACCCTGGTGGCCGGACCGATGGCAGAACCATGGTTCGAACACCAGGGTTCTACAACCATTCTGGTCGCTAGGGTCCTATCACCGGTCTAACCAGAGTTCTGTTACCGGTCCTGCCACCAGTCCGGTCGCCAGGGTCCTACCACCGGTTCGACCGCCAGGGTCCCACCACCGGTTTGGCCACTAGGGTCGTGCCACCGATCTGATCGTCGGTCCAGACATTAAGGTCTTGCCACCGGTCCGGTTGCTAGGGTCCTGTCACACGGTCTAACCACTGGTCCGGCCAGCAGGGTCCTGCCACCGATCCGGCATGCAAGGTCTTGCCACCGGTCTAGTAGCTAGGGTCCTGTCATCGGTCCGACCACCAGGGTCCTGCCACCGGTCTGATCGCCAGTCTGGCCGGTAGGGTCCTGCCATCGATTCGGCTACTAGGGTCCTGCCACCGGTCATATCACTAGTCTGGATCGGTCTAGCCGGTAGGGTCCTGCCATCGGTTCGGCCGGTAGGGTCTTGCCATCGATTCGGCCACTAAGGTCCTGCCATCGGTCTGGTCGCTAGGGTCCTGTCACTGGTCCGGCAGCCATGGTCCTGTCAACTGTCCGGCTGCCAGGGTCCTGCCATCGGTCTGGTCGCCAGGGTCCTGTCACCGGTCCGGCAGCCACGGTCTTGCCAACTGTCCGGCTGCCAGGGTCCTGCCACCGATCAAGCAGCTAGGGTCCTGCCACCGGTCAAGCAGCTAGGGTCCTACCACAGATCCAACCTCCAGGGTCCTGCCACCGGTCTGATTACCAGTCTGGCCAGCAGGGTCCTGCCACAGGTCCGGCTGCTAGGGTCTGTCACCGATCAAACCATCGGTCCAGTCGCTAGGGTCTTGCCATCGGTCCAATCGCCAATGTCCTGCCATCGGTCTGATCATTTGTCTAGCCGGCAGGGTCCTGTCACAGGTTCGGCCATTAGGGTCCTATCATCGGTTAAATCGCCGGTCCGGTCGCCAGGGTCTTGCCACCTGTCTGGTCGCCAAGGTCCTACCACCTGTTTAGCCGCTAGGTTCCTGCTACCGGTTCGGCCGCTAGGGTCTTGCCACTAGTCTGATCGCCAGTCTGGCCAGCAGGGTCTTGCCACAGGTCCGGTCGCTAGGGTCCTGTCACCAGTCAAACCGTTGGTCTTGCCACCAGTCTGACCTGCAAGGTCCTGCCACGGTTTGAATTTTTTTTTGAATTTTTATACAAAATCTTTTTTTTTATTTGCCCACGGTAACCTATACCTTTAGATCAATTTTTTTTAAATTTTATTTTTTTTGAATTTTTATATAAAATCTTTTTTTTTATTTGCCCCCGGTAACCTATACCTTTAGGTCAATTTTTTTAAAATTTTATTAGAAGGCACAGGTTTAACCAATGCCTTCAGCTGATTTTTATTTTTTTTTTTTTTTTTTTTTTGTATTCCGCGACTTTTTTTTTCACATTTTGAGAAACCTGTGCCTTCAACTTAATTTTTTAAAAAAATTTATGAGAAAGCGCAAGCTGTTCAACCTGCGCCCTCTCCACGTGGTTAAAAAAAATAATCCCACATGGCAACTTTTACGATAAAATGATAAATTTATTTGGAACGGCCATACTTTGATAAAATTGGTTTTAAAAAATAATATTTTAAAAAAAAACAGTTGATTCAGCCGGTAAAGGATTTCAATGCGGGCGGTACAGTCGGTACTGGCAAATGGAAACCTTTTTTTAAAGAAAGATATACGGGTGTTTTTTAAAATAATATTTTTTTAAAAAAAATATTAAAATAATACAGGTCAAAATAAATTTATTGAATTACCGTAGTTTAATAAACGTGGCAACCACATCAAAAAATATGGGTTCAACCTGCATCTTCATTTTAATGAAGGCGTAGGTTAACCCGCATCTTTAAATTTTAACATAATAAAATTAAAATAACATACTAAAATTTAAAATATCATATTTAAATATTTAAAATATTTAAAATAATATAATAAAATTTAAAAAAATTAAAAATTAAAAAATTAAAAAAAGTTGCTGGTAAAATGAAGCCGCAAGCCGCACCTATGATTTCATCTTATTCATGTACTTTAATTTTTAAAATAAAAAATTAAAAAAATATAAGACTATAAATTGTTACCTTTAATAATAATATAAAATATTAACAATATAAAATAAAATTTAATATAATATATTATAAATATTATAAATATTATAATAAATATATTATAATATATTAAATTATAAATTATCAATTATAAATTGTATTAGAAAAATATAATAAATATAATAAATATTTTATAATATAATATAAAATTTATAATTTAGTCGATGCCAGTTTAGTCACCAGGCTAGTCGCCAATTCGCTTGCCGGGTTGGTGCCAGTCTGACCGTCAACCCGGTGCTAATCCAACTGCCAGTTTGATCATCAAGTCGATATCAGTCTGGTCGCCAGTCCGGTACCAGTTCGATCCCCTACCTAATACCAATTCGGTCATCAATCTCAGTCAAACTGGTACCAACCTGGCAATCGGACTAGTACCAGCTTGGCAGCTAGACATGCAATAAAATCGATGACCAGATTGGCTATCAGATTGGTGGCTGGACTTGCAATTGGATTGGTGGCCAGACTGGTGACTGGATCGATGGCTGGACTGGCACTGACTTGGTGACCGGACTGGCTATCAAACCGATAACCAGATTGGTGGCTAATTCGATGATTGGACTGGCATCACCTTGGCAGCTAGACTGGTTTTCAAAAGTGTACATACTTTGCTAAAAGTTTTTGAAAACCCAATCACCCTTTTTTTAGATTGTCTAGTTGGACAACAAATAGTATCAAAACCACAATCTCAGTAAAATTAATCTTATGATAAAGAGATAAAGATCATGATAACTCATATGGATAGTATACTTGCTGAAGGATAATCAAGCAATAGGTGACCTTTCTTAAGTGCCACAAATTATTCCTACTAAAAAGCATATATACACATATATATTCAAGATCTTGATTATCAAGTATGAAAGGTGATAGTCTAAGGACCATGTACACCACTATTAAAGTTAATGATTTTGATGTTCCCAAACTGGAAGATGATTGGGATGAGCATGATATGAAATTGGTAGAATTGAATGTTAAAACTATGAATATATTGTATTATGCCTTGGATCAAAATTAGTTTAATCAAATTTTACTTGCAATTTTACAAAGAAAATTTAGAATAGACTTGAAGTGACTCATAAAGACACTAATTAAGTTAAAGAATCCAAAATTAACATACCTGTAAACTATTTAAGATGGAACTTACTAAGATCATAATTGAAATATTTAATCATTTTATTGAAATAATTAATATCTAAAGAGTCTTGGTAGGTCATATTCCAATAGTGACTTGGTAAGAAAGGTTCTTAGGTCATTGCTAAGAAGTTGTGAAGCAAAAATCATAGCCATCCAAAAAGCTAAAGATTTAAATAATTTACCACTTGGGAAGCTCCTTGGATCATTGATGATGCATGTGCTGATAATGAAGCAACACAATGAGGAAGAGGATAGGAAGAAGAAGACAATAGCTCTTAAGTTAGTTACGAATGAAGAAAATGAAGATCTTTCATCCAAAAAAGAGTTGGGAGATAAAGACATGGCCCTAGTAATCAAAAAATTCAAAAGATTCACATGCAAGAAAAAACCTAGATATAGGAGAAAAAAATTGGCTAAGGGAGAGCCAAGCAAGAAAAAGAAAGAAAGAGAAAACTAAAAGGACCAACTTATTTGTTATAAGTACAAGAAACCAGGATATTATATGTTAGATTGTCTTATCTTGAAAAAGACTTTTAAAAGGAGTAAGAAGAAGAAGGCAATGGTTGCCACTTGCAGCAATAATAAGGAGTCAAGCTCCAATAAAGAAGAAGGAAAGGTAGCAAGTCTTTGCTTCATGGATTTAGAGGATAATGTAAATTCTCGAACCAATTTAGAATTTATTTTCGATGAACTATATATACACTACTTTTTATGATTTACTTGTTGTATTCAAAAAAACTTGGTTTGAAAAATAAAACTCTTAAACAAATAAATAATTCTTTAGCCAAAGAAAAAGATGAAGTTATGCAGAAAAATGAAGCTTTACAAAAGGAGTTAGGTAAAATACATCAAAAAAATAAAGCTTTAAAAAAGAAAAGATGAAATTTTGCAAAGGAGCAATGCTTTGAAATAAGAAAATAAAACTTTACAAAAAGAAATTCATAGATCAAAGCCCTTGGTTGATAAGTTAACTTTTAGTTCTAACAAACTTGAACTAATTCTTAACAACCAAAAGGAAGTTTTTGACAAAGCTGGAATTAGTTTTAATTCATCTTACAATCAAAGGTTTTTAGCAAAACAATTTTTAGCCTATATATCTTATCAAAACTCAAAGTAGTTTGCTATTGCTGCAAGACAATTGGCCATAAAGCTTATGCATGTAATTTTTAAAAAAATAAAAAAAAGTGAAAAAATTTGGATTCTCAAAAGAGCCATTATTGCTAACCCCAAAGGATTTAAAAAAAACTTGAATATCTAAAAATACTACTTAATTATTTTGTAGGGGTGTCTTGTAACCAATGATTAAAATAAATATGGTATTTGGATAGTGGCTGTTCAAGATATATGATGCATAACAAACATCAATTTTTCATCCTTGAAATGAAAGAAGATATTATAACTTTTGGAGATAATAATAAAGAAAAAAATATTGGAATTAGTAAAATCAAAGCCATTCCCTTAATTTTTATTGAAAATATTTCGTTAGTAGATAATTTAAAATATAACTTGTTAACTATTAGTCAATTATTTGACACTAGTTTCAAAGTTACTTTTGAATCATCCATATGCATAATCACTAGTTCTTCTGATGTAAGTATTAAATTTATTAGACATAGACTTGACAATATTTATATAGAAAATCTTAATGATTTAGCTATGAAAAGTGATACAAGTCTAGTTGAATGTTAGGATCAAAGAAACTAGTTGGTTATGGCATAGTAGACTAGGACATGTTAGCATGAATATTATTTTTAAATTGATTTTAAAAGATCTAGTTAAAGGATTATCTAAAATAAATTTTTAAAATGATCATATTTGTAATGCATGTTAATATAGAAAATAAACTATAGGATCTTTCAAATCTAAAAACATAGTTTCAACTTCAAGACCTTCAAAACTACTTCACATGGACTTATTTAGACCTACTAGATATACGGGCCTTGAAAGAAAGAAATATGGATATGTGATAGTAGATGATTTCTCAACATTTACTTGAATTTTGTTTTCGGTACATAAAGATAAAGCATTCACTATTTTTTAAAAATTTTATAGAAAAGTTTTGAACAAAAAAAAATTATATGTTATTTCAATTCATAGTGATCATTGGATTGAATTTGAAAATAAAAACTTTTGCAATGAGAATGAAATTGAGTATAATTTTTTGGAACCAAGAATAGCACAAAAAAATAGTATTATTAAGAGAAAAAATAGAGCATTAGAAGAAATAGAAATTGTTGCCGACCTTATCGTCGTGGCCTGTAGTTATGAAGTGGCGCCGGACATCAACCCCTTTACTCCGGAATCCTGGTGTTCCTGGACCTGCAAAATAGTGTTAGAGACACGGGTTGGGGATCCCGGCGAGGGCACTCCGATGATCAAGTCAGCATACGGCAAAGCCGAACATATCCCTTAAGGCGGATCCCACTTCGATCACCGTGCTTAGAGGAGTTTTTAATAAAGAATTGAGTAGGAGAAAATGAGAGAGGAGCGGTGCTTGAGTTGTGGCAACCGTGCTTGTGGGACTTGCTCTGGGAGTCTCCTGGGAGCCTCTTGCCTTCAAGTCACTCATCTTGCTACTACTTCCTATGTTTGCCCTCTTTCAGTTACTTCCCTTCCTTCTTGCTCGTTGGTACCTTTTTAGATTGTCGATCGCTCCAGTACCTTGATTTTCTCCCTCTGGGGGGGCTTAGGGGTCAACGGTGTCCGTTGGCCGCTCTCCCCAGGTCATTTCCTCTTGTAGTTGGAAGTTAAGTTGTGAACATGTCTTGCCCAGTATGTTGTCACGAAGGGAGAAAATAGGTGGAACCTTGATCTAGGTGCAGCCGCCCTCGGTCTGAGACCTTGAATGCGGCTTTCTCCTTCGGGGGGTTTCAGGTGGTCGGCTACAAGATCTAACATCTCGATTGGGGCGCCCCTCCCAATTTGGTGCAAATGAGGTTACGCGCACCGTTATAGATTTGGGGCGCCATACTAGGTGCGCCGCACCGCGCACGCCTACTTCGGCGATGGTCTTAGGGATGGCGCCTTCGTTCTTCCCGGTGCTTCCAAAGAGAGGGCTCGACTTTGATTGAGGTGGGCTCGACCCTTGGAGAGCCACCTGGCAAAGGAGTGGAGGAGGGCTCGACTCCGGCCGAGATGGGCTCAACCTTTGGGGAGCCACCTGGCGAAGGAGCAGAAGCGGGCTCGACTCTGGCCAAGATGGGCTCCTTGGGGAGCCACCTGGCAAAGGAGCAAAGGCGGGCTCGACTCCGGCCAAGATGGGCTCCACCCTTGGGGAGCCACCTGGCGAAGGAGCAGAGGTGGGCTCAACTCCGTTCGAGATGGTCTCGACTCCGACTGAGGTGGGCTCGACTTTGGTCGAGGCCGGGAAGCTCGAAAGAAAACTTGACGCGGCGCTATCTGCTTGTCAGGCTGCTAGCTGGATCCGAGATGTACTCCATGTCAGCGGTCTTGGCCATATCATTTGCCCCCCCTCCCAAGTCCCATCGAAGCACCGCGACTGGGACATGGGGAGTTAATGCAGAGATGACATGGGAGAACAAAAATCTAGTGTAATTATTACCACGATTGCCATCGCTTTGCATGTCATGCCTGATGCGGGACGAAAATCGATGGAACCCTGGGTTATTTGGGAAAGGGAAAGATACCTAACAAAACTAGGATCGTGGGAGGGCTAAGAAGCCTCCCGGGACTAGGATAATACTGAAACTAAAATCCTAAAACAGTTGATCTCTTTTGTTTTCAATTTTCTTGGTGGAGGTGGCGAAGGAAGGATGGAGATGGGGGACTGGGAACTGGAACTCATGGCCCTAGGACTCACTCTAACAGGGAGACGCACACAGAAAGTCAGGGGTCAAAGCGTAAAGCTACCCTCCCAAGGGATCACAGCACACAGCTACCCTCCCGGGGGATCACAGCATCAGCTACCCTGAGCTCTCATCGAACCCATAATGCACATAGCAGGGCTCTCACATAGATAAGCTAGGATGACTCTCAAAGGACACGAGGGAATAAAGATGACGAGATAGGGGATAACTAGGGTGCTCACCGAACTCATAATGCACATAGCAGGGAACGCCTCATACCCCTCATCGAACCCATAATGCACACAACAGGAAACGAAGGCAAACGGGCCTCAGCCCAAAACCAGAACCGGAACCAATGGAGAACCAAAAATTTATATCAAATCATCTCTGATTATTACAGGAGGAGAGGGGGCCTTTATATAGAAAAAACCAAAACCCTCAGTTTCTTAGCCTCTAAGAAAACTAAAAAAGGAAAATAAATTACATCAAAATTCATGTTGCATCAAAAGTGGTGCTGATATGCTCTAAGAAGCATGTCGGCTTGATGATCTGCTCCAGAAAGAGTGCTGCTCTGAAAATGGGACTGCTATGAAATCCATGCAACTCCATCTCAAGGCCATGGAAGAGAAGAACGGTCTCCGGCAGGGCACTAGCAGATGGCCGGGAAGCGGGTGGCGGACGGGCCGACGGACGACGAGCAGCGGATGGTTGGCAGCGGGCTGCGGGCGAGACGGCACAAGAATGGCACGGCACGCCCCAGGGTGTGCCGTTTGGTCTCCCATGGCTGTGGGAGACCTCAGAGCGCTAGTGTGGCCGGTGGACGGCGGGGGAGGTCGGGGCCGACGGGATGGTGGCCGGCAGACGTGCAGGCGGCGGTAGCGATGCAGGGGCGCATGTGGGCGGACGGACGCCTCCCACATTCATTCGTCTTCCCACGGGTGTAGGCGACGGCGAACCCCACCAGTGACCGGGCGAGGGCCGGCGGGCGGCGGGAACGGCGACGGGCGGCGGGAACGGTGGCGAGCAGCAGACCGGCGGCAGCGGGGGCCGTGGGCCGTGGCGGTCGGACGCCTCCGTGTCCGTTCATCTTCCCACGGGCGTGGACGGTGGCTTCTCCGGCGAGGGCGCGTGCCGGCGAGCGTCGGCTGCGGTCCGGCGAGGGCGGCCGGGGGTCGGGCGGTTCGGATCTGGGGTCGAAGGGGGCGGTGGCTAGGGTTCGAAAGTTTTAAAAAAAATTCACAGGAGAAGATGGAATAGCGTAGGAATAAATCGGGAATAAGATTGGGATAAAGGTGGAATAGCAGGAATAAGTGGAATAGCGAGAATAGGAAAAGTAAAAAAAATATGAGAAAATAATAAAAAAAATAAAAAAAATATCCGGACTTGTCCTGGATCCCCATCATTAAAATGGCGCCCACCGTGGGGTCGGGCGAGGGCTGACGGGCGGCGGGAACGGCGGCGGGCAGCAGGCGGCGGCGGCGGCGGTGGCGACGGCCTTGGGCCGTGGCGGGCGGATGCCTTCGTGTCCGTTCATCTTCCCACGAGCGTAGGCGATGGCGACGGCTTCTCCGACGAGGGCGAGGGCCGGCGAGCGTCGGCGGCGATCCGGCGGCGGGCGGCCGGGGGTCGGGCGGACCGGATCTGGGGCCGAAGGGGGCGGCGGCTAGGGTTCGGAAGTTTTAAAAAAAATCATGGGAGAAGATGGAATAGTGTAGGAATAAATCAGGAATAAGATCGGGTTAAATGTGGAATAGCAGGAATAAGTGGAATAGCGGGAATAGGAAAAATAAAAAAAATGCGAGAAAATAAGAGAAAAATGGATAAAATACCCGGGCCTGCCCTGGATCCCATAATTTGTTCCCCACTCCCAAGTCCCATCGAAGCACCGCGATTGGGACGTAGGGAGTTAATGCAGAGATGACATGGGAGAACAAAAATCTAGTATAATTATTACCATGATTGCCGTCACTCTGCATGTCACGCCCGAGGTCCAATGCGTAGGCGCCACGTCCATGATTTCGACGGACCATAATTGCGCCATGCCAGACTCGAGGCGGTTTTTAGCAAACCAAAGCATCGATGCTGGGTGCCTTCACACGTGGTGCTTATCCGATGGTGGGGGCGAAAAGGATTGTACAGTCGCTATCGATTGGCTTTGAAAAGAGGAGGGACTTTCCAAAAACAAGGTCTTTTGATTTTCTCGCACTTCGCTGGTGGTTGCAGCGATCCTTCTTCTTCTCATGGGTTGTCTTTCTTCACCAAAACAAGCAGGTGAGTGCCCTGTGACCTTTTCTTCTTCTTCTGCTTCTTCCCGGTCTCCAGTTCTTCCCCCTGTCTTAGGTGAACCAAACCCTTCTTAGGTTTTCTATCCCCCTTCTCTTCTTCTCAAACCTCTTTTCTTCCAATGGCTCCTTCGAGTCGACGCCCTCATTTCTCCACCAACCCGAACGAGGCAGGTCCCTCCCGGTCGAGGACCCCGTCGTCTTTCGATGAGGAGGACAAGGTTCCCTTTGAAGTCCGGAGGTGCCTGCGGCCTGGCGGGATAGTTATTGGAAGCCCTATGGCCCCTAGGGTTCCTTGTCCTACTCCTGTTTCTCCTCCTGCCTGTATTGTTGCCTCGGCGGTAGAGGCTTCCTCCAGCCCCTCTGGCTTCGCCTCGATGATGACCGAAGAAGACCTTTCGTTGATTTGGGAGTCATTCGGGGTCCCAAATTTTCTCTAACTTACACTCTCGAAATCGGGGGAGCATGTTACTTCGAGTGGCCCTGGCCGGGTCGCTTTCTACGAAGACTTCCTCATCGACGGTCTTCGTTTTCCACTCCATCCCTTTTTCCTTTCCCTTCTTAGCCACTTTCACCTCGTCCTGGCCCAGTTGGTCCCTAATGCCATCAGGGTCATCTTTGCCTTCATCGTATTCTGTCATTTCCACTAGTTTGTTGCCTATTTTTCTTTATTCAGGGCCTTGTTCACCCTGAAGCGCCTCTCCATCGACAACGAGTGGTGATACCTTTTCCCTCGACCCAAGTGCCTTCAGTTCGACCTCCCCACATCCATCAAGGGGTGGAAGAACCAGTTTTTATTTGCCTCTGTCGAGGACGTTGACTGGATCTGGAGTGAGCCGGACCAGTCCCCTAACCGAAACTCCCAAATAGTGCTGGCTAACTGGGAAGCCTTCTCCCTACTACTTAGTAATGAACTTCCCTCCCTCGAGGTTCTGCTCTCGAAGCAGAACTTGTTCGAGGCCAGGGTTAGCCTGATTCGGGGGATTGGTGAGGCTCTGCGCCTCTCTCTTTCTCTTTTTTTTTCTTTTTCTTTTTCTTTTTTTTTCTTTCTTTTTTTTTTGTTAATCTCCTTTGACCTTTTCTTTCCCAGGGATGAAGTTCTCGATAGACAACTTGATGGAGTCGGCCCACAAGAGGAGCGCTTCGATTGGGGCCCGGGACTCCATGCCAAAGAGGGCCGGGTGGAAGCAAACCAAGGGCCCAGGCCCACATCAACCTCGGAGCAGAGGGTGGTGGAACCGGCTCCCCAGCCACCTTCCTCATTATGCACCGGCGAGCATTCCAGGGAATGCCTTCGTCATCCGGGATCAGGGCCTGGTGAAGAAGATGATGGAATACATGGTCCAACCTCGGGAACACCGCTTGAAGGGAGGCAGGGACTACTCAGTGGCCTTGCTTGGGATCCTCCCACAGCTCTTCTCAGTGAGTATCTAGCATTTTTTTTTGTTTTTAATGTTCCAGTTGGATTTCAAAGAGTCTAACCTCTTCTTTGATGCAGGTTGGGACCAATGTGCTCCTACTCCAGGACTTCCTCACCAGCTCGGTAAAGAGGGAGGCCGACAAGGAGAAATGGCTGGTCAATCTCACGGTCGATGTGAAGGGGCTGATGGAGGCTGATGGAGAAGGGCTAGGCGCTGAAAGAAAGTAACAGGGTCCTTCGAGGAGATCTGGCTCGTGCCGAGGAGCGCACCAAGGACCTCGAGACGTCCCTCTCTGAGGAGAGGATATTGACCCAGCACCGCACCGAGGAGACCGCGGCGGAGATCAGTCACCTGGAGGGGTGATCCCGGGCTCTGGAGACCCGAGTCGAGGAGGTTTTGACAGAGCTGGCAGCGGTCAATGAGAAAATGACATACATCATGGAGCTATTGGAAGCTACACAAAGGGAAGCCCGCGAGGCCGTGTCGAAGTTCCAGGCATCCCAGGAGTTTAAGGATAAGGTCCACGAGGCTGTCGTGGACTCATTCTTGAAGGGGTTCGAGGTCTGCCGAGAGAAGGTGGCCTCACACTTCCCGGAGCTTGACCTGGGAGGCATCATTATTGGTGGTACCAAGGAGCAGCATGAAGAGCCAGGGGAATCTTCAGGAGTGGCCGAGGAAGTGATCACCGGGCAGCTTGTCGAGCAGGCAGCTGGTGATGCAGAGGCCCGCCAACCTGGGAGGGAGCCGGCGATCCAGTGACCCTGGGTCCTTCATTTTAGGTTTTGTACCTGTTGCCGATCTCGCCGCCGCGGCCTGTAACTTCAGAGCTGGTGGCGGGGTCAGACCGTCTTGCCTCGAGGTCTCCGGGCTCCCGAACCTGCAAGACAAGGTCAGAAACCCTGGCCAGGAATCCCAGCGAGGGAGCTCCGATGGTCAAGTTAGAGAATGGCGAGATGGAACAGAGTCTCCAAGGCGAGCCCCAGAAGGAGTCCCAGGCTTAGAGATTATGTTAGCAAAAAGGTCTCAGGAAGAGTGGAAATTGGGCCAAGTTCCTTCACCGAGCTTGCACCAAGGGACCCCTCTCGGGATCTTGGATCCTGCTCTCGGTGCCTTTTCTTTTTCCAGCCTTTTTTTCCCTTACCTGATCGTCCACTCTTCCCATCCTTATATCCCATCACGCTGCCTCCGACTTCCCGCCCTTGGGAGGCCCCCTCTTCGCTTTCACCTCCTTCTCTCCCTCTTTTTCCCTTTCCCCTTCGGGTCCAAGAACCCGGCGGCCTCCTTGTCTTGCTTGCCGAGCCCAGTGAGGAAAGGGTAGAGAGAGGACACCGGCCAGACCATGGGCCGAGCGCGAGCGCTCTCCTTCCCAGGCGCCGACAACGTCCGTTCCCGGGTCCTGTCTTGCCAGGACTTCGCCTCTCGACTGCGGAACCTGTCGGGTCGATGTAAACGAGGTTTCGCGTGTTGCTGCCGACCGTACCGGCGCTCCTCTCGGGGTGCGGCGCGCGCTGCTCGAGAATGGTCTCAGAACCCGTGCTCCTACTTCTCGGTGGCCTCTCCACGCAGGGTAGCCGGCCTCGGCCAAGGTGGGCCCCTCCTGGGCGGACACCTGGCGGAGTGGCAAAGGAGCGCTCGACTTCGACCGAGGTGGACCCGTGCCCGGGCGCCACCTAGCAAAGGAGCAGGGAGGCCTGGCTCGACCTCGATCGAGGTGGAACCGTCTCAGGGTGCCACCCAGCGAGGGAGCAGGGGGCCGCCTGGCTTCGATCGAGGTGGACCCCTCCTGGGCGGACACCTGGCGAAGGAGCAGCAGAGGGGCGCTCGACTTCGGCCGAGGTTGACCCGTGTCCGGGCGCCACCTAGTGAAGGAGCAGAAAGACCCGGCTCGACCTCGACCGAGGTGGAGCCGTCTCAGGACGCCACCCGACGAGGGAGCAGGGGGCCGCCGGCTTCGACCGAGGTGGGCCCCTCCTGGGCGGACACCTGGGGGAGCGGCATGGGGTGCTCGATTTCGATCGAGGTGGACCCCTGTCCGGGCGCCACCTGGCGAAGGAGCAGAAAGACCCGGCTCGACCTCGATCGAGGTGGAACCATCTCAGGGCGCCACCCGACGAGGGAGCAGGGGGCCGCCGGCTTCGGCCGAGGTGGGCCCCTCCTGGGCGGACACCTGGCGGAGCGGGAGGGGGGCGCTCGACTTCGGTCGAGGTGGACCCCTGTCCGGGCGCCACCTGGCGAAGGAGCAGAAAGACCCGGCTCGACCTCGACCGAGGTGGAACCGTCTCAGGGTGCCACCCGGCGAGGGGCAGGGGGCCGTCGGCTTCGGCCAAGGTGGGCCCCTCCTGGGTGGACACCTGGCGGAGCGGCAGAGGGGCGCTCGACTTCGGCCATGTGGACCCCTCCTGGGCGGACACCTGGCGAAGGAGCAACAGAGGGGCGCTCGACTTGGCCGAGGTGGACCCGTGTCTGGGCGCCACCCGGCGAAGGAGCAGAAAGACCCGGCTCGACCTCGGCGAGGTGGAACCATCTCAGGGCGCCACCCGGCGAGGGAGTAGGGGGCCGCCGGCTTCGACCGAGATGGGCACCTCCTGGGCGGACACCTGGCGGAGCGGCGGGGGGGCGCTCGACTTCTTCCGAGGTGGACCCCTGTCCGGGCGCCACCTGGCGAAGGAGCAGAAAGACCCGGCTCGACCTTGGCCGAGGTGGAACCGTCTCAGGGCGCCACCCGACGAGGGAGCAGGGGGCCGCCGGCTTCGGCCGAGGTGGGCCCCTCCTAGGCGGACACCTTGCGGAGTGGCAGAGGGGCGCTCGACTTCGACCGAGGTGGACCCCTCCTGGGCGGACACCTAGAGAAGGAGCAGCAGAGGGGCGCTCGACTTGATTGAGGTGGACCCGTATCCGGGCGCCACCTGGAGAAGGAGCAGAAAGACCCAGCTCGACCTCGGCCGAGGTGGAACCGTCTCAGGGTGCCACCCGGCGAGGGAGCAGGTGGCAGCCGGCTTCGGCCGAGGTGGGCCCCTCCTGGGCGGACACCTGGCGAAGCGGCAGAGGGGCGCTCGACTTCGACCGAGATGGACCCCTCCTGGGCGGACACCTAGGGAAGGAGCAGCAGAGTGGCGCTCGACTTCGGCCGAGGTGGACCCGTGTCCGGGCGCCACCTGGCGAAGGAGCAGAAAGATGCGGCTTCGCCGAGGTGGGACTCTGAGCTTTCACTGTCGTATTGGACTTTGGGCTTAGTTGCTTCCAGCAGACCACTTGCGGGACTCCTGGTGCCTCGTCTTTGGTCGCCAGGCCTAGGGTCAGGTGATGATAGTCCTACGAGACAGAGACAAGCATTGTGTTAAAGAGAATTTCATTATTAATGTTAGGAGGTCTTACATCATTGGTAATACATCCTTAAGTTGGCGGCGTTCCAAGTCCGCGAAAATCATGCCCCTTCGAGCTCGGCAAGGTAATAGGCCCCGTGAGAAAGGGATTTAACCACCCTGTAAGGGCTTTCCCAGTTTGGAGAGAGCTTGCCGCACTCTCAAGGTTGGGAGGCTTCCGCCCGTTGCAGCACCATATCTCCCAGGCAGAAGGACTTTGACCTCACCCTGGAGTTATAATATCTAGCTACCCATTGCCGGTTGGCTGCCATTCAGACTCGAGCCTTGTCCTTTGTCTCTTCAAGCAGATCTAGATTAAGCAGGAGGCGTGCTGGGTTCTCGACCTCGTCGTACTGCTCCACCCACAATGTTGGCAGACTTAGTTCCACCGGGATCATCGCTTCTGCATCGAAGACGAGGTTGAGTGGTGTTTTATCTGTGGCCATCATCGGTGTTGTGGTATGCCCATAGGACACTGGGGAGTTCTTTGGCCCACCTACCCTTGGCTTGGTCCAGTCTGGTTCGGAGCCCTTGAAGGATAGTCTGGTTAGTCACCTTGACCTCCCCGTTGGTCTGAGGGTGTGCCACCAAGGTGAAGCGATGGTGGATGCCGAGGTCGTTGCAGAACTCCTCAAACTCCTGATTGTCGAATTGTCATCTGTTGTTGGTGATGATTGTGTGGGGGAGCCCGAAGCGGCATATGATTGATTTCCATAAGAACTTGCTAACGTTCGCCTTCGTGATCTGGACTAACGGTTCAGCCTTGACCCACTTCGTGAAGTAGTCGATGGCAACTATCAAGAACTTATGCTGCCCAGACGCAGGAGGAAAGGGACTAAGGATGTCCATGCCCCACTGGACGAATGGCCAGGGGGCAAAGAGCTGGGAAAGCAGTGCAATCGGTTGGCGTTGCACGATAGCGTGATGCTAGCAGCGGTCATACCTCTTGACGAAGTTGGCTGCATCCACCTTCATTGTTTCTCAGTAGTATCCTTGGTGGAGGGCCTTGTATGCCAAAGTTCTGCACCCACATGATTTTCGCAGAGGCCTTCGTGTATCTCCTGGAGCATGACTGCTCCTCTGAGGTTCTCAGGCATTTAAGGAGTGGGTAGGAATAGGATCTTCGGTAAAGTAGCCCGTCCATCCGCACAAAGCGCACGACCTTCCTTTTGATGAGGCTGGCCTCTATTTGATCTTCGGGCAAGGTACCGTCGGTGATGTACTTGACATACTTGTCCATCCAACTGGGCTCCGGGATAACTTCTTGGATCTCTCTGGGTGCTTTGTAGCTCGGGGTCTGGAGATGCTCAATGTAGGCGTGGCCCAGGGAGGAGTCCAGCAAGGTTGCCAGTCGAGAAAGGGCGTCGGCGCGCGTGTTCTCTCCATGTGAAATGTGGGAGATGCTGAAGCGCTTGAAACCTACCATACTTGCATGTACCAGCTCCAGGTACTTTGATATTTGAGGGTCCCAGGCCTCGAATTTGCTCGAGACCTACCCAGCCACAAGTTATGAGTCAGTGAAGACTTTCAAACTGGGTACGCCCAATTTGTGAGAGACCCTCGGTCCTAAGAGGAGCACTTCATATTCTGCCTGGTTATTGGTGGTGGCAAACTGGAAGCAGAGCGTGCATTCGGTGATGACTCCTTCGCCATTAGCGAGGATGAGTCCAGCTCCACTTTTGCTGGAGTTGGATGCTCCATCCATATGTAAGACCCAGATGTCCCACTCCAGTTCTGGTCCTAGTTGTTGATTTTGGGGGCTCTCTTCCGGCTCCTCGTCCTGGCCTGCACACTCAATCAAGAAGTCAGCCAATACCTATGCCTTCATGGATGACCTCGGGTGGTAGGTGATGTCAAACTCACCGAGCTTCAGTGCCCACTTTGCCAGGTGTCCGGATGAGTCAGAGCAGCTTAGTACGGCTTTCAGTGGTTGATCCATCAGAACCGCAATCGGGTGTGCTTGGAAGTAAGGCCTGAGGCGTTGGGCAGACATAATGATCGCAAAAATTAACTTCTCAGATCGAAAGTACCTGACCTCGGCTTCGCGGAGAAGCTTGCTTGTATAATACACGGGCCTCTGGATCCCTCCTTCAT
Source organism: Areca catechu (assembly GCA_021397845.1). NCBI lineage: Eukaryota > Viridiplantae > Streptophyta > Magnoliopsida > Arecales > Arecaceae > Areca > Areca catechu. The sequence continues at coordinate 42,938,407 of CM038047.1, forward strand.
CTATACGGACCAAGACCGAGCTGATGGCCTCTAGGGTGACCGCCATATACAGGAGGAGCTCTTCTCCCTTATCTGGTCGGGATAGTAGTGGTGGTGATGCCAGGGTCTTCTTCAGCTCTTCGAAAGCCTCTTGGCACTCTTTTGTCCAAGTGAAGTCATGCATCCTCTGCAGTACCTTGAAGAAGGGTTGGCAATGATCGACAGATCGTGAGATGAATCGGCTCAGGGCTGCTATCCGGCCAGTGAGTCGCTGAACTTGTTTCTTGGAGTTGGGCTGCTCCATGTCAAGAATCACTCAGACCTTCTCTCGGTTGGCTTCTATCCCCCTCTGGGTGACTATGAAGCCAAGAAATTTTGTTGCTGCTACACCAAAGATGCATTTCGCTGGGTTCAACTTCATTTGATGGAGGCGAAGGTTGCGGAAGGTCTCTGCCAGGTTGTTGACGTGGTCCGAGGTCAGCTTGCTCATGACGAGAATGTAATCCATGTACACTTGCATGTTGCGGCCAATTTGGTCTTTAAAGATCTTATTAACCAATCACTGGTACATGGCACCAGTGTTCTTCAGGCCGAAAGGCATCATTCTATAGCAGTATGTCCCGCGGTCCGTGATGAAGGCAGTGTGCTCCTCGTCTTCCGGATACATTCGGATCTGGTTATACCCGAAAAATGCATCCATGAAGGAGAGCAGGCGGTGCCCTTAAGGTGGCGTCTACGAGTTGGTCGATCTTTGGAAGGAGGAAGCTGTCTTTTGGGCAAGCACGGTTGAGATCGGTATAGTCTACATAGATCCTCCATTTCCTGTTGTTCTTGACCATGATCACATTCGCTAGCCAGCTAGGATACTACACTTCACAAATGAAGCCGGCGGTGAGGAGCTTCTCCACTTCGTTGTTGATAGCCTTCTGCCTCTCTGAGGCAAAGCTCCACTTCTTCTACCGAACTAGACAGCACTTCGGATCGATCTTCAACTGGTGGGTGACGACATCTGGGGAATACCTGGCATATCTGTCATAGTTCAGGTGAACACATCTACATTCGCCCGAAGGAAACTAAGCAAGCGAGCTCGTTCATCTTCTGGTAGTTGGGCTCCTACCTGCACCATCTTCAGTGGGTCCGAGCTAAGAGGATATGTCAGGAGGCGCTCGACGGGGCCACCCTTAGGGTCCTGCACCCTTTGGTCGAGGTCATCGATGTTGGAGCCGAGCTCGGCACCTCGGGCCCTTGGGACAGCCTGCAAGCAGTGCGGGATAGGCTGAGGTGCCCCCCTCATCTCACCTACACTGTGAGGGGTCGGGAATTGCACCAACAATCTCTTAGTAGATATGACCGCATTAAGTAGGTTGAGCCTGGGGCGACCTAGGATAGCATTATATGGTGACGGGAGTCTAACGATGGTAAAGGTCATCATGACTGTGCTCTATCGAGGTGGTGACCCAATGGTGACAGGGAGGGTAATTTCTCCTTCAACTCCCACAGAATCTCCGGTGAAGCCCATGAGAGGGTGTGCACTGGCCTTAGCCGATTGGGGGACAAATTCATTCGAGAGAAAGCATTGTAAAAAAGCACATCCGTGGAGCTCCCACTATCAACCATGGTGCATCTTACAGGATGCTTGGCGATGGTCATCTCAACCATGACAGCATCATTGTTTACATTTTCTTCCTCACCTCCTTTCCCCTTCATAAAGGGGAGTATATTTTCCAGATTTCCTCCCTCCCAGGCTCTCTTCGATGCATGCTCTATTCCCCAAGAAATCATGCCCATGGGCTTCTTAGTAGGCCGATTATCAACTGCAGGAATAGGGGGGAGAGCCGCAAGTGGTTGATCCTCTGCCAGAACCTCGCTCCTCATGAACTTCCTGAGATAGCCTCTCTTGATCAGGTCTTCGATTTCCCTTCTCAGGTTGTGGCAGTCCTTAGTGTCGTGGCCGTGGTCGTGATGGAACTAGCAGTACTTCATCTTGCCGCGACCGCTTGACAGCTTTAGTGGAGGAGGTCGGTGCAGGTAGCGTTCACCCTCGATTTCCATAAAAATCTTCGACCTCGGAGCCAGGAGGGGAGTGAAAGTCTTCTGAGGAATGGGACCATCTCTTGGCTTTGGTCCCATTCGAAAGTCTGCAGGCGGCCCAGGTCTCCACATCCCAGGTGCATCTCTTGGGACTGGCTTCTTCGGGGGCTTCCCGTCCAGTTCTCTCCTGGTGCAGTCGGCCTCCTCGGTGCGGATATATTTATGGACGCAGAGGAGGAGATCAGAATATGTCTTTGGTGGCTTCTTATCCAAAGAATAAGTCAGGCGGGAGGTCTTGAACCCTCGCTTCAATGCTAGCATGGCGACGGGCTCATCCAAACTATAGATCTCCAAGGCGATAGCTTTGAAATGGGTTACATAGTCCCGCAAGAGCTCATGGTCTTGCTACCATATAGAGAAGAGGCTATCCACCTCTCGCGGCACCTTTCAACAAGCATCGAAGTGGGCCACAAACCTTTTCTCCTTTCAGGCTCGAGGCGGGTGAACTAGACTCGAGCGGCCTTCTGGAGGGTGGCCGAAAAGGCAATGGACAGGAGGGCGTTCGTCGCCCCCTGTACTCTCGTGAGAGCCTTATAGTTCTTCGGTGGTCCAGGAGATCAGTGGTCCCATTGTAGGGATCAACCTGAGGCATGCGGAACCGACTCGGAATCGGTTCCTCTTGGATTTCTCGAGAGAAGGGAGGTCGGGCGTCATAGCCTACTGACTCCTTGGAGGAGCCTTGTATGTTGGTAAATTGGCGGGAGAGCTCTGCCAGCTTGCACTTTTGTTCTTCTAGGTGCCTCTCGGCCAGGCATCGGATGGCCTCGTCTGTGGAGCCTTCCACTACGGCCGCTGGAGAAGAAGGAATTGATAGCTAGGGATGGTCATGATGGGGGGCCTTGTCTTGGCGGCGCTTGTCGTGCTTGACGATAGCATTGTCGTCCACCGGGGATCGGCTCTTTCGGTCTGCCGACCTGGAGTGATTTCTCTTTGTAGGGGTCTGGTGACTCCCACGGGGATTAGTCATGGCCCGCGGATGGGACGGCCTACCTTGGATGGAGTGCAGGCTTCTATGGGGGCCCGCGTCTTGGGCCGCTGGGGTCCTTGGCTAGGGTTGAGTGACCAGGGAGACCTTAGCTAATGCTGCAATTGCCTCATGGCTACGGTTAACACCTACATCTGTTGGACAAGTGCAGCGTACTAGCCAACTCCCACTTGATCGAATCTTCGCTCTTCATGGCTTCATCAAAGCACTCTGGCTCCCCTCCATCTGTTAATAGCAGATAATATAATGAGGGTGAATACCTTACACGTGGTTTCAAGGTCCTTGTAGATCTCCTCAGTTGAGATGTCTTTGGCTCAAGTTCAGGATCTCTTACTCTCTCGGCAATGTCCTCCTCTGTGATCTCTTCCAACTTTACCTATTCTTTCTCCTTGTCCGCCTGTCCAATTGTCTGGAACACTCTGGTTCTTGTACAGGCTTTATTCATTAAACACCACACCCTTTCTCTTGATGATCTTCCTGTCCTTCTTACTCTAAAGCTTGTAATCGAACTCATCAGTGCCATACCCAATAAAGAAGTACCCCTCTGACTTCTTCCATATATTGACACGTACATAGGAGACACAGCCGAAGACCTTCAGGTGAGATAAACTTGCTGACCTCCCTGTCCACTCTTCTTCTGGTAGCTTGTACTTAAGGGAGACTGAGGGACTCCTATTGATCAGATAGGCAGCAGTGCTAACCGCCTCAGCCCAAAATACCTTAGGTAATACAGCATGGAGCCTCATGCTCCTGGCTCTCTCGTTCAAGGTCCTGCTCATGTGCTCAGCTATCCCGTTCTATTGTAGCATACTTGGAATCATCTTCTCTATCTTGATCCCATTAATTATGCAGAACTCCTTGAACTAGGTGCTATCATACTCGCCTCCATTGTCCGATCTCAGGCACTTTATTTTTTGTCCAGACTCATTCTCCACTAGGCTTTTTCATTTCCTGAAAGTATCAAATACATCAAATTTGTTTTGTAAAAAATAAACCCATACCTTTCTGGTGGAGTCATCGATGAAAGTCACATAATATCCAAAGCTCCAAAGGATGCAACCGGGGAGGGACCCCACATGTCGGTGTGCACAAGTTCCAGCTTTCTTGATCTTGGTGCCCTGCCAATCTTGGAGAAGCTGACTCTCTTTTGCTTTCCAAGAACATAATTCTTGCAAAAACCAATATCTGTTGTCTTCAAACCTAGTAGCTTGTCCTTCTTCAACAGTACTTGCATTCCTTTCTCGTTCATGTGACCCAACCTATAGTGCCACAACTCTAAGTCTGCCTATGCTAGTGCCACTGCATCTCTGGTATTACTAATCATATGTAGGGTACCCAACTTGCTTCCTCATGCTATCATCATCGTATCTTTGATGATCTTCCAAGAGCCACCAACAAAATTTGTAATGTACCCCTCTGAGTCTAGCTGCCCGATTGATATCAGGTTTCTCTTCAATCCCGAGACATGTCTGACATTCTTGAACTTCCAAACTGATTAATATGGCATCTTGATGTGTACATCATCCTTTCCTACAATATCCAAAGGCTCTTCATCTGCAAGATGGACCTTTCCAAAGTGTCCAATGCATCTTCAATTATCTCGATCGCTACATTGACTGACTCTTCATTTTGCCCCTTGTCCTTCCTTGCCCAATAGTTCTTTTTGATGTGCCCCTTCTTGCCGCAGTGCCAATAGCCATCACCCTTCGGTCTTGACTGGCTCCTTTATTTTGACTTGGATCTCCCATGGCCTTCGCTATGCTGTGTAGTTCTTCCTCTACCTTCTTGGGTCACCAAGGCAGAACCAGAGCTCCCTTTGATTTCTTTCCTCCGGATGTCTTCATTGAGAATCAGGTTCTAGACCTCTTCAAGTTTTAGCTTGCTCGAGTTGCACGAACTACTCACCGCTGTCATAGTTGTACCCAGCTCTTGGGCAAAGAGGATAATAAGATTAGGGCATAGACTTCATCCTCGAAGCTTACGTCAACTGAACTCAACTGACTAGTGATCAAATTAAATTCATTAATGTGATTGGTTATGGATGCACCTTCGCTCATCTTCAAATTGAACAAACGATGCATGAGATAAACCTTGTTAGAGACCGAAGGTTTCTTGTACATATTGGATAGTGCTTGCATCAATCCAGCTGTCATCTTCTCATCCAGGATATTGAACGTGACGTTCCTGGCCAACGTCAGATGGATAACTCCCAAAGCCTGTCCAACAAATCCCAATCTGCTTGTGACATCTCGGCATGTTTCTTTTCCTGCAGTGGTAGGTGAAGCTTTTTCTGATATAGATAATCCTCAATATATATCTTCCAGAATCTGAAGTCTTTCCCATCAAACCTGTCGATCTTGACCTTTCCTTCATCTCCTGCCATTACTCCCACTTGAACCCGGTGCTTTGATACCAGTTATTAGGGATGTGGATCACAGTGGAATGCCGAAAGGGTTCACAGAAGAAATAAAAAGAAGCTTGAAAGACAAATAAACATACAAGCACAAGAACACACAGGATTACGTAGTTCGGAGCCTCTTACTCCTACGTCCACGATCGTATAGGATCAAATCTCCACTATCAGGAAGAAATACATGAAGTTATTATACAAGAGAACCCTCCCTGGATGCAAACCCCAGCCTAATATGAAGAAAGAAGAAAAAATAAAATAATACAGGAGGAACCCTTGCCCTCTCTCTACCTTTCTCTCTCTTTTTCCTTGTTTTTTTCTTGGAAAACCTTGGACTTTTCTTCTTTGGCTCTCTTCTTCTTCTCTGTTAGTCTATGGGCTCTCCTCTGGCTCTCTATTGCTCTGTTCAGCTTCACAGCTCTCTGTCAGCGTCCCCTAGGACGAGAAGCAATCCAAAATTGAGTAAAAATGCATCTTAGAAGTCCGAGAACCATTAAGAAAGCTCCTAGGCCATCGGATCTGAGATCAACGTCTCAGATCGTGCCAAAATCCATATCAAACTCCCCTGATCATGCTTGATTTATGTCGGGATCAATTTCAGCCATCTGATCAGGCAATCAGATGGTCCAGATCATGCAGAAAGGATGTGGACCACGGTGAACCACATGAAATGCTTGGGAAACCAGCTAGGAAATGCCCCAGGTCACCGTCGCTCCAAACTGGGCCGAGCCCGCGCGCCCGTGCACGCCTCGCGGGTGGGCCTGGGCCATGCACATGGGTTGGACCATGCCTAGTCTGGCGGGCCAACTGCTGGATTCCTTTTTCTTTTTTTTTTCTTTTCTAAATTTTCTAGTTTTTTTTCTGGGCCTCTGGGCTCCTGGACTTGAATTTTGGATGGATATGGCTCCACACCTAACAATATTTATGGATTGTAAACAAATTGATACAAGAAGAACGGGCGTGGTGCCAACGTGTCATCCTCTTTCTTTAAAAGAGGGCAGCATCATGTTGATCTGGGGAATCGATCTTTCCTTCCCACTTTTTCTATACTTCCATCAAGCATTCTCTATGGTCATTCCATCCTCTCACCATCTAGCTTTCACCCCACGGAGCCTTCATTTATAGAGCCTACATCCCATTCCAAGATCTCTGTCTGGCCTTCACTTTCCACACCATTCTATCTTCTTTTCCCCGTAGATACACCATCAAGCCATTAAGCCTTAAGCCATCACCCCACACAAATCCTCCCTTTCAGAAACCCATCCTTTTATACCGGGAACCACCTATGACTCCTCTCTTCTCCCATCTCCCACCTACAGAGCCTCCATCCATCTTCCATGACACCTCCACCTTCTTCCCTTCCTGGCAGCTGTTCAAGTCTTGTTCCAGCATGAAGATATCAACTAGGATGCCAGTGAAGTTTTTCTCCATGGAGGGCTAGATCTTCATTTTCACAGGATATCCCCGAATTATTTATTATAGGTAGTGTTTATATTGCTTAATCTTTTGTACACCTCTATTTCTATAAAATAAAATTTAAATTCAATTATATATCTTTTATGCATATTTATTTAAAATCACATCTAGAATAATCTATGCTCTTGAGACGAGCCATGATTTATGGATATGGCTCGTACTCTCAGGATATATTATCTTTAAATATGATTCCTTTTGCCTTTCTCATCTTAACTAGCCTATATTCCAAGAAGATGGGCCTGTGATCTAATGGAGATCGGGTGTGATCTCATCAAATAGATCAAATCTTAATAGGTGGCACACAAACTGATTTCACAGAAGAAAGGTGTCAACTATCTGCCAAGTAACTAGGTAAAATTCTAAGAAATTTCTATCATACTCTTATTTCACTTGTTCATTAGTATATAGTTTATTTGATTTAGTTAGAGTTATTATAGTTAATCAATCGAATTCTAGTCTTCTTTCTACTCTCTAAGTATTTAAACTAAACAACCTCAAGGTCCCTATGGATTCGATATTGGAAATTGCCTAGGATTTCATGCATGATTTTTTTATAATTTATAGTAAAAGTATATTTATTTTAAATTTATTTTAAATAGCAAAACATACATATAGATCATATCTAACAAACCCTACAAGGATCGTAACATGATATGTGTTGCCACCTAGATCGCCATGGCATGGAGCTCACAGAGGGGGTCGGTTGGAGTCAGGCTTTTACAGGAGAGCTAGGCTTCCCACCATATTGTCCCTGCGCCCAGTTGGTTAGCCCTGCAAAAAAGAGGAGACCCGGGCCAGAGATCTTGGTAGGGATACTTCAACGGTCAAGTTAGTAAGACGATCTAGGAGAACAAATCTTCCTTAGCGGAACTCGAGAGGCTTCTGCATTCAGAGGGTTTAAAAGATAAGAGGTTAGAAATGTGGTTGACTGGAGGACTCCTCTAGCACTCGTCTGGTCCTTGCCTTTGCTTACCCTTCGTCAGATGTCTCTCTTCTTTTCTTATAATGGTTGGCCCTGTCCTCTCAGGCCTAGGGCTTCTTCTCTCTTCTCCCTCCCCCCTTCCCTTGGGGGGTTCCTTCTCTCAGGACTGCCTCATTCCTGAAGCCATGTGGGACAAGGTCCGGGGTTCTTGGAGGGAGGCTCTGCAATGAGTGTAGGTGGCGTTCTGCAGGGTCTGTACCCCTAGTGGGGTGGCCCATTGTAATAAGTACGAGTGGCATGCCACGGGATTTGGTGCCCCGACAGGGTGCTCCTTCAAAAGGTGCAAGCGTCATGCCGCCAAGCCCAGGCACTCGAAGGAGCACTGCCCTGGCGGGAAATGTGAGCAGAGTGCTACAGCATCTAGACCCCTAATGGAGTACTCTTTCCACAGAAGGTACAGACAGCGTGCCACAGGATCTGGAGCCCCGATAGAACACACCTCTATAGAGGGTACAGATGGCGTGCTATAAGGCCTAGAGCCCCGGTGGAGCACATCTTTGCAGAGGGTGCAAATGGTGTGCCATAGGGTCTAGAGCCAAGGTGGAGCACCTCCATTGAAGAGGATCTGATTCCCTGAGAGTCATGGAGGGTTCGGTGGAGATGGTGACGTTGTGCGCTGGGGTTGCCATAGGAGCCCTCTCTAGTGGCTGCCCCTTGAGGGAACATGCCCCTCTTTTTCCCCGCCAATCCTGTTGCCTTGACCACGAGGGTCCTTGTTGCCTTCAGCATTTGGCCCGGCCAGGAGCTCACCTCAGCCGGGAGCCCAACCTTGATCGGGAGCTCACCTCAAATGAAAACTCGACCTCGATCGGGAGCTCACCTTGGTTGGGAGCTCAACCTCAATCAAGAACTCACCTCGGACGAAAGCTTGACCTCGATCGGGAGCTTGCCTCAGATGGGATCTTGACCTCAATCAAGAGCTCACCTCAAATGGGAGCTCGACCTTGGTCGGGATGTCACCTTGGACAGGAGCTCACCTCGGACGGGAGCTTGACCTTGGTTGGGAGCTCACCTCGACTGGGAGCTTGACCTCGGACAGGAGCTCGATCTCGGTCGGGAGCTTACCTCGGCTAGGAACTCGACCTCGGTCGGGAGCTCACCTCAAACAGGAGCTCGCCTGGCATCTCGCCTACCACCTCAACCACCAACTGTGCCTGATATGGACTCCACGTCAGCGGTTCACCATGTTAGATGCCTCCACATCAGCAGATTGCCATATCAGATGCACTCCACTCTCAAGTTTGGAGTGTAAGGCATCCCCTCGGGCCTGGGGCGAGGAGAGTAATGACATCACAGACGTGGAGGAGATCGTGCCTGGACCATTTAATGCCTTAATCATCGATAGTTTGTAGATTGTGCCCTGTGCCAATTAAGAGATGCCATATCAGTGGGCATGGCGGCTCGCCTCACGGTTACACCCTACCCAGTGTGGTTGCATGCGAATCAAAGCACCTCGCACAATAGAGATTGACACATGGCTAAGATCCATTGGTCGCGGGAGGGGAGAGAATGATAACTCCGTTCGACACAATGTGATAGGGCTTTGTTGTCTTTTCTAGAGAGGCCATTCCCCTCCATCCACCTTTTTGAAAATCTTATAGAGAGCAGAAACATAAAGGTGGGGAGCGAAAGCCTCGAACCTGTTTTGATAATCTTGGCCCAAGGTCTCTGCAGGTCAGTTTTCTTCCTCAACCTTCTTTCCCTCCACTAGACGCCAAAGGGGTTCCCTTAGGGTTTGTGTCTTTCTCTCTTTTCTCCGTCCCCTCTTTCCTATATCCATGAGTTCTCCTATGAGGGGGCACCACCATTCGAACCACCCAGGTGCGGTGGGGCCCTCCTGCTAGGGCTGCCTCCCTCAGACAGTGAGGAGGACATCCCGTTCAGAGTCCTGCAGGGTCCCCATCAGATGGTGGACCTTGGTGCATCTTCTCTGCCTCTACCTTCTCCTTCTTCTCCTGGCCATGACTAGGCAGGCCCGTCTGGTCTCGCCTCAACAATGACCTAATCAGATGCCCTTCATCTTTGGAGCATCTACAGGATCCCAGATTCCATCCGGTTGACTGCTCTTGGGCCGGGGGAACAAGTCACGTCCAGTAGCCCGGGATGGATTGCTCTGTACGAGGACTTCTTCCTTGCTGGGCTCCATCTTCCTCTTCATTCTTTCTTTCTCTCCTTCCTTGATCACTATAGGTTAGTTCTTGCCCAACTCATCCCAAACTCCATTAGGATCATCTCCTCCTTCATCGTGCTATGTCACATCCATGGCATTGTCGCCCGCTTCTCCCTTTTTAGGACTCTTTTTATCCTGAAGCACCATCCCACCAATAGTGGGTGGTGGTTCGTGTCCTTCTGCCCGGGAGCCCTTAAATTTGACCTACCCACCTCCATCAAGAGATTGAAAAATAGATTTTTTTTTGCCTCGATTAAGGGGGTTAACTAGGCCTGGAGCAATCTCGATCAATCTCCAAACTAGAATACCTCGGTGCAGCCCGCCGACCAAGAGGTGTACGACCAGCTCGTCACTAGGAGGTTCCCTGCGAGCAGGACCTTTTATCCGAATAGAATATGTTCGATGCCAGGATCAGCCCTGCCCATACCTTAGGTAAGATTCTAAGCTTGGGTCCTTTGATGACACACAATGATTGACCCAACTCTTCTTTTGAATTATAGAGATGAGGTTCTCAATGGACCAAATCAGGAAGATGTCTCGCAAGCAGCCCACATCCTCGAGGCCCAGGGAGGAGATGCCAAAGAGGCCTCACGGGGAAGTAGAGAAAAGGCCTTATCAAGAGACCTCCTCTAGGTTGGGAATTATGTCCCAAGACCAATCATCTAGGCTATAGATGGTTGTGCAACTCATGTATATGTATATGAATTATTGAATTGAATAAAAAGTTTATTCTGGTTGTTCATCACATGTCATCTTCCTAATTAAACTCTTGTATGATGATGTCCTTTGAACTACCTTGTATGCGATGTAGAGAGGATGCATCGTGTAGTTCATAAATTAGTTCACGACCAAAGGATATGCTATTTCAGGATGATGGTGTATCGAGAGTAGGTTGTTGATATCATATCTATTGGTTGTCCTCTTAACCAAGTAGCATGGAGATGCTGGTATGACATTAGGTATTATGTTTGATACTTCACTGAGCGTGACTCTCATGCGAGATTCTCTTTCTGTCAAAGAGAAGTCTTGCATTAGAATGTGAACATGAATTATTTCTCTGACTTGAGATCACTATGATAGCTACAAGCAACTCACTGTGCTTAGGTATCGGACTACCTAGATTTTTAATCCGATAATGGAAGGTTACTAGGTACAATCAAGTACTTGTGTAGCGATAGTAGGATCGAGATAGGATTGACCTCTCTAAATAGTTTGGAGTGAATGACTCACTATGTCTCAATTCAACAAAACCTTGGCCAGGATAGTTCTTGTGAGGAGTCATAGAACTTGTGAGATTGAGACATGATCTGGATAGACCAAATTAGGGTTGGTAGTCGAACCCTAGGTTATCCTAAGCATTGTAAGGTCAAAGGGATGAATTATGCAGCAACCATATGCCAGAGGTTCTTGTGAAGTGCTCTGCATCTTAGACCTATCCGAACGTCGGGTATCATTGCTAGATGAGGACTTTGACTGGTACTAGAAATGTTTCAATGCTACCGGCTTAGTGTTCGAACCTATGGGATCACACACCATAGAGGATTTCTATATGATCTTGTAGCTAATCGATGATTGGGAATCGTTTGTCATCACCTGAAGTCAATATGATTGACTTTGCTCCAAGTGTCGACACTTGAAATTTTGCAGGTGTCGACACTTGGTAAAGTATCGACACTTGGCCATTTTCGAGTGTCGACACTTCCTGTGACGAGCAGATTTTCTGGGAGGATTTCGTAGAGGATTTTTTGGCATGTTTTGACCTGGTTTGAATTTCGAATTCAAACCAATTTTGGCTCCAAGATTTTATGGTATGAAGGTCATACTTTCCTCTTTGGGTTGGACCCATTTGGAATGACCTTGATCCTCTCCCCCATTCTCTCCTCTCATCTCTCCTCCTTCCTTCTTCTCCCTCTCCCTACTGCCCCTATAAATAGAGGTCTTTGTAGTGGCTGCTAGGGTTACACACTAGACAACACAACAACAGCAAAAGAGTTTTTGGGAGAAAAAGATTGAGAAGAGTGAGAGCTTTAGGGATTGGGTGGTGCTACCTAGCAATCTAGCTAGGTTTTGGGAGTGAGATTTTAGGAAAGGGTTTCTACTCTCCTCCTAGTCTTCCTGGAAGAAGAAGATGGCCAAGGATCCCGAAGAGCTAGCACTCCGAGGGAGTTGATCAGAGTCGAGCCCAGGTGTGGACATCCTGTAGAGGCTAGATGCTTGTGTGGCTCGAGCGTCCTCCTTCTCCTCAGAGCTCTTCACTACTTATCTCCAGCACTCGCCGAGGTATAGAGGTATGACCTTTATGTTTGTGTTGTTTTTGATGTTATATGCATGCTAGGTCTTTATACTAGTTCCTGTTGCGGGCAGATCGATAGATAGTTTAGATCTATCTACTGAGCCTTCCGCTGTGCATGTCTAAAAATTTTTAAAATGCATTTCTTTTGCCCTATTTTCTTGCATAATGTATTCCAGGTGTAGGTGTTTTTCACCTTCAATGGTATCAAAGCAATAGGTTCATTTTGTAGTATAATGATGCTAGCATGCTAATGACATCCCTTTTCTTCTTAAGTACTTGGATTGAGTGCTTCACCAGGCTATCCGGTCATAGGAGAGAAGTAGGGCTGTAAGACCCTCTCTTTCCATTCAATGGGATCTCCTATGGTGTGTAGGGGTGCCACTATGATTGACTCATGAAAAAGAAAATAAGAAGAAAGAAAACTTGTAGGTTAAAAATATTTTAATCTAGAGGCATGATCATAAAATGACTTTAGATAAGATCTAAAAGTTTTTATTGATCGATTTTGATTGTATGTTTGGAGAAACATCGGATTTAAAATCACTATTTTCATTGTCTCCGGCTGTGAGTCAACACTTGGCTTTTGAAGTATCGACTCATGAAAAGATTTCTTGAGATCTGGTTTCTGTTTTTGTTCTGAGACAGACTAAAGTGTCGATACTTGACCCTGAAGTATCGACACTTGAGCCTGAAGTGTCGACACTTGACCCTTGAAGTGCCAACACTTGGGTGTGCCAGAAAACATATTGTTCTGTTTTCTATTCCCTGTCTCAGGCCTTGAGTCGACACTTGCTCTTGAAGTGTCGACACTTGGCTGTAGAAAATGCTGAAAACAGTGAATTTAAATTTTGAATTTGTTGTAAAATTGTTTTACATGATAAATTAAAATTGTTTTAATTTATTTAAGGCCATTGAACTTAATTTTGAATTAAGATTGACTAAGTTCTATAGGAATATGATTCAAAGATCTTAAGTCATTTCAATAAGCCTTAAGGGTCATGGGTTAGCTTCTATTAGGTCCTTGATTGGGTTAGACCTAAGTTTAGATTCGTTGGACATGTTAGAGAACTAATCTAATCAAATGTTGAGTTAGGATTTCTTCTCTAAATCTATCTAATAGTTAGATTGATTAGTCCATAATCTAAATGGATCTAATTTGTGGCTCAGTGGAAAGTCCGAGTCTTTAGATTTGTCTAATCGAGTCTGATGAACCGATTGGTATCGAGGTAAGTTTGGCATTGTGATCATGGTTCTTTGGGGCTATCTCTTACCTAGCCAACTCTGTTGGTGTCTTAACAAGACGGTTAATGACGGAATCCAACCCATGATCTCACTTACCTAGTCAATGTGGTCAATCAGGATTGATTAGATAGCTCATTGACTCATGTTAACCCTTGTCATCCAAGGTTATCAGTCTTGACTGATTTTAGGTGCCCATGGATCATTAGTTATATGTAACCCTCCTTTACTGATATGGTCAATGGGAGGTTGATCCATATCTTCTCTTCTCTTCATCTGTCATATTAATTAAAACCCTCTAAATTATTAGGTCCTTAAAAAGACAAAGTTATATAGATAACCAAGTCCTAGCCTCCCATTAAGTGGGATAGTAATGTGTCCATTAGTTCGGTGTTCATCGACAGATCCAAAGATTGGGTATTCATCAAGCTATTGAAATTGCTGCTCCTAATATGATGGCTCAGTGCAACTCTCTTAATGGTGGTCAGGTGAGCTGGCCAAAGTCAGGCTTGACCATTCGTTAGTTAGAAGCATTAAATTTTGTCATGTTAATGGTTGGACCTTCAATAGAAGGCCTAAAGGTCGATTGAAGTGCTCATTGGGGCAAAACCTAATTACTAGAGGTTACTTGGTAAAGTGATCAGTTAAAGAACCTACCTTTAGACACACATGGATGGACTGGCCAAAGTTGGGCTCATGTGTTGTCTATTGGACTCTAGTACCCGCTAGGGAATTAAAGTAATTCCTCGGATTGGAGGTAGAGACTACCAATCTGAGCAAAATAGTGGGAGGGACCTTTAAACTTAAGTCCATATCTTTAGATTAATAATTCATATATACTAATTAGTTTTGATTTTCCTTTCAGATGTCTTCCAACCTGTCACTCCGGTCTCTTCTCGATAACGAGAAGCTCAATGGATCCAACTTCGATAGTTAGTATCGAAGGCTCAAGATTGTCCTGGAGCATGAATGGATCCTATATGTGATATCAGATCCGGCACCTGAGATCCCTACTACCAATGCTCGGGATTCGGTCGGAGAAACTTATCAGAAGTGGCTCTCTGACAGGACCACTGTCCGATGCATCATGTTTGTTGCGATGAACGACGAGTTCAGTCGCAAATTCGAGGAAGCCAAGCCGGAAGAAATCCTTCAAAGGTTGAAGGAGTTTTTCAGAACACCAGACGACGTTGAGAGGTACAAGGTCTCCTGTGCTATCTACAACATGCGAATGCATGATGGGGCCTCAGTCACTGATCATGTACTATACATGATCGAGATGATTGAGTGGCTGGGCAAGCTTGGATGTCCCTTGCATGAACAGCTTGGGAAAGATATAATTTTGAATTCTCTCCCCTCCTCCTATCTAGACTTTCTCGATCATTATAAAATAAATAAGCCTGCAGTCAACTACCATGGTCTGTTGGGGTTGCTACAGACTTATGAGAAAGACCACCAGTTGAATAAAGGGTGGTGAATCTAGTGGAAGGTTCCTCGGGAGGGCGTCATCCCTTTAAGAAAGGGAAGAAGAAGAATAAAGGGAAAAAGGCGCTTGGTGCTTCTGGGCCCAGTCAGGCCAAGAAAGTGAAGGCTGATCAAAGTCGTGCAGAGTGCTTCTTCTGCAAGAAGTAGGGACATTGAAAGAGGAACTGTCCTCTTTATATTGCATCTCTTGATCCGAACAGGTCCAAGAAGAGAAAGCTGCAGGATGGTCCTGGACAAGGTATTTATATGATAACATCTTATAGTTTCTCTGTTTGCGATACTACTAACTAGGTATTGGATACAGGAAGTCCAATTCACATTTTCAATTCTTTGCAGGGACTTCAAGTTAATAGAAGATTCGAGGATGGCGAGAGGTTCTTGAACGTGGGAAATGGAAGCCGAGTTCCAGTTCTAGCATTGGGAGTCCTTAAACTTGTTTTCGAGTCCTGTACAGTCGTTTTGAATGAGTGTCATTTTTGTCCTTTCATTTTGAATGTCATTTCTGTAGGCCAGTTGGCCATGTATGGTTATGAACTATTAATAAAGAATGACATTTGCAAAATCATTTTGAATGGTTCTGTAATTTTGAATGGACAAATGCGTGATGGCATCTATGTACTATCGTGACCTGTTAGTGTAATGTACACGTCAAGCAAACGCCTTAGGATAGATAATGTCAGCAAAGCGGACCTATGGTATTGTAGGATAGGTCATATAAACGGGAACATGATAAATAGGTTGAAAACTGAGGGTCTTCTCGATTTTAGTGAAGATAGTTCACTTCCAACCTGTGAGTCCTGTCTTTTTGGAAAAATGACTAAGTCACCTTTTACTGGAAAAGGTGAATGAGCTAAAGAAATTCTGAGTCTGGTGCATACTGATGTATGCGGATCCATGAATGTTAGTGCCAGGGGTGGGTATGTTTATTTCATTACTTTCATAGACGACCTTTCGAGGTTCGGTTATGTCTTCTTGATGAGACATAAGTCTGAGTCGTTTAAAATGCTCAAACGATATCGTAGTGAAGTAGAAAAACAAACTGGAAAATATATCAAAATCCTTCGATTCGATCGAGGCAGTGAATACCTTTCCGGCGAGTTTCTGACATATCTCAAGGAGAATGGGATTCTCTCTCAGTGGATGCCTCCAGGGACACCCCAATTAAATGGAGTGTCTGAGAGGAGGAATCGAACCCTGTTAGACATGGTTCGGTCCATGATGGGCTTTGCTTCTATACCGTTATCCTTTTGGGGATATGCTTTAGAATCAGCCTGTTACATTCTGAATAGGGCTCCAAGTAAGTCCGTTAGTAAAACACCATATGAGATGTGGACTGGACGTAAGCCAACACTTTCATACCTTCGGGTCTGGGGGTGCCCGGCTTATGTAAAACGTTTAGAAATGGACAAACTTAAACCTAGGTCTGACCGGTGCCTATTTGTTGGGTATCTAAAAGAGTCTAAGGGATATTACTTCTACTTAGCTGAGAAACAAAAGTTGTTCGTCAATCCTAGCTATCTTTTTGGAAAAGGAGTTCCTTAGTGAAGAAACTGTAGCCGCTAAGATTGAACTTGGTGAAGTTCAACAAGTAAAAGAACTGACACACTTAAGGGACAACATAGAACCGGATGTGATTAGATCACACCCAGAGCCCACTTAGGAACCATTAAGGAGATCCGGTAGAGTACCGAGCCAACCGGATAAATACTATGGTTTCTTGGTCCTAGACGGTGATCCTATTGAACTCGATGAGAACAATGAGGATCCGATCATCTATATGGATGCATTGTAGAGGTCTAACTCTGAGTCATGGCTAGGAGCCATGAAATCCGAAATGGAGTCCATGGAGATCAACAATGTATGGACATTGGTTGATCCACCTGAAGGGATAAAATTCATTGGGTGTAAATGGATTTTCAAAAGGAAAAGGGGCGCAGACGAAAAGGTAGAGACCTATAATGCTCATCTGGTTGCCAAGGGGTATCGTCAACGTTATGGTATTGACTATGATGAGACATTCTCTCCTGTGGTAATGCTCAAATCCATTCGGATTATGCTTGCTTTAGCAGCGCACTTTAACTATGAAATCTAGCAAATGGATGTCCGAACAGCTTTCCTGAATGGTGAGCTGGAAGAAGAGGTGTATATGATACAACTTGAAGGGTTCACATCCACAGACGAGTCAAAGGTGTGCAAGCTTCAAAAGTCCATCTATGGACTAAAGTAAGCATCAAGGAGTTGGAACATGTGATTTGATAAGTATATCAAGTCGTATGGCTTCGTTAAGAACAGAAAAGAACCTTGCATTTACAAGTGGGCTAATGGTTCTGTGATTGTATTCCTTGTGCTGTATGTGGATGACATTCTCTTAATCGGGAGACATCGCAGCACTGCAAGGAATAAAGGTCTGGTTATCATCTCAATTCTCTATGAAAGACTTGGGTGAACCCTTTTATATACTAGGTATGAAGATCTATAGAGATAGATTTAAGAGGCTTTTGGGACTGTCCCAGTCTACGTACATCAACACCGTGCTGAAATGGTTCAGCATGGAGAATTCCAAGAAGGGCTATCTCCCGATAGGCATTGGAATTGATTTCTCTAAAAAGAATTGTGCGACAACTCCTGAGGAGAGAGAGCATATGAGTAGAATTCTATATGCTTCGGCAGTGGGTTCTATCATGAACGTCATGACATGTACTAGACCAGACGTAGCATACTCACTAGGTGTAGTGAGCAGATACCAGTCTGACCCAGGTGAAGCTTATTGGAAAGTGGTTAAAACCATCCTTAAGTATTTACAAAAACTTAGGACCAATGGCTAATTTATGGAGAATCTGACTTGAAACTTGTGGGGTATACTGACTCCAGTTTCTAGTCAGATAAAGATGATAGCAAGAGTGTGTCAGGTTTTGTTTTTACCCTAAATGAAAAAGCTGTCTGCTAGAAAAGTTCCAAGCAGCCTACTGTGGCAGACTCAGTTTGCGAAGCAGAGTACATTACAGCATCTGATGCAGCGAAGGAAGCTATGTGGTTGCGGAAGTTTCTTGGCGAGCTGGGAGTGGCACCTTCCCTGGATGGTCCTGTTCTGGTGTACTGTGATAACATTGGAGCCATTGCTCAAGCCAAAGAGCCGAAGTCTCATCACCGCACAAAGCATATTTTGCGGTGCTTTCACCTTGTGCGAGAAATCGTGGATCGAGATGACATCGACTTTCAGAAGATCGATGGAAAGTAGAACCTAGCTGACCCCTTCACTAAAGCCGTCGGAGTTCAAGAGTTCGATTATTGTAAATGAAAAATGAGAATGAGATTCTGTACTGATTGGCTTTAGTCCAAGTGGGAGTTGTTGGAAATTATGTCCCAAAGCCAATCATCTAGGCTGTAGATAGTTGTGCTATTTTGTATTTGTATATGAATTTTTAATAATAAATAAAAGTTATTTATTTTGGCTATCTATCATTTTACATTTTCCTGTAATGAACTCTTATTTGATGGAGTCATTAGAATTACTTTGTTTTGATATAGAGAGGATATATCAAGTAGTTCTTAAATCGGTTCATAACCAAAGGATACATTGTTATAGGACGACAATGCATCAAGTATAGGTTGTTGTATGTCACATTTGTTGGTTGTCCTCTTAACCAAGGAGTATGGAGACACTGGTATTACATGCAAGTAAAGTGTATGACATTTTACTAAACGTGACCATCTGCGGAGCTCCCTTCTGCCAAAGGGTTGCTCACGAAGGGATATGGGTATATGAGTCCCTCAGACCTGAGTTCACCATAGTAGCTTGCAAGCAACTCACTGTACTTTGGTGCTGGACTACCTGAATTTCTAATCTAGCGATGAAAGGATTCTAGGTGCAGTCAAGTACTTGTGGAGCGGTGGTGGATCAAGATGGAATTGACCTCTCCAAATAGTTTGGAGTGAATGACTCACTATGTCTCAATTCAGCAAAATCTTGGCCAGGATAGTTCTTGTGAGGAGTCACAGAACTTGGTAGGTTGAGACATGATCTGGATAGACCAAATTAGGGTTGGCAGTCGAATCCTAGGTCATCCTGAGCATTGTAAGGTCAAAGGGATGAATTATGCAGCAACCATATGCCAGAGGTTCTTATGAGGTGCTCTGCATCTTCGACCTATCCGGACATTGGGTATCATTGCTAGATAAGGACTTTGACTGGTACTGGAAATGTTCCAATGCTACCGGCTTAGTGTTCGAACCTATGGGGTCACACACCATAGAGGATTTCTATCTGATCTTGTGGCTAATCGATGATTGGGAATCGTTTGTCGTCACCTGAAGTCAATATGATTGACTTTGCTCCAAGTGTCGACACTTGGAATTTTGCAGGTGTCGACACTTGGTGAAGTGTCGACACTTGGCTATTTTCGAGTGTCGACACTTCCTGTGACGAGCAGATTTTCTGGGAGGATTTTATGGAGAATTTTTTGGCATGTTTTGACCTGGTTTGAATTTCGATTTCAAACTAGTTTTGGCTCCAAGGTTTTATGGTATGAAGGTCATACTTTCCTCTTTGGGTTGGACCCATTTGGAATGACCTTGATTCTCTCCCCCATTCTCTCCTCTCATCTCTCCTCCTTCCTTCTTTTCCCTCTCCCTGCTGCCCCATAAATAGAGGTCTTTGTAGTGGCTGCTGGGGTTACACACTAGATAGCACAACAATAGCAAAAGAGTTTTTGGGAGAAAAAGATTGAGAAGAGTGAGAGCTTTAGGGATTGGGTGTGTGCTACCTAGCAATCTAGCTAGGTTTTGGGAAAGGGTTCCTGCTCTCCTCCTAGTCTTCCTGGAAAAAGAAGATTGGCCAAGGATCCCAAAAAGCTAGCACCTCCGAGGGAGTTGATCAGAGTCGAGCCCAGGAGTGGACATCCTGTAGAGGCCAGATGCTTGTGTGGCTCGAGCACCCTCCTTCTCCTCAGAGCTCTTCACTACTTATCTCCAGCACTCACCGAGGTATAGAGGTATGACCTTTATGTTTGTATTGTTTTTGATGTTATATGCATGCTAGGTCTTTATACTAGTTCCTGTTGCGGGCAGATCGATAGATTGTTTAGATCTATCTACCGAGCCTTTCGCTATGCATGTCTAAAAATTTTTTAAAATGCATTTCTTCTGCCCTATTTTCTTGCATAATGTATGCCAGGTATAGGTGTTTTTCACCTTCACTTTCCTTCTATCGACAACCAGCCCACAGAGAAGTCGATGGGAATGATCTCCTAGGGGACAGGGCGAGGGCCGAAGAGAGCCAGGGAGAGGGAGGGACTTGATGTTGTACTTCCCTTCATGGGAGAGGGGGAGTTGGAATAGAAAATCCAAATAATGATGATGTTGTCATAGAAATGATGATAGCAAAGCATCCTGTAAAGAGAATTATGGTTGATAGTGGAAGCTCAGCCGATATCCTTTTTTATGATGCTTTTGCCAGAATGAACAAGTCTCCAAATCTGTTGAAGTCGATATTCACTTCCCTGGTGGGATTTACCAGAGACTCTATGTGGGTCGAAGGAGAAGTTACCCTCCCCGTCACTGCCGGAACATCACCCTGATAGAGCACTATCATGATGACCTTCATAGTGGTCAAACTCCCTTCGGCCTACAACATGATTCTGGGCCACCCGAGGCTTAACCAGCTTGATGCACTCATCTCCACCAAATAACTCCTTATCCAATTCCCGACCCCATATGGAGTCGAAGAAATGAGGAGGTTCTGCCAGCCAGTCCAGCATTGCTTGTAGGCAGTCCCCGGCACCAGGAGTACTGAGCGAGACACTGCAGTCGACCAACTAGACCAAAGGGTGCAGGAAGCTAAAGGCGGGCTGATGGAATGTCTACTATTGTTCCCCCTTAGGGATGATCCCTTAAAGATAGTGCAAGGGCCCTCTTGCCAGAAGAAGAAAGAGACCGCCTCCTAGATTTCTTACGGGCGAATATCGATGTCTTCGCCTGGATGGTAGTGGACATGCCTTGGATTCCCCATGACATCATTACACATAGGCTGAACATTGACTCCAAGTGCCATCCAGTCCGGCAAAAGAAGAGGAGCTTCATCCCAGAAAGGGAGAAGGTGATAGACAAAAAAGTTGGAAAGCTTCTCGTGGCAGGCTTTATTCAAGAGGTAGTACAGTATTCCAGCTGGCTGGCCAATATGGTTATGGTTAAGAAGGCCAGTGAAAAGTGGAGGATCTATGTGGACTACACTAACATCAATAGGGCATGTCCAAAGGATAGATTCCTGTTGCCCAAGATTGATCAGTTAGTGGACACCACCTCGAGGCACTGGCTATTCAACTTTATGGATGCGTTCTCTGGGTATAACCAAATCTGCATGCATCCAGAAGACGAGGTGCATACAGCCTTCATGACGGACCGAGGGACATTCTGCTATAAAGTGATGCCATTCGGCCTGAAGAATGTCGGGGCGATGTACCAACATCTGGTCAACAAAGTTTTTGGGAACTAGATAGGTCAAAATATACAAGTTTATGTGGATGACATGCTCATGATGAGCGCTTGAGATTCGGACCACATCATTAATTTAGTAGAGGTTTTCAATAACCTTCGCCTCTTCAAAATGAGGCTAAACCCAGCGAAGTGCGCATTCGATGTTGTAGCAAGAAAGTTTTTAGGTTTCATAGTCATCTAGCACGAGATCGAAGCCAACCCAGAGAAGATTCAGGCGATCACGGACATGAAGCACCCCACTTTGAAGAAGGAGGTCCAATGCTTGACTGGCCGTATCACCATCTTAAGCTATTTCATCTCACGCTCGGTGGAGCATTGCTTGCCATTCTTTAAGGCACTCCGTAAGATGCATGACTTCGCATGGATAGAGGAGTGTTGGGAAGCGTTTGAAGAGCTGAAGAAGTTACTGGGCTTTCCCTCACTATTGTCCAGACCGGAGGGCAGAGAGGAGCTTCTCCTCTACCTGGTGATCTCCTTGGGGCGGTGAGTTCAATGCTGGTACAAATCAATGGAGATGGTGTCCAGAGGTCGGTGCATTACACCAGCAAGCTGCTTTGCAATGCAGAAACCAAGTACACCCACTTCGAAAAAATTATTTTCACACTCATAGTGTCTGCTCAGCATCTCAGGCCTTACTTCCAAGCCCATCCAATTACAGTTCTCACTGACCAGCCCCTGAGGGCTATCCTTGGTTGCCTAAAACAGGACACTTGGCCAAGTGGGTTGTGAAGCTTAGCGAATTCAACATCTCTTATCACCCAAGGCCATCCCAGAAGGCCTAGATTCTGGCTGACTTCCTAGTAGTGTGCGTGGATGGACACGAAACCAGAAAAGGCTCCCCCCAAACCTGTGCGAGCCCGCCCGTAGGAGAGAAGGCCTGGATCCTCCACGTGGATAAAGCATCCAACACAGGAGGGAGCGGGGCCAGTCTCATCCTCACCAACTCAAATGGAGTGGTGGCTGAGTGTGCGCTACGCTTCCTCTTTAACACGACAAATAACTAGGCCGAGTGTGAGGTGCTACTTGCAAGCCTCAGAGTATCCCACGAGATGGGCGTAACGAGCTTGAAGATCTTCACAGACTCGTAGCTGGTAGTAGGACAAGTCCCCGGATACTTCGAGGCTCGAGACCCTATGATGGCAAAGTACCTGGATCGGGTGCGGTTGTATGCATCAGGTCTCCAACACTTCAAGATTTTTCACATCCCCCACGAGGAGAATGCCCGCACCGACATCCTCTCCAGGTTGGTGACCCTCCCAGACTCGTTACTGGGGTGCACTTACATTGAGTATTTAGAAACCCCTAGCCATGAAGCCCTGAGAGAGGTCCAGCAGGTCATCCTTGAGGCCATTTGGATGAATCCTTACATCAGGTACATCACCAATGGCACCTTACCGGACAATCGTGTGGAAGCTAGCCTCCTCAAGTGGAAAGCTACTCGTTTTATGTTGATGGACCGATAGCTCTATTGGAGGACTTACTCCTACCCTCTAATGAAGTGCTTGAGGCCCGCGGAGGTTTCTATGTCCTCTAGGAGATACATGAGGGTATCTACGGGAGTCACGTGGGGGGCCAAACATTAGCCTACAAAGCCTTCCGGCAAGGTTATTACTGGGAGACCATGCAGGAGGATGCGGCTGACTTCGTGAGAAGGTGCAACTACTACCAGAGGCATGCTCACATCCAGTTTCAACTGACCTCTTCACTATCCCAGCTTTATTTCCCGTGGCCGTTCACCCAGTGGGGGATGGATATTTTAGGGCCATTCCCCCCGATGTCCGATCAACGAAGGTATTTGATTGTGGCCATCGATTACTTTACCAAGTGGGTTGAGGGCAAGCCCCTAGCACCGATCACTGAGAGCAAGGCGAGATCTTTTTTCTAGAAGTCGGTCATCTACCATTTTGGCTTGCTGCATACGATCATCATTGATGATGGGCAGCAGTTCGACAACCAGGCATTTGAAGAGTTCTGTGTCGATCTGAACATTCGCCATCACTTTACATCGGTGGCTCACCCACAAATCAATGGGGAGGCTGAGGTAACAAATCGGACTATCCTTCAATCGAATTCTAGTCTTCTTTCTAGTCTCTAAGTATTTAAACTAAACAACCCCAAGGTCCCTATGGATTTGATATTAGAAATCGCCTAGGATTTCACGCATGATTTTTTTATAATTTACAATAAAAGTATATCTATTTTAAAATTATTTTAAATAGAAAAATATGTATATATATCATATCTAATAAATTCTATAAGGATCGTAACATGATATGCAGTATGAAAAACAAAAACAACATGTATCAATTAAATCGAAGTATGCTGTAGATCATATCTACAAATAATATGAAATCTAATTTCATATATGATCACGAGTCGATGATCGCTATTATTGATGGCATGTGGTAAAGGCTCTTCATGTCACTTTGCAGTCACACAAGATGTCTGGCCTCTACGAATCATCCATACAAAGTCCCGACGCAATCAACATTCCTGAAACTATTAAATTCCTGCGAAGGCCACTGGATGGCTAAAATAAAAGTATTTCTTAGATCTTCTTGAATCCTCCAAGAAAATCAAGAATTGAAGGACAAAGAGGATCAAGGATGGCAAAAAACTAAAATCTAAAAGATTTTTTTATTTTCTCTTTCACTCTCTTCAAAAAACCTAGCGCTAGACCCAAGAAAAATCCTTCACACCTATCTTGATTTTCACACCCCCTCTCTCTTATTTTTTGACCTGTAATAGCCTCTTAATATTGCACATATTATTAAAATCTAAATTGAAATTGCATTGATTAGAGGAGGATTTAGATAAGGATAAGTTGTATAGTTTGAATAGGACTAAGAATTCTATTTCCTATAGAACTCCTCCAATTAAATTCAGATTTAATTCCAAACAATCCTTATCTAAATAAAAATAGGGAGGATAGAAAAACTAATTTTTTCATGAAAAATTCATGAAAAAAATTCTAGAAATGTATAGAAAATTTTTAGGAAAGAAAATAAGTTGAACTAGGTTAGGGTTTAACCAAGATTTGACCAAAATTAGCTAGGAACCAAAATTAATTTAATTAACTTGAAACCAATCCGATTAGGTCTCAATTAGGCTTAATTAAATTTTAATTAAATCTAGAATTAACTGAGTCCAAGTCTGAATCAAACTGAAATTAGAAATCCTTAGTGATTAGATTATCAAATAACCTAATCGGGTGAAACCCAATTGATCCAGATTCAATTAGGCTTGATCTAAACTTCTTTGCTCAATCAAATTAATCCAATTAGTAATCCAATTGCTAATTAATTCTTTTATAATTAATTAATTAATAATTAATAATTTATGTATAGGGTTAATGGTTAATCATATTTATAATTTTGTCACTGAATGATTCTTAATCGTCAATCTGCTATTATAATCATCAAAAACTTCTTAGGTGTGTAATCCCATAGGTTCGAATATTAGGCTGGTAGTCCAGGTATCAATTCCTAAAATAATTAATGCGACCATCTAGTAATGATACCTAATGTCGGATAGATTGAATGTTCACTAAGCAACATTCAAGAACCCAGGCATATAGTTTCTATATAATTCATCCCTTTGACCTAATGCTTAAGATGACTTGAGAGTCAACTACTAACTCTTGAATAGTGTATCTAGATATGTCTTAACCTAACAAATCCTGTGACTCCTCACAAGGATTGTCCTGGCTAAGGTCTTACTAAGTTGAAACATAGTAGAGCATTTTTTCAACACCTTAGAGTGGTCAATCCTATTTTGACTCATCACTGACTTAACATGTACTTGATTGCCCCAATAGCCTTCCATCATTGGATTAGAAATCAGGTAGTCCGGCACCAATGAGTTGCTTGCAAGTCATCATGGTGATCTCAGGTCGGATGGATACTTATACCCATATCATTATGAGAAATACTCTTGACAATAGAGATTTCATAGAATTAGTCAAGTTCAGTGCAATGTACTCCTACACTCACCTGCATGCCATACCAATATCTCCATATTCCTTGGTTATGAGGACAACCAAAACATATGGCATATAACAACCTATGCTTGATAAATGTTATCATTCTAGATAACAATGTATCATTTGATCACGAACATTTTTACGAATTAGTCGATAAATCCTCATTTATCAAATTGAAATAGTTCTAAGGATTTCATTTCAAAAGAATTCAAAGGAAGATGTAAAAAGAGATGGACTATTAAAAATAATTTTTATTTTATTAATGATTCATATACAAATTATAAAAAGTTCAATCATCTATAACTCAGATGATTAGCTTTAGGATACATTTTTTAACATTCGATCCTTGCTCCCACTCTACATAATAAATAGTGGAAATAAGGTCTTAAAATTGGTGTGTTACGATACATACCATGTATTCATGGCTCTATATGATATCAGAGCAAAATTAATATCTGATACAAGAAAGATAGTAGAAATATATGCATTCTGGCTATCAAGATTAGAATCCATAATAATAATAGTAAGAGTCCAACTACCCATTTCGTTCTCTCTCTCATGCTTTGATGTAGAGGATGCAACATTAGATTGTTTAAATTTTACCTTGTAATCTTGAATTTTGTAGCAAAATTTTTTATATCTATGACAATTCTAATTCTTCTGATGAATGTGGATGAAGATACTTATTAACAAATTCAAGATATAGAGGAGCCAAAAAAGATATGGGATATTCTTACTGCTCACCACTCATAGACCAACAAGACTTAGCTTCAATTTTTTAAAAATAAGATTAGTGCTCTCAAACAAAATAATCTAATAATCTCTTAATATTTTTAAAAATGAGAGAAATTGTTTAATGAGCTAGGTATGATTGATCTAAACTCTCGTTGTAATAAAAAAAAAATAGCATAGATTGTTAGTTCATGATTTGAATAAAAAATATAGTGCTTATATGATAACTATTTCTAGATAGGCTCAACAGCCTACATTAGTAAAGTTAGAAAACATACTTATTAATCAAGAAGCACTTAGTATTCAAATGCATGATTTGATGATAAGAGGCCTTATTTTTCTTGTAGTAAAAATAAAAATAAGAAGTGGAATAATTATTTAAAATATTAGAAAAAGGGATAGTTGGAGAATTTGAGGAGGACAAAAATCCTAATCATAAGAAAAATTAAAAATTCAATGAAAATTATTATAGATGTGGAAAATTTGGCTACAAAATTCAAAATTGCTAGATGAACCTAAGCAATCTAATGTTGCATCCTCTACATCAAAGAATGGGGGAGAGAAAAAAAATTGGTGGTTGGTCTCTTACTATTACTATTGTAGTTTTTAATCTTGATAGCTAGCATGCATGTATTTTCACTATCTCTCGTGTACCAGATATTGATTTTGCTCATGAGTGAATTCTTGTTCCTAGCTTTTCTAAAGATCTAAAAGTAAAATAAAATTAGTTTAAAGATGAAGATTTGAGACAGGAGGAGCTTGATCAATTTGAGGTTGGATCAACTTCTAAAGACTCAGAGCATGGTAATCATCTTGAGAATCAATTAGATCCAAAAAAAATTAAAGCAAAATAAGCTTGATCAAAGAACTATCGCAACCAGTTTAGAAAAGATCATGATTTAAGAATATGTTGATTCTAAAATTACCAAAGGATGATACAATTAATTCAGCTACGAAGATTCTTATTGAAAAATCAAATAATACAAAAGAGTCTTATCTCAAAACTATGCAAGATGTAGAGGTATAGTTAGTTGTGAGAATGAAGAGCTAGCGATTTTAATATAGCTTTGGAGATCAAACAGCAAGGGAGATATGTTTGATAAAGATGATTCTTGTCGTGCTTTGGCAATCAACAAAGCTCTTGGTACATCAGTTGATTTGAAAGCTACTTCAATGTTCGAGCTATTAAAAGTTCCATGCATAAAGATTTGATGCCATATGCAGAAGCCAACCTTGTGCAAATATTTGAGGCTCCGCATGTGGAGGCATATGGATATAACCAAATTTTTATTTTTGATTTTACTTATATGCAGGTAATAGCTAATGCTTATAATTATTGTAATTGCCAACTTGATATGTATCATGATAAATTGGATGCTTAAAGGAATCTCGACATTGTGACTATATAGTTGGTGCCAAGAAAAAGTATTACATAATATCATCAATTTTGATATATACATTGAATAGGACAAGCTAGTGAAATAATTATTATTCAAGCCAATAAAAAAAATTTATTATTCTATTATTGGTTCAACAAGTTTTTATATATTGCTATAATTACAGTGATGATGCTGATGGCTATGATGTCATTTCATGATATCGATAAATTTAGTATTGCCACTAGCACTTTGCAATGAGAGAGAGTATTGAAATTCATTCCAAGTCCCACTCTAATTAGAATTATTTTAGCCGGTCATTAATTTTAATATCTTTAGAACTTTACTTAATTATTTATTGTATATCCTATTTTAAATAGAACTCTATTTACATAGTTGACCTAAAATTTATATCTCAGTGAGTTTTATTTTTTTAGTTCAGGTAGGAGTCTATCTCTCGTCTATATAAATTCTATTTAAAAAGATGTTTGCTATCTCTTTTATAAACAAGAGATTGTGCAAGAGAGATTAAAAATATCTCATTAAAAAAGGAATTTTTTTTTTTCTTTTTTGTATAGTTCAATTCCTTTAATAAAAATCTCTCCTTAAATTTTTTTATTTTCAATATTTCTTTCTGCATTATTTTTTTTAATATTTATTTTGAATCTTCGACCAATATAATCGTTATACTCCACGTGGTATACCGTTCTACAAATCTAATCTAAAGATCTCTCTCATTTCAAAACTCTTTAGGATCCATCAAACCAGTTAGTGGCTGGAGCTCTAGCTCATGTATAAAACATGGATCCTTAGAAGTTTGATATCAGCTGCTCACTTATAACACCAGAAAACTTTGAATTCCAAGTAAGAAAAAGGTGCAATTTTGGCTTGAGCTACACTGTCAAAAATAGGTTACATCCAAGCAGCACAGAAGCCAACAATTCTGGGTGATATGGAATGGATTTCTTCCATAACACCTACCAAGTAACCTTGTTGAATATTAATTTCAACTCATGTAAAAACTTTGGAAGACATGTCCTTTATTTCACCACGCAACAGTGAGCTACAAACCAATAAAGGTCCTGCGTTATGGGCTGAATCCATACTAGCCATCCCTGTGGTAAAATGCCCATGATGAACCTTCCGGGGTTGTGCATCATATATATACAAGGGTGTAGAAAACTTGATGGAGAATCTGACAGAGCTCCTGAAGTGCAGACACCATAATAATATGAACTTATCCACTCTAAATTGCGTACAGCTTCTTATATTCACTGTTCAATATCTCTGAGTCCGATGCCATAGACAGAGACCATGAGCGTGACCTACTCCCAGAGGCCCTCCTTATGTTCCTCAAGGTTTTTTCTTCGAACCGGTGAACAATGATGAAGTAGCACATGAACCCCAGGGTGGTCAGCATGATAGAGGCACCAATTGCCATGGTAGACCAGGCAAGCCAGTTGTGGCCCACCACAACATATGTCAGCGAGATGAAGGAAGCTGATATAAAGAGACATGCCAGCCACATAAGCTTGTTCATCACAAACACCATCATCTTCTTGGCCTTCTGCTCGACAACTATTAATGAAGTCTGAACAACAACCACCGCAAGAGAGATGAAGAGGGCCAATGAGTCGAAGACCAAAAAGATGATGAATGCTGCTTTCTTGGCCACGTAAGCTTGTCCAAGGGTGTATCCTGGTGTGGTACTCTCGACAAACTGGCCAGGCACGGTGAAGATGGCTGCAAAGGCCACAGTGGCAATAAGCACTGCAACCACTGTATTGGAATTGATGGCATTGTTGAGACCTCCCATGTGTAGCTTCTGAAGTCTCTTCTTGATCTTCTGAACTCTCATTTCAGTCTGACGGGTTTGACGGAGTTGGGATTGAACATCATGTTTTATGTCACTGACAGTTTGCTTTAGTTGCTTTGCAGGGTTTCCTGGATTTGCTTGTTCCTTTGCAACCACAGCACCAAACTCTCTTAGAATTGCAGCAATCTGTTCATTGCAGCATTTTTCTGCAATGCCAAGAGCAGTCTCGCCAGCTTTGTTGATTGCATTGACATCAATCCCCTCAACCGATAATAAGGCCTGCACTATCTGCAATGATGAGGAGACTTTATTAGATATTGGCAAGAGACAGGAGAAAGATTGAAGCAAAGCTTAGGAACAATCAAATAACACAGCTATGTCCTAGAGAAGAAAAGTTACAGATGAAACTGAACCATAAAACTAATAATATATCATTGCTTCTTAATATGATCCACAGAATTTAGAAGAAAAGATCCATAATAACAAGAATAATTATTCCTTTATCATCTGTTCCCAATCAACTTTGTAAAACAAGAAAGACAGCTTTCTCCACATTTTTATTTTAGCTCTATGAAGGGGAAAACTGAAGCATCATTTAGAGCACTTTCACCTTCCTAGAATGGAAGAAAGGATATCAGTTGATGACTCTGATAAATGTTGCTTCACTCTGCCTTATACTGATATTTTTTTTAAAAAAAAAATCACATAAAATTATTACTAGAAACTGTACTCTAAAATCAGCCAGTCAATCTTTTTTTTGCCATACATTTTGTTGCACATATGAGCTTTGCTAGATATAACATGTCTTATGAGGGAGTGAGCTGATCTTGTGCTATTACACAGAAGAATTGGGGGAAAATGGTTTTCTTTTAAATTAATAAAAAGATCGTAACCAAGTTCACCAAACAGCATTCATTTTGCTTTGAAGTTTGGTGCTTTACAAAATTTTTCCCAAATTTGTATCATGCTACAATTTTTTTTTTTTGTAAAATCGGGTCTGTCAAAAATGATGAAGGAAACATCAAAGTTCTTGACAGAACGACATAAAAGACAGGATCAGGATTCCTTATGAAAGTTAGGATCGGTGACAAGGAGTTCTGATATTCACAATTCATGAGACAAGGTATTACTACTTAAATAATGCTATTCCACTGAAAGACGTATATTGAATGATGCGCATCACATTGCCACCCATCAACCCAAGCATATATGTGATCATATGCACACACTAAGGAGAATCCTTTTTTCAGATTTTTCACTGGTTCACATTAAGTTACTTATCAGCGAGCATTTGGCACTACATTAGTCTCTAATAAAATGCATTATATAAATGGAGCACTTGAAGTATATTGAATTACTATCCAGATAATTTACACAATATGGAAATCTGAATATATGTTTCCTTTTGAAATTGTACTGAGAAGAGCAGAAAGATAAATAAGAAAAGAATGCTTCCATATAGGACTGAAATGAATGAGGCAAAATGAAGCAAACCTATACTAGCTCACTTGCTGATAAGAGTCAGGCTTGGCAAGATACATCCAAATTTTACACTCCTAGTTTCATCCAGAAACTTAACAACTTGTTCATATAATCAACAATGTGTCTTTGAAACAACCAAAATTAAACTTAACACTTAGCACATAAATTGTAGTTAGTTTGCATGAAACTCTTCAGGTCACAAACCACTTATCTGAATAGTTCACAACATCAGCACAGAGAATAACTCTGAAAAGTGATTA
Organism: Areca catechu; assembly: GCA_021397845.1. Lineage (NCBI taxonomy): Eukaryota > Viridiplantae > Streptophyta > Magnoliopsida > Arecales > Arecaceae > Areca > Areca catechu. Next base: position 42,969,657 of record CM038047.1, read on the forward strand.
ATCTTTTAGCATTAAAAAAAATACCTCGCAATTATGTGAACACATGCAAGCAACCATCTTGTTAATATTCTGGAAGTTGCATTAGAAGGAACAAATTACCATTGGTGAATGATAATAATGCATTTCATTCATAAAAGTTGTAAAACAAGAGGGAGGCTCAGGTTTCATTTAACAAAGAGAAGCACTGGAAAATAAACAAGAGAAACATTGTTGAAAGAGCTAGCACATCACTAAGCAAAATAAGTGCGAGATAAATCAATGTGCCAACATTGTCACTTACCGCAAGATTGCCCTTCCTAGTTGCAATATGCAATGGTCTGTTCCCCTTGTTATCCTCCAAATGAATTATTGAAATATCAGGTTTCAGCAGTTCTTGTACTATGTCAACATTTTGGCCTTTCACAGCCATGTGAAATGCTGTCTGCCCCTTCTTATCTGTCCTCCGACCAACACTGGGATCCTTATTTAAAATGGATTTTACCACTTCTACATGGCCCATTCTTGCTGCTGAATGCAGGACAGTTTTTCCATTATTTCGTGCAATCTTGGTGAGGTTAGCATCTGTTTCTAGCAGAAGATTGACAACATCAAGATGGCCTTGAGTGGCAGCAGTGTCCAAGGCCGTAGAATTCAATAAATTTGTAGTCATAGCAAGTGCGGGAAAATACTGCAACAACTCTTTCAATATTTCTGCAGAATTCAAGCAAACAAAAAGAGAAACAAATTTACAAAATTTTGTAAGAGCACAACCAACATAATACAGTACAGATTCATAAACAATCATAAGGTTGGCCAGCCCTTAAATTTAAAAATCAACATTTAACAATTTAGGAAATATGAATCAATATTTTCTTTTCCAAAAAAATCAGATGGAACCATGGAAAGAAAACATCAAGAGCTTTAGACAGAGTCATATGGTTCTTCGGAAGTGGCAAGCTATTAGGTGTCGAAGTCCCCTTTAACTGGATCCAGGAAAGGGTATGTGGTGCCATGAATGGAAATCTTTTAAGTGACAAGTTATTTTAAATTACAGGCACATACTTCAAATAATGTGTGGAATACAATGAGAAATAGATACAGTTATAGGTATCCGAGAAGAGATCTGCTTGTAAGTTGGCTTGTGTTCAGCCCGGAATTCAGCTCAAGCTCGGCTTGCTCATTTAGCAAGCAAGCCAAGCTCAAGCTGAAATTTCAAGCTTGTTTATTAAAGAGCCAAGACTCGCCTGGGCTCAACTTTCATTTTCCGCTCATGAGCCAGCTGAAAATTAACAAATATATATTATAATATCTATTATATTTTACAATATTAATATAATATATTTATTGAATTAATAAATGATAAATAACTAATCATTGGATTCTAATACAATGGGTAAGTAACTAAGTTGTTTATTCACTTGTTGAATTAAAATCTAGTAGTTAGGATATATGATGGGGTGATAAGGGAAGCCCAAAAACCCTCCATCTCCCACCTAGGTGCCACCCTCTTGCCTTTTCTTAGTTATCACTGGTCACAACACCACCTACTCTTTGGCTCTTGTTGCTGCCAGCCAACCACCACCTTTCCTCCATGTCCCCCAACCAGCCACTACCACCACTAGCCACCCAGGAAACACCAGCCTTACTAGCAACAAGCTTGATCCCTAACATCAAGTCATCCCCTTCCTGAATTGAGCAGCACCAGAACTTGGAGAACTCCCTCTGGTGGCTACCAAAACAAACCCCCCTACCCCCTGGTGGCTACTAAAACCAGACACCCCACACCCTCACCCGCCCCCCCAACCCCCAGGGTGGCTACTAAAAACCCCCTCCCCCCTCCCTGCCCCACCACACCTATTGCCCCTTACCTCCATCTCCATCCCTTTCAGTTCCAGCTGCTAATGGCAAAGTTTCCAACAACACCCGCCCCCCCTCCCCCACCCTGTCCACCATGACAACTTCTCCACTCGGTTATGATGACAGGACCCCATGGGCACAACTCGACCCTGTTCAAGTGTTCAACAATTTGCTAAACATCCTACAACATCCTCTACTTCCTTCACAACTTCCAAGACCCATAGGAGGACGACAACAACAGTGATAGTGATATTGAGTTCAGTGAGTCAATGAGCACGGATCAATGGCCGCAGTGAGGGTGAGGTGAGTGGATTCTATTTCAAACAGCAAGCTGAGCTTGAGCTGGCCCGATTATGCATATGAGCCAAGCTTCAATTGGGTTTTCTCAGCCTGACTCGAGATGATCTTATATAAATTCAAGCTGAGCTCGAACAGTGTTTAGCTAGCTCGACTTTGCTAGCCAAATTGCCTTTGGTAGCTAGTGATAAGAATGGTAGAACAAATATTTTTGTATTTATTTAGTGCAAAGCCTACAGAGCAAGAGGAGGACCACGTTATGTTTGTTATTTCAGCAAGTTTATTACCTAAAGTTGTTGTTCTCTTTCTATGAGCATATCAATCTACTTCTTCAAATAGTCATCAAGTTGCTAGGATATTTCAACAATCAATCCTTCTAAATATAGATGTTCCTGGTATCACATTTTTAGAGGTTCACTCAATTTTTGCTTTCAAATTGGAGCTGCTTTTAGATGTCCCGTCAGTTCTTTAGAAATGAAACAGTGGCTAACAACAATGACCAAGGTGGCTTCCCTTGAAACTATTTGATCTTGCTACAAATATTGCCTTGCCATCACTTTTACAAAATTGCAGCATGCTTCATGGTTATTTTCGGCCCTTCCATCTGCTGATGCCATGTTGATAGGAGAAATAGCCTTAGTGTCCCCTATTCATCCTCAAGCAGCACATCAGCTCATCGTGTAGATTGCCTACTCTTGCTCAGGATTCCTTCCTATTCTGTGCCAATACCTTTTACATGTTCTCCTTTTTCACAAGAGAATCTCTCTCTCTCTCTATGCCTATGCATATTATATTCTGATAAGGCAGTGCATTTAAATAACACTCTCTCTACATATTTCAGTAAAAACTTACAAGAACACAAGTGTTACTGTAGAAAAAGCTTACTGGTTAACTCAGTGAGGATTCTTAATCAAATCTACATAATACTGCAAAATATCATGTCCATATATTCATGAAAGGATCTAAAGAAGTGACCTAGCAGAAAGCACACAAAATAAAGCAGCAAAGTCACTGCTTGGTGTCAAGGTACAATAAATACAATATCGAATCATTCACAATAATCTGTAGATATAAAAGTTCAGGCTAGCTTAACCGATACTATTCTTTTTTTCAAAGAAAAAAAGGGGAGTCAGTGAATTCGATCATTTTAAAGTTGTAGCCCTAATAACAATGCAAAAGTCTATAATTTCCATAAATTGTCATTCATTTTGACATTATGTATTAAAATAAATATAGTAAATGAGCAAATGTAGTTAATCTGTAAGATCAATAGCTTACCGAGATGGCCCTGCTTAGCAGCAATATGAAATGCATCAAAACTGTTATTGGCCTTCGTACTAGCTGACTGAAAGTCTGAAACCTTCAATATCTCACGAACAACTTCAACATGCCCCTTCTCTGCAGCAACATACAATGCCGTCTCTCCATCCTGGTTCTGCTTGGAAATCAAATCTTTTAAATTGCTCACGTTGCAATCAGAAAGTATCCTCTGAACATGCATCACATTGCCAGCTCTAGAAGCTAGATGCAATGGTGTATCCCCTCGCTTCCCAGGGCTATCCCGGTACTTCCTATCCTTGAAGCTCTGTTGTTTATCCATGGACCCCGACCTGAAACTGTTTTGTTTCTCCATCGACCCCATCCGAAAGCTCTTTGTTTCTCCATAGCTCCTAGACGAAAGCTCTGCAATTTCTCCAATGTTCCAAGACGACAGCTTTGCTGTTTCTCCATCTTCACAGTTCAAGGGATCCTGGATAAAAGAACTTCCCTTCCTTTCCCTCTTCTATTTAGTAACTTTCTAATTCACAACTTTACTCATGTCAAGCATGTCAGCCCAGAAACTGTAGCCAAGAAAAAAAGATATCTCAGTTTCAACATTGAAACATGTTTTCCTCTAAAGCTATCACGGATTGGGCAGATTCAGAGCTCCTTCATCCTACACACTTGTGAAGGATGGGAACCCAGAAACAGCTGCCTGGGACTGAAAAATAGACATTTTTATATAAAGAAGAACAAGAAAAAGAAATTGATGTGAACCCTCGAAACCCTAAATTCATCTCATTGTTACCCTGATTCAGAGCTAAGAATCAGTGGATTAGCCTGCAATATAAACCAGAAACTCCACCCAATAAGCAAATTAGAGGGGGGAACCCTTCTTCCCCGACTTTCCTACAGTCCCAAATTCTTTGAAAAGACCTTTCTTTCTTTCTTCTTTGAAAGCAACACTTAACTCACAATTTCCAGAAATCCACACAAAGGAAGGAACAAAAAAAGACGAGATTTTGAAGAAAAGCCCCGGAAGCAAAAGCGCTCTTCCTCTTATCCACGAAATTTCCCCATAAACATCATAGCCACCAAAACCAGAAATCCAAAACATCCGCAAACCCAACCAAAGTTCTTGAGATACAAAAGGTACCTTTATGCTCTCTGTCTGGAATCCGGAAATCCAAACCGCCCATCCACCGCTCAAAATACCACTCTTTTCTGGTCTCGACCACGCAACCAGAAGCCCCCCTCTTCCTCTCTGAACTGAAGATAAGGTCTCCCACTCCTAAGGGGGAATCCCAGGACCCTTTTTTTTTTTTGTAAACTTCTGTTTTCGCATGTAGTCAAGTGGTTCCAGTAGCTTCGAATACAGTTTTAAAAAAGGCAGTTTAAAAAAAAAAAAAAAAAGATAAGAAAAAAAAGCACTGACCTCCACTTGCTCCAAGCCTAAAACCCTAGTTTTCCATGAGAAAAACGATTCCTTTCACCCAACAATATCCTCTTTTGCGTCTCTCCTTCTCTCTTCCTCCTGCCTCGTGGCTCTCTGCGAGTGGTTTGGGCTTTTGTCATGTAGGATGGGTAGAAGACAAGGCGGCTCTTGCTTCTTCTTTTTGTTTCTTGGTAAAGGCTTTTGCTTTCCCTATCATCAAAGTGCGGTGATAATGGCGGGGAAGAGAGAGATGGCGAGAGCGCGGGGAAAGTGGCACAGAAAACTGTGGACAAAGATTCCAGGGGGGAGGAAGCCAGGAAGGTGGTGGCGTCTTCCAACTGGGAAGCCCGGTGGGCTGTCCCAATTGCGCGGCGTGACACGTAGTGTTCGGCAATCTCTCGTAACTGGACTTCTGCGCTCTCGTTTGACTGCATGGGTGGCTCATTTTGACTCACGTGAGCGCTGTGGCACGAAGTTCCGTCGAGGTGGGCTTTTGCTTTGTGGATCGTATCTTTCGCGCGAAAGATTGATTTACCTTCCTTCGCGCGAGTTGGATTGCGAAGCCGAATCAATGGAGCGTTCGTATTGCTTTGAGCTATGTGCGCAACTCGATCCGACGGGCGACGTCCCCCGATAAATGTCAATTATACAACCCGAACCATTTGTCGAAAAGACGGCGATTTGCTCTCATTATCCCGTACCTTTCTTTTATAATCTTACATGAATTTCTGGTTCAATTTTAAATCATTTTCTGGTTCATCCGGTAAACCGATTTCAATTTTTGATATACAAGTCAAGTCAGTATATTAAAAAAAATCTTCTGAACTTGGTAACAATTATGATATACAAAATAATGTTTTATCCTTTCGGCTTCTTATCTTCGACATGCTTCGTATATATTTTCGGCTTCGTATCTTCAGTCTAATCCAAAAATCAAGTCTATCAATTTTAATATCTTTGATTTCGTACCTTCAGCATAGTCCGAAGATAGCCTATTAATCTTATATCTTCGACTTCGTATCTTCAATCTGGTTCGAAGACTAAGTCTATTAATTTTATATCTTTGGCTTCGTACCTTCAGTATGGTCCGAAGAGTATATTACCTGGTTTTCAGGATAGCTATAAGTGTTTTATTTTTTCCTTGCTATTTCCAAAGAAATTCATTCGAAATATATAGCCAACATTCCTTTTAGGAGCGCTACTGAAGAGAATGTTGAGTTCATTTCGGATCTTCTCTAAAAGAATGAGGCATGTTAAACATGTGGACTTTTCCAACCCCAGCAGAACAGTTGAAGACTGTTCTGGTTGTTGCAACCGTCCACATGATCGAAATCCTCGGATTGATAACTACGGAATAACTGATTTTCCGACTACCACTACTTACAGTTATGAGGAGGTTTCATTTGCCAACTCCAATAACCGTAAGTAGTTACACTGGTACCTATAAATACTGGTAAGAGGGAACGTTCGAGATAAGCTAAATTAACCCAGATCATTTGAATTCTTTCTTTTCCCTCTTTGCTTTCGAGCTCTCCATTCTGCTGCCTAAGTTCTTGCTGACTTTGGCATCGGAATGTCCCCGCCGAAAGATTTCTTGCTGATTTTGGCATCGGAGTGTCCCGCTGAAAGATTTCCAGTCAGGGAATCTATTTTGCAAGTTCCGATTGACGACGATCCGGTGAATGAACCACTCCATCCGATCGGCAGGGATTCAGCATCAATATATATATATATATATATATATATATATATATATATATATATATATATATATATATATATATATATATATATATATATATATATATATATATATATATATTCAAAATAATAGACACTTTGAGATCTTCTAATGATTTTCTTAAATTTTTTTAAAAAAAGTGTACATGGTGACCAGCTATAAAGTATATATACAATAATTTTAATAAATATATATAAAAGGTTGCGGGCGGATGTATGTACATGCACATACACAAAGAGTTCAGTAGATAACGCTGAGACGTTTTATAGTTAGACCCAGAAGTAAAATAGTTGAGAAATTTCTAAATATGTATTTGTAAGTAAAAAAAAAAATCAAACTTTTCTTTAAAATTGATAATTAGGTGATTTTACAAGCAAAAATTTTTACTTTTATATAGCAACAAATTTAGAGCCACCACATTTCTATTTTGATTTTTTTTTTTTGGACAGCAAGACCATCCTAACAAAAGATTCCTGAGAAGGCAAGCATGTGAGTAGGTGAACGTAGCAACAAATTTAGAGCCACAACAAGAAGAAGCATGGTAGGAGGAGATTTTTCAAATTTAATTCATGGTTGCTTTTGCTACGACCTACAGTACTGTTCTAGAAGTATGTACATTATATAACTTCACCGGTCACAATAATTTGAAACATTATTTTTTTGTTATCAATTTATATATGGAGAGGCTCTAGATCTATTACATCATATAGATAATGAGATGAGCAATCAGGATAAAAAAAAAATCAAAGCAACGCAAATGAATCCTATCAATAACTTGTATGAGTTGTATACAAAAAAAAATCTTGATAATACGTAAAAGGAAAAAAATATATATAAAAAAAGACATATAATTGTAAAAATAATAATTCCAGGAAATATATAGTAATCCTCATATAACTTAATTCAAAAAATGAAGTAGATGCATTCTTGATTTATTCTAGAAGGCCATTTTTCATGTCATTGACCCTGAATGGATAAGTGGTCCCCCAAAAGACCAGACTTGAGCTTTATTTATTTATTTATTTTTGGTGGGGGGGCGGTAAAGACTAGACTTAAGCTTTTAGGATCCATCAACATGCCCCCACAATTCATAATTCACTCGTTCTTTCTTATCAAAACAGTTCACACAATCAGTGTAGATCGATCAAGCAAATCAAGTCAGAAAGTTAGTAGTTTATGATGGTCGAGGAATAATTTAAGCACCTATTCTTGAGAAAGAATCTCCTGCATGAAGGTCCTTCACATTTCCTCCATTATTTATTTTGTTCAAATTTTAAAGTTAGCCTTTGCATCAAGGATATATGTCCTCCCCTCGTCTGGGTTGCGTGCCCTCGCATTAATTAACATGTCTTCCTTCCGTGGCATTCTCGGAATTATCTAACTAGGTACAGGGCGATCTAGAACAGTTATTCCTTATCGAATAGCACCCTGAGGCTAGGTAGCTAGTTATGCACATAGGCTTTTTTAAATCTAAGCGCATGTGAGCTTTATAAAAAAGAAAATTGGTTTGGATTAATTAATCAATCACTCCAATTAGAGAACGGTTTCTTGTTTGTTGAGTAAATGCCTTGCTCTAACATAGCTTTGTCTCTTCATCATTATTATAGAGATGCACAGAAATGGACAGTTTTCTTTTCTTTCTTTCTTTTTCATTGGAAATAGAGACTTCTGAGCACCCGTTTATTAATAGAAATGGGTAGGTAATTAGGGCAGCTAACTTATCCACGGCCTACCATGGAAGACCTTTGCATTTGACAAATAGCAAGATGTCCATGCTTCCAAGCGTTTGCTTGCAAGACTTTGTAGCTGTCCCATCAATAATGCGTATATTTCTTGTAATTGTAATATAATTAGGCAGAGGGCGACCAACGACACTCGACAAAATATCACATCAACTACACTTACAATATCGTTGTCATCGTCATAATAATAATATTATTATTATTATTATTATTATTGTTATTTGATGGGTCGCCTAAAATAGTTATCTACGTTTTCATCGGAGGGCCTGGGATTAAATTAGAGAAATTTTTTTAATGCCCCCGGAACTGTCAACATACTAGATCTAGATCCAAAATTAATGGATATTTATTCAATGAATCCAAATTTAATACTAGCATAAGATTTATTTATCCGGATCTAGATCTATTTAATTATAATATGAATAGACAGTATTGGGATATGCCGGCTCAACTAAGGCAAACCACCGGTTCAAATATCCGGTCGGGTCTCTTTCGAAACGGTCGTCTGTGCCAGAAGAATCGAAGACGACCCAACGATGCTACAGCACCACTCCAGGGTCAATCTCCGATCTAAGCCGAAGACACTGGCCCCGAAGCCTATCTTTCAGCTATTCACCATCGAGTGATCGATCGATCTTTTTTATATCAGTCCGAAGAAGACCGATCCGAAGAAGGTTAGTCCAAAGAAGATGATTACTTTATTTCTCCAATTGTTCTAAAAAAGATAAGTACGAAGTAAGCAATCTTGCCTACTCCGAAGAAGGCAGCTCCGATGCAAGTGATCAAGATGACTTCGGCCTACTCCAAAGAAATAGGCACAGGACGATCAACCAGCTCGACTTCGGTCCTTTTTGAGGGAGTGGCTCTAAAGCAAATCTCCAACTGGCCTCGAATCTCCAAACGTGGATACGGTTGTTGTAACCAACAACGTGACCACGAACTCCAACTCCAGCAGCATCAAAGTGGCCACCTCAAGCAGCAACCACTTTTGGTTAGGGGGGCTAAGTTAACTAACCTCGCTTAACTAAGGGCAAGATGAGTTGACTGCAGTTAGACATAGTCACCACTATAAATACCGGTAAGAAGGGATACTCATGGTAAGTCAAGCTAAGAAAAGTCAGAAAAGCTAAGCTGAGAGAGGTGAAGCTAAGGCTATTCACTTTTGAGCTACTTTCACTCTCTTCTCCTTGAGAACTCTCCATTCCGTTGTTAGAATCCTCACTGACTTAAGCATCAAAGTATCCTCCATCGGAGAAATTTCGGTCAGGAACCTGTTTTGCAGGGATCATGGGAGGTGCATCGACGATTCTGTCGTTCCGTTCGATCCATGGGGGTTCGACGTCAACAGACAGGATCCAGATATTTAATATTCAGATCCAATAGATATGAAGTTCAAATAATATGATATAATAATTTTATATATTTAAAGATATATATTAACAGAAGTTCCAGATCATTTTCTAAGATCTAATGACTTAAAATCTTTATAGGAGAGAAAAAAAAAAGAAAGAAAATAAATTCTTTCAAATCTATTATTTTTTCTTTTTGCAAAGAAAAAGAAGGAAAATGAGAGAAAGGGATGGAAAACAAATTCTCTCAAATTTACTATTTTTTCTTTTCCAAGTCGAGTAGCATTTGAGAGAAAGAAAATGAAGTTAAATAAAACTTTTTATAATCTTATCTTATCCTTGTAAAAACAAAAGAAAACTATATTATTTTCTTTCTTTCTTTTTTTCTTCATTTCCAAATAAAAAGAAAAAAAATTATTTATTTTTTTCCATTCAAACTTCCAAACCAGAAGAGAGAAATAAATCTCCTTTCTCTTCTTTTCTTTTTTTTTTCTTTTCATTGATCCTGTCTTTTCTCTTCTTTCCTAAACTCCCAAACACGCCTAAAGGTTGGATCTAAGTCTGGATATTTATGATCCAATCCAAACCTAACCCATTGATAGCTCTAATGCCTTCTAGTCTACCCTCGTTTTTTTATGGCACTAGAGACAAAATTGATGATAAAGGCTTTTATGAATGACCTTTGTTTTACACAAAAATATGATTTGGTGTTCATTTAGATGCTCCAAGGATACCCTAGCTATATTGGTAAAAATAAATGTAAAAATCTATGTAGAAACTATTTAATTCTACATTAATTATTTATAAAAATTTTGGATATCTATAGAAAATAAAAAAATTAAATAATATTTTCTGGTTAATATTTTTAGATGAGATTCTTGGTTGTTATAAATGATAATAAAGTTGATCTAGCCTCTATCCTATATGGACCAAGGAATATTACAATATGGGTTCATTGGACTGACTACGGATCAATTATGGTATTTATGAATGGATACATGGATTTAGATCTTTAATTTAATGATGATACTGGACTTAAATGAGAGGATAAGAATCTACGTGGATATGTATTTAATCCTACATCGATTATTCATTGAAATTATCTTGGATAACTATATAGGATTAAAAAATTTAGATAATATACTTTAACTAATCTTTTTGGTTGAGATCCTGGATTGTTACATTAAATATATTATGGTATATTCAATAATTTACCTTACTTTGGCTCCTATCTTGCATAAATGGTGGCTTCATGAAAAAAAGCTTGTATTCAATTGTTCCTATTTCATATTGCAATATGATTTAAATTAAAGATTATTATTATTATTAAAATAAGAAATAAAAATAGGTCATTATTAATTTAGTATTAGCCAGGCTCCATAAATATGTTAGTCTTCTCCCCATGTTATAACCATTCTGAAGTTAAATAAAGATTCCTTTAATTTTACTTGAAGAGCGTAGAAAGAAAAGGAAAATAACTTTCACAAAAATTGAGAACACATCTATCAAATTATCTTCACCTATAAAGTTATTTTTTTTGGTAGGAAAAAAAAGGAATGGGAGGCTTCCAGCATAGTTACCTCTCTGAATATTACCATGAGCATGCCCTACTCTACCGAGAAATGTTCGGGCTAGCAGGTGGTCCTTTCCATCATAATGGATGAATTACATCATGCCATCCAAAATTTGCTGGGCCGACAGGGCATAGTTTCCAAGGACCAATCCCCAAAGCTACTCCAATACCCTCGCATCCAGGCCTTAGGATTAATCTTGGATTTATTTGAGTCATCTGAGAACGTGTTAGTACAAAGTCAAGGCTCATTCCAATTGGGCTACCGTGCAGGTGATCATCACAAAAAATTGTTTGTTGAGATAAGGAGATTGAAGCCCTTTAAACAACTATGATGTAGTCATCTATTAGTCTTCCATGGTGCCTAAAATTTGTCCAATCCCACAAGAATCACTCCCATAAGAATTATTCCAATTCTTATTATATGTAGGGCACTTGAAAGAAATTTGAACAAGGTAATACTATACAGCGCATCACTTAAATTATCTTGGGGTATGTTTAGTTAGAGTATATCAGATTTATTATATATAACTAAAGTTCTACTATTTTGATTTAAAAGCTATGATATATCACTTTTTTATAGATTTTTTTCTCACTTAATTTTTTCATTGCTTTGACCTTTAAATTTAAAATTTCAAACAATATTATTTTCTCAAAATCTACTTTTATTTCCCATTTCATATTCTTTTATTTCTTTCCTTTTTTTTCTATTAAATCTTTAAATTTAAAATTTAAACTAGAAAATTGATTTTACTTTCTTGAAATTTGCCAGTTTTTTTTCCTTTTGTATTCTTTTATTTCTTTTTTCATAAATTAATCAAAGAAAATAGTAACAAAACTTTTTAAAAAAATGATGGTCATATAATCCATGCATCGCACAGATACAAATCTAGTTATGGGATAATTTGATGATTCCAGGAAATAACATATTTTAATAAATTATTATAAAGAAATATAACTTTTATTATGTTTGGTTGGTAAAAAAAAATTCTAAAAAATAATATTGGAAAAAATTACTACATTTGGCCAAAGATAATCCAAAAAATGAATATGGTAAATGTTATAAATATATCCATCAATAAAAAATAATTTTTTAATACAAAAATAGTAATATTATTTTTAATTAATTTTTATATAATAACTATAATCATAGAACTCTTTATATAATAATATTTATATTTTAATTATTTTATAAATTAAATTATTAAATGAATTTTGAAAGATTTAAACATAAATTCAATAATTATAAATATACTTTATTAAAAATATTTTTATCAAGCATGTATTATCTAATTTAGAAATTTATCAAATATCAACATTCATCGATATTTATTTTACCTTCCTTTCTGGAAAATAAATGTGAAATTTATTTTTTTTATTTTTATATCAAATATAATATTTTGATATGAAATTTATTTTTTTATGTTAAGTTATCTTCAACTAAATGGATCGTTAAAATATACGGTAGAAACGATTACCAAGTATTTCTTTTTAACCATAACTCCCCTAGATTTTAACGAATGTGTTATTAAAGAGGTACTTATCATCAAAAGCTTAAAGCCACAGCCGGTGGTGACACTATTTAAAATATTAACCCAAAAACTTTCTTGGAGGCAAAAGGGCACAGAAGCAATATTTCCATTATAATCGTTGTTAAATGACATAATAATGATCTCTGGTCGGCCTTTTCCCATGTTCATTTGATTAAAAACTTTCTTGTGAATACAGGTCACATGTTAGAATTTTTTATTGAAAGAAAAGGAATAACATGATATCTTTTAATATTTTTAAATAAAAAAACATTCAAATATGATGAATACAATAAAAAAAAGTCAAGGATAAAAAAAAAAGAAAAAGAAGAAGAAGAAGAAGCATAAATGCATTAACATACTTAATCTATGGGATTCCGGCTGAGCACTTGGCAATACAGGAGGAGGTAGACCTGCATATCGTCCACCAAACCTTTTCTCCACCAATCGACAAATATATATATATTATTGGTGTAGAACCTTTGCTAGACGGGCCAAGTTGTTGAACCATCGGTCTGTCTCTCTTGGTACCTGCAAAATATATTTCTTAACCAGATTTTCATCAGTGGGGGACACTCCGATGCTTAAGTCAGGGAGAGGTTCCATCAACAGAATGGAAAGTTCTCTGAGAAGGCAGGAAGATAGCAAAAATATCATCGTGTCCAACTCACCTTGAGTATCCCTTCTTACCAGTATTTATAATAATTGGGCACTGGTCTAAGTTGGGCTTAACTTGTCTCTGGTTAACATGCAGTCGGTTAACTTCGCCCCATATACAACGAGGGATTGTTGCCGTTTGTCCAAGGACGGTTGTCGCTCCATTACAGCCAGTATGGAATCATTGGAGAGTGGGACTGCTGAACGCGTGGCCAGCTCGAAACGGCTGGAGTTGGGGATGGCGGTTACGCTTTAGGTCGCGATAGCCATCCCCCATTCAGAGATTTGTGGCAGATTGGAGATTTATCTTGGACCTTCTTCTTCTTTGGATTTCTTCAGGTTAGTCATCTTCGGACTTCGTCGGTGGAGTTACCTTCGGACTTCTTCGACGGAGGCGATCGGTTGGGTGGTGGACGTCATAGATCCGGAGGGGTATTTTTCGGACCTTTGTCTTCGGCCTATCCGAAGACTGGTCCGAATGAGGTGTTACGACACTCCAGGGCCATCGTTGGTTCTCTTGGTACAGGTAGCCGGCCCGAGGGAGAACCCGACTCGTCGCATGAGCCAGAGATATATTCAATTGAGCTGGCGTCCCCCAACAGTTGTCCCCCACTTTTATTTTTCAAAGTGTTGATTTGCCTTGAAAACTAAGGGTATTAATGAATTTGTCATTTTTCGTTCAGAAAAAGTGCCGTTAATTATGCCAAATCCTTGATCTGGTTGTTCGTTGCAACCAACCTATGATTTGGGGATCAAATCGGAGACAGGTGTCGCCTTTGCATTGGAGCATAAAGAAGAGGGGAGAACAATCAATGGGTCGTGGCTTTTCTTCTCGTTGATCTTCTAACAGGGACATGGGTGGAGGACATGGCCTAGTCTTATCCTTGGGAGGAAAGGTGCCAATCTCATCCCTGTCGTCAAATGGGATTGTACAGATTAGGACCCTCGGCTCGTCGAGTCAAATTGGCGCCTTCTGGGGCTTCGTACTGGCCTCTGGTGCCCATTCGCGCAACGTGACTAGGGAGAGAGGTGTCTTGTTCCTCGAGGCAGTTCACTGAGCTGCCTCCTGCCCCCTAATACAAAGAGAGGAGACTGATTGAGGAGGCTTCTTTGTTTTCGTCTGCCATTACTTTAGCCCGGTCTTTCTTGCTTCTATCTTCTTGTTCCTTCCATAGATAGAGTTTCTTTGATTCTTCTCTGTCCTTTCTTTATCACCATGGTTAGGTCTCTAAGGGCTCGTGCTGTTGGCCAGGCTTCTTCCATTGCTGCAGTTAGACCAGGGCTGGTTCCCAGTTCTATCTCTTTTAGAAAAATAGCCCATCTTTGGGAGCGCTACCGTGTTTCCGATGATTTCCTTCTAGTGCTTCCGAAGCCCGAAGAGCAGGTAGACAGACCTCCGGTCGGATGTATTACTGTCTACGAGGACCATTTGAATGCTGGTCTTCATTTTCCATTGCATCCATTCTTCCTTAGGATTTTTAACTTGTATCATATCATTCCTGCGTAGCTAACTCCGAACAGTATTCAGAATATCTGCGGGTTTTTGGTTCGGTGCCAAATAGCCAACGTGAGACCCCGGACCAGTTTATTCACCTTCCTCTTCATTTTGAAGAGGGACTTCCATGGCCATGGATGGTGGGTCATCGGCCCTCGCCCTGGTCGTAAGATAATGAAGGGCATGCCTAGCGCCATCCACGGGTGGAAACCCAATTTTATTTTTGTTACATCTACTGAGCCATGGGGTTTTGACTGCTAGTGGAGGGAGCCTCGTTTGGATGCTAACCTTGGCAAGGAGGTCGTGAAGGCCGACGAACCTGACTACGCCTTGTTGTTTGGTTCAGAGACTGTTTCCATTCGAGAACTTTTGGAGGAGAGGAAACTTCATCTTGCCGGGATCAGCGGGTCCTCCACATTAGGAGAAGACTCCGACCTCTTCCTACTCTACGGCTTCCCTGTTCAGTCATTTTTGATGTCTGTTCTTATGTATAGGTAGTGTTTATAGCCCCATGAATCTGCCAAGAGACCGGTGGTCCTCCCCTTTCTTCGGGGTCAGAGGCCTGGAAGAGGACTCGAGGGGAGGGCACCAGTAGGAGCACTACGTCTTCAAGGGGGACCTCTAGAGGGGACAAAGTTCCATCGGGGGAGCTTCCAACGGTGCCCCCACAATCGGGGCCCTTGTCGAGGGTCGATTCTCTAGCCCGGATGATGGGGGCCTCGAGTCCGGCTCCAGTGATCGATGTACCGTTACCTTGCTTCCCTATGATGGATAGGAGTGAAGCACCATGAGTTCAAGGGGGGTCAATGGGGGGCCCCTCCTTGGATAGGGACTGTGGGATAGACCTCTCAAGGTTCTCTAGTGCGAGAGGTTTATCTTCCCCTAATGTAGCCAGGCAGATGTTGAAAGGTATTATACTATCTCATGACTGGGCAGTATCCCAAAATCGGCGTCTCACCGAAGTATCGAATTTAGCAGTTTCCTCCAGGCTGAAAGTAAGATCGCCATTGCCTTTTTAGTTTCCTCTAGGTTATTCCTTTCATGACAGGTCCCTTGTTTTGTCGGTGCAGTTGGTTCATGACATAACATTTTTGGAGGAGGGCATGGAGAATATCGACAACTTTCTCCGCAGCATGAAGGAGGAGCTCCAGATGGCCAAGGCCGAAAAGGAGGTAGCCGAAGAGCTATGGTTGTCCGTCGAGGAGAAGCTCGTTCATAAAGATGCCGAGGTTAAGGATTTGAGGGCTGAACTGAAGAAGGCTCAGCTAAAAATCCCCGAACAAGGGGCAAAGCTAAGGAGGAAAGGAAATGGATGCGCTCCTTGGAACAATTTGCCAAGGAGAATGAGGAAAAGGCTGAGAACCTAGCTAAGATGACCGATGAGGCAGTTAGAAAGGCGGAAGAGGCTTCTTTGAGGGCTGAAGCTGTCACGAGGGAGTATGAGGTCCTCAGGGAGCAGCAATCAAAGTTGAGGACTTCAAGAAGTCTTCATAATTCAAGAAAGGTAACTGAAGCCAGCTTATTCAGCTATAAATTTGGCTTCAATGATGGGCTTGAAGGGGTTCGTAAAGCTTCTCCTGATCTTGACCTCTCCGGCATCGATGAGGAGGAGGGAGAGGGGGGAAGCATACCCCTCGCTGAGTCTGGAGAGGCTCCGGTCATGGCGGAAGGATCGGCCGTGACAAGTCTGACAGCCTCGACTCAAGT
Organism: Areca catechu; assembly: GCA_021397845.1. Taxonomy (NCBI): domain Eukaryota; kingdom Viridiplantae; phylum Streptophyta; class Magnoliopsida; order Arecales; family Arecaceae; genus Areca; species Areca catechu. The sequence continues at coordinate 42,986,275 of CM038047.1, forward strand.
TGAAGAGGAAGGATCAGCCATGGCAAGTCCGACAGCCTTGACTCAAGTTAAAGCGGCCCAAGCAGAAGAAGCCCAGGTCGAAGAGGACCGGGTTCTAATTCAGACTGAAGAAATCCTCCTTCCCATCGGTCCTGAAGTTCCCGCCCCTGAGTAAAGTTTGACAGGCCTTGGACCTTGTATCATTTACTCTTTCTTTTGCCAAAGGAATGAGGTGTGATCACCATCTTATCTTAAATGAAACTCGAAACTTCCTTCTAGTCGAACAAGCATTTGAGTTGGTATGTCCCGTGGGGGATTTCTTCGGAGAACTTGGAAAAATAGGGTGGCTGCTTTCTTGGGACTAGCGTTCATTGAACTGGTCCTCTTCGCGCCGGCCCTCGTTGAATCGGCGCTAAAAGGACTAGCCAATCATTCAGTGGTAGTTGGTCGAAGTCGAGTCTTTTGGGGTCGATGCTTTCGGTATGGGCCGAGGATTGACCCAATAGAAGCATCACGGCACCCTTGGATTGTCTTCGTTTTTCTTTTTGATACGAGCGATCGACTCGAGGGGGGTTCGACTGGGCCTTCGAACCAAAATCCCCCAGCAATCAGCCACTCATCATGATGACTTCTAGGATCCAGTAACTACGCAGGTGACAAGTGTCGCCCTGCTATTGGTACCAAGAGGGGGAGGAGTGTCGATTTGATATGCACACTGTATTAATGTCGAGTGCGCCGGTGTTCAAGGGGTCGCACCTCCTACGCTACCTGGGTGCCATCGAATATGCTCTTCCCGGAGTCGGCCGTCGAGGTTGCAGGAACGTTGCACCGGTTCAAGAGCGCCATCTTGGTTCGTGGCTTCGTCCGGTTGGCCTGGTTTGAGATGTGGTCCACATCCTCTGCAAGTGCACGCCGTTTACGAGTGCACGTTCTTCAAAGGAGCATGCAAAATGTCGAGGTTGTGGGCTGTTAAATAGGACTCCTCGCAGTCTCTAGGGGATTCTGAAGCCATGTAGGAGTAGACGTCTTGCTCCAGTGTCATCCTTGTTTTTCTTGAATCTTTTGTCTTCCTCCATTATGAAGTTCTCCCTTCAGGATCTGCGTGAGATGTCTCTTAAGAGGGGGGCCACTATGAAACAAGGAGAGGGACCTAGCATTAAGGTCCAGAAGAAAGATGACGACTCCTTTTGAGATCAGGAGGTGGCCTGGCTGGAGGAGGAAGTGCAGACCTTCCATTCTCAACTGGAAGAGGTGAAGGCTAGGGCAATCTCAGCGGCTATGGCAGCGGAGGAGGCGAAGAAGTAGGCCACGGAGGATGTGACCAGGTTTCTGGGGTTGCAAGCCTCCCGTGATAAAGTTGCCGAAGCTGTCCACCATCGGGGGTTCCGATAACATAAAGACAAGGCCTTCTGCTATTATAATTTGAAGGGGCTGGAGAACATCCGGCCCTCGATCCCATATCCCGGGCACGATGACGATTCTGACTTTGAAAGAGAATCGGAGTCTGAGGAGGAGATTGCCGGAGACAACGCCTCTTCGGATGTCCGGTGGGGGTCTACCGCCACCTGTCCATGGGGGAAGGGGCCTGCGAGTGCCCCTTAAATTTCTCTCCTCCCTCATCCCTTTTTTTTTCCCATATGATGTAATCTCCTTTCCTTTTGAGTGAAATACTTTTGAATGAGGGGACTTGTCTTTCAAATGATATCGGGCACAGGTTCTCAGGCATAGTTACGATATGTCTTCGGGTCTTCCGTAGGATAGATCGTATATATGATTCCTTTCATCTTTAGTCAACCATAAGAAGACCTTCCTGGATCTTTCTTTCATGCTTGTCAATCATATCGGTGGGGTGGCTGGATCAGTCATGCCCCAACATTTTTTGATATTAAGGTAGGTTGGTTAGGCTCGCCTCGGTGCGTCTTCGGACTTTCCGTAGGGTAGATTATGTAAACCATTCTCTGCACCTTTGGGTGATCATAAGATGGCCTGGTTGGGCCTTCTTCTTGTGCTCGTCGGATATACTGATAAGGTAAGTGGATCGGACCCACCTTTGCATTCAAAATCAAGGCAGGCTGCTTAGGTCTGCCTCGGCGCATCTTCGGATTTCCGTAGGATAGGTTACGTGAACCATTCCTTGCACCTTTGGGTTAAGATGGCTTGCTTGGGCCTTCTTTTCGTGCTTGTCGGACATACCAATGAGGTAGGTGGATCAGACCCACCTCTGCACTCCTCTCCCCTTCTTGTTGTGGGTTTAGGTTACTGAGGCCTTCTTGTATCGTGAATCGGCGATAAGATAGGTTAACCTAAGCCATTGTTGGATGGATTTTCGGTGAAGCCTCCCCTAAGGGGACTTTTATTGATAATATTTGCAAAGATTCTCTACATTCCAAGGCCGCGGCAGCACGACACCCTCTAAATTTTCATGTCGATACACCCTCGGGCATATGGTTTCTTTGACCCAAAAGGGGCCTTCCCAATTAGGAAAGAGTTTGCCTTGGTCCGTCAGCTTGGATACTTCAGCTCTCCGCAACACCAAATCTTTGGGGCGGAAGGTCCGTTCCTTTACCCTGGAATTGTAGTACTTGGTGACTCTCTGTTGGTATACCGCCATCTTTATTTGAGCCTGAAGCCTGGTGCCTTGCAGTAGATCCAAGTCTATTCTTTGGTGCTCCGAGTTTTCAGGTTCTTGGTACCCATCACTCCTCAGAGATTGCAACGTGACTTCTATTGGAAGGACCACCTCGGTGCCGTACGCCAAGTTAAACAGAGATTTACCAGTAGCCATTCTGGGGATCGTCCGATATCCCCAAAGGATGGAATTCAGCTCCTCGTCCCAGAGTCCCTTGGTATCGTTCAGTCGAGTCTTCAGACCATGGAGGATAGTCCAATTCATCACTTTGGCCTCCCCGTTGGATTGTGGATGATCGACAGAGGTCAACTTGTGGAGTATATGATACTGGGCACAGAAGTCTCTGAACCTCGGATTATCAAATTGCCTTCCATTGTCAGTGACCATGGCATGGGGGATCCCGAAGCGGAATATGATAAAATTCCTTACGAACCCTTCGACCTTTGCCTCGGTGATGTGTGCCAGGAGTTCGGTTTCGACCTACTTGGTGAAGTAGTCGATGGCAATGAGGAGGAATTTCATTGGCCAGATGCCGGTGGGAACGGGCCAAGGATGTCCATGCCCCATTGAGCAAAGGGCCAGGGTGCAACTAGGTGGGTTAGTCGACTTGCGGGCCACCTCTGGACATTGGCATATCTTTGGCACTGCTCACACCTTCGGACGAAGAACGCGGAGTCCTTGTAGATGGTTGGCCAGTAATATCCTTGATGTATTATTTTATATGCCAGGGATTTGCCCCCCAAATAGTCTCCACAGATGCCTTCATGTACTTCTCTCAAGGTATAGTCGGCATCCGATGGTCCCAGGCATTTCAACAGGGGTTGGATGAAGGACCTTTTGTATAGGGTTCCATCCAGGATAACGTATTGAGATGCCATCTATCAGACCTTCTTGGCCTCCCCTTTGTCTTCTAGTAGCATGCCTTTATCCATAAATTGGAGGATGGGGTCCATCCAACTGGGCTCATTTTCAATCTGGTGAACTCCTGATGATCCTTCGGTTATGCTTGGAACTTTGAGATGTTATATGAAGGTACGGTCGAGGAAGTCCGGGTTGGTAGTAGCGAGCTTGGAGAGTGCATCAGCCTGGGAGTTTTCGGACCTTGGCATATGGGTGATGTCGAAAGATTCCAGTTGGGAGGACAGGATCCGCACTTTTTCCAAGTATTGGACCATTCTTGGGTCTCGGGCCTCAAACTCGCCTTTAACTTGGTTCACCACCAACTGGGAGTCTAATAAGACCTGGACCTTTCGAATCCCCAGACTTTCGATGATTCGGAGCCCTACAAGGAGGGCTCTGTATTCGGCTTGGTTATTCGAAGCGTGGAAGGAGAAGCGGAGGTGTACTCCACCTTATGGCCATTTGGCTTGGCTAATATGAGGCCCGCACCACATCCGGCGGAGTTGGAGGCTCCATCCATGTGGAGTAGCCAGACCAACTCCATGTCTTTCGAGGTAGTCCCTTCCTCTTCGACGAATTGTAGATTGTCTTCGAGCTTCCAGGTGCATTCGACTATGAAGTCCAATAGTACTTGTACCTTCATCGTCGGTCTGGGTTGGAAGTCGATGTCGAATTCGCTCAGCTTTACGGTCCATTTGGCTATCCTTTCGGAGGTATCAAGACAGCGAAGGATGACCTTGAGGGGTTGGTTTGTCAGAACCGTGATGGTGTGGGCTTGGAAATAGGACCATAGTTGCTTTGCTGCAATTACAAGTGAGTAGACAAGTTTTTGCATCTTCGGGTATCTCGTCTCAGCATCGTGCAAGACTTTGCTGATGTAGTAGACCGGCTTTTGGAGATTATCTTTCTCATTTCGGACGAGAACTGAGCTGATGGCCTCATCTGAAGCAGAGAGGTATATATAGAGAGTCTCACCTTGTCGGGGTTTAGAGAGCAGTGGTGGGGTCTCCAGGTACTTCTTCAACTCTTCAAGAGTGAGATGATAGTCTTCTGTCCATTCGAAGTCCTGGGATTGTCGGAGTACTTTGAAGAAAGGGAGGCATTTCTCGACGGACCGAGAAATGAATCAGCTTAGGGAGGCAACCTTTCCGGTTAGCTGATGTACCTCCTTCTTGCAAGAAGGATGCCTCACGTTTCGGATGGCTTGAGTTTTCTCAGGGTTGGCTTCAATTCCTTGCTTGGTGACAAGGTACCCTAAGAATTTGCCTAATGTCACTCCGAAATCACACTTCATCAGATTCAGCTTCATCTGATGACGTCATAGGGCATCAAACGACTCTTGCAGGTCTTCAATATGGTCCACCTTAAGGAGGCTCTTCACAATCATGTCATCGACATATGCCTCCATATTCTTTTCCAGCTATTCTTTGAACACCTTGCATATCAGCTTTTGAAATGTTGCCTCGGCATTCTTTAGTCTGAATGGCATCATTCTGTAGCAGTAAAGGCCCTTTTCGGTGATGAAGGTCGTCTTCTCTTCATCTTGAGGGTCCACTCTTATTTGGTTGTATCCGGAGAAGGCATCCATAAAACTTAACAGTTGGTGGCCTGTAGTGGCGTCGACCAATTGGTCGATCTTCGATAAGAGAAAGCTATCTTTTGGGCATGCTTTGTTGAGGTTTGTGTAATCAATACAGATCCTCCATTTTTACTAGATTTTTTTACCATCACCACATTTGCCAGCCATTCGGGGTAATGTGTCTCCCGGATAAACCCAGCTTTAAGGAGTTTGTTCTCCTCTTCGTCTATCGCCTTCTGCCTCTCAGGGACGAAGCTCCTCTTCTTCTGCCGAACGGGCCTGTAACCAAGGATAACCTCCAGTTGATGGATGATTACTTCGACCGTAATCCCGGGCATGTTTGAGGCTGACCAGGCAAAGACATCAACATTATTTTTGAGGAAGCGGATTAACTTCGCCCTTGTCGCCTCATCAAGTAGACTCCCGATCCGCACAACTTTGGTGGGGTCTTCTTGGTTAGCTGTACCGACACGGTTTTCTACATCGGCTCCCCATAGTCTTCGGATGGATCCCTCGGGTCGAGTTGATCGGGGGTTGGGGAGTCGATCGATTGTCTGTCCTAGATCACCAAGCACTGCCGTGCTGCCCTTTGGTTGCCTTTCGCTTCCCCTACTCCTCTCCTGTGGGGAAATGGACTAGGAGATAGTATGTCGACACTATGGCCCGAAATTTGTTTAACACGGGCCTCCCCAAAATCACATTGTATGCTGAAGGAGTTCAGACCACCGCGAAATTGATGGGGAGCATTTTTTTCCAGGGTTCGGTGCCAAGGGTTACGGGCAGCATTATTTCACCCTCAACCTCAACCTGGTTCTCCCCAAACCTTGTTAGTGGCAGAGGAGACCTCTGCAATTTATTTTTAGGTAAGCATATCCGGGAGAAAGCGTCATAGAGCAAGACGTCTGCAATGCTTTCATTATCGATCAAGATACGTCTTATATCATAGTTGGCCACAACGGCCGATATTACAACTGGATCATCATGTGGGTGCTGAACTCTCACAAGGTCATCATCGGAGAAGAATATAGAGTTGTTGTCCTTGAGCCACTTCAGGGCATCATCTTCGGCTCTCTTCCAGTTGGTCGGTCGATGTGGCATTCCCACCCTTCCATCGGTGGGTCTTTGGTTGGGTAGTTCAGCTTCTTCAGGGGCCCTCTAGGGGACCGTGGCCTCAGGTCTATGTTCTGGGTGACCGACGTACCACCCTAAGTAGCCTATTTTGATCAGATCTTCAATAGCATCCTTGAGTTGGATGCAGTCTTCGGTGTTGTGGCCGTGGTCCCGGTGGAATCTACAGTATTTGTTCCTATTCCTCATGGAAGAGGATGCCTTCATGGAGTGCAGAATTTCGTGCCCAGTGCTCTGGGCTTGGGACTTCGCCTCTGTGTAGAGATGTTGTTGTTGAGGATTGGGGGGTCCTGTCTCCTATTGCTTTTCTTCCTTGGGATGGATTTTCCTTCAGGCAGCCTTCGATTCGTCGCCAGTTCCTCAACATCGGCGTATTTATGAGCTCTCAACGAAAGCTCAGAATAGCTTGTGGGGAATCTTTTGTCTAGGAAGAAAGTGAGCCTGGATGATCGAAGCCCCTTCTTCAGGGCGGACATGGCTACATGTTCTTTGAGATCTAAGATCTTGAGGGTAGCCGAGTTGAACCTAGAGATGTAGTCTCGGAGGCTCTCTTCTTCCTTCTGATGGAGGAGGAATAAGGCATCCGTATTCTGGGGGCTCTTTCAGCAGGTCCTGAAATGTGAGATGAATAATTTTTTCAATTCAGGAAAGGAGTCGATGGTACCTGGGCATATGCTGAATACCAAATTCGAGCCGCCTTCTTTAGCATGGCAGGGAAGGCGAGGCAGTGCAACACGTCGGAGGCCCCTTGAATCATCATATAGGCCTTGAAGCTGCTCAGGTGATCAAGTGGATCGATGGTACCGTCATAGGGTTCCATTTGAGGGACCCTAAAGTGCCGAGGGACAGCTTCAGCCATGATGTGAGAAATAAACGGGGGACGAGGATCGTACGTGGTGATCTCGTCGTCCCTCTTTTGGTCACGAAGCTTCGCAACCTGCGACAAGAGGACCTTGAACTCTTCCTCATAGTCGGGGCGAGCTTCCTTCGGCACCTCCCTCTCGGGAGTGGAATCCTCAGAGGAAACAGAAGGAGATCGTCTAGATCCTTTCCCCCTTCGTGATACGTCGGTCGGCTTCGGAAGTCGAGAGCTTCGGCTCTCCGGGGAAAGCCGCTCTTCGGGGAAGGTTGGACAGACCAATGACGTTGGTCTCCCTTCCCCCGGGGTACGTGACTATGTCTGGAAGTGGCTGCTAAATGCCCCATCTGAAGGGCTACATCTTAGATATTCTGAATCATAGTTGTCAGAGTATTGACTCGGTTTAGAAAGACTTTGAATTATTGTTGTCTGACCACCAACGTGGGGGTCGGGACATTATCTTCCATCGGGGGGTTGTTCCTCTGAGAGGGAGGACGACTCCTATTTGCTGAGACATTCTGCGTTCTTCCTTTCGCCATTGTGGCTTCTTCTCACTTTCCTTTTTCGAAGAGGGGACTTCTAGTGGTAGTCGGCTTGGGTCAGCACAGACTGCCAAGTTCAACCCTTGTCTCCCCTCCCCCCTTCTTAGCGCGCCAATCTGTTGGCGTAGAACCTCCGCTGGACGGGCCAAGTCGCTGAACCGCCGATCTGCCTCTCTTGGTACCTGCAAAATAGGTCCCTTGACTGGATTTTCTCCAGTGGGAGACACTCCGATGTCTAAGTTAGGGAGAGGTTCCAGCAACATAATGAAAAGTTCTCTGAGAAGGCAGAAAGATAGCAAAAGTATCATCGTGTCCAACTCACCTTGAGTGTCCCCTCTTACCAGTATTTATAATAGTTGGGCACTGGCCTGGGTTGGGCTTAACTTGCCTCTGGTTAACATGCGGTCGGTTAACTTCGCCCCACGTACAATGAGGGATGGTTGTCGCTCCATTACGGCCAGTCCGGAATTATCGGAGAGTGGGGCTGTTGAACGCGTGTTCAGCCTGAAATGGCTGAAGTTTGGGATGGCGGTTACACTTTTGGTCGTGATAGCCATCCCCCTATTTGGGGGTTTGTGGCAGATTGGAGATTTGTCTTGGGCCTTCTTCTTCTTTGGACTTTTTCGGGTCAGTTGTCTTCAGACTTCGTCGGTGGAGTTACCTTTGGACTTCGTTGGTGGAGTTACCTTCGGACTTCTTCGATGGAGGCGATCAGTTAGGTGGTGGACGTTGTAAATATGGAGGGGTAGTCTTCGGACCTTTGTCTTCGGACTGTCCAAAGGAGGAGTTACGGCACTCCCGGGCCGTCATTAGTTCTCT